>JAGSMT010000139.1:600000-1069217 GCA_029286875.1 Lamproptera curius
ATTTTAAATTAAGTACAGTAAAGTTGTTATATTCATAGTTTCATAGGGTAAGTTAGCTCCTTGATTGCCACAGCAATGTCTACATTATTTATATTAATAAATTCAGTCAAACAATAAGTTAATATACATCATTTGTTTGTTTATTGTGGGGTTGAAGTTACACTTTTACATACATTTCATTTATTTAAATTTATGTAGTAAAAAGTTTATTCCTTCTTAGATTTTTATGCAAAAACTACAAGAAACAGAACTTCTCAAAGTTATAGTTAATAACTATTTGTCTATGATGGTTGGTCCTATTTTTACTGGGGACCCATCAGGAAAGTAACCACCATGCTGCTTATTTCTGCCACTTGACGATAGTATCAAATGCTTCTGTATTCTGTATGTAAGAGTTTCATAGCAAGCATACATAATAAAAATATACTATTAGAAAATAACATGTCTGAGAGTTATTAAAATATTATAAATACTCAAATTTGAACATAATCAAATTTCAGGTCCTGCAGTTCAAATGCTCAAAATGTAACAATGTTTACTTTTGTGAAAAGTGTTATTTATATGGGAAAGATCTGACAATTGTCAATGGACATAAGAAAAGGCATCTTGTGTATGAAATAGTTAATGGAGAGGTAAGCTATACGTTTTATGATTGACAGATTATTTTAAAGTCACATAAAGTCTGGTATTTTAATTAACAGCATGTAATGGTTCCAAACATTTTTGGTTAAGTTTCAATATGCTAGTCGCATTTGAATGTGATATGTAGCAATTTGTTTAGATGGTTTGTATAGTTTTTTTAGGTTTAATATAAAATGTGAACTAAGCAACATTAAAACTTATGGTTATCATTTAAAGCAGTATAATATTGTATATACTTATTATTTTATATATATGTTCTCCTGTTATATATAACATGTTAAAGTACAAAATATAATTTAGATGGTACTAATGTAGCTAACTTTGCATTGTAAACTGCCTAAAACCAAAATAATGTAAGAAAAAAAACAGAACACTTTTTGCAATGTGCATGTTTGTCTTCCATATGTACTTAGAATTACTGTGATGGAAATGTGAAAGTATATGACTTCACTTGTAACATTTCTAATTTTGTTAACTAGCTGCTATACAATGTGTTTTACTATACCAGGTGAAGCCTCCTGAATGTTTAAGTTTCATCAATGGAATGAGGAGATTCTTCTTTTGTACAAAGACAAAAAAGAAGAAGACTAGCAATAAGGATAAGAGGAAGGGATCTGAGAAATCGAGTAATCCGGGATCAATCCGTAGAAAAAATGGGGAGAGACCAGCCATATTTACCTCAACAGTTGGTAAAGCATCTGGTAACAATTCTCACAACCCCGCTACTACACTGCAAGACATTATAACTCAATTGGAAACCCAGAATAAGTAAGTTAAATTATAGAAATTTATGCTATCTGACCATTCAGGATTACCAATATTCTAGAAATTCTTCTCTAATATAAAATTAAGTATATTATAATGCTAGAAAAATTTGTCAAGAAATTTATGTAGAAGCTATGTTATATAAAAATTAACTCAGACTTTATAATATAGTAGCAGAGTGTATAACAATTGCCACCCGGTAGGTGATTATTGTGTTATGCATAGAAAGCTATAGTCTTAAAAAATTGCAGTTTTTGTATGTCTGATATCCATTCCTATTTTTCAGAGCACTCAAGGAGCTATCAGAACAATTGCAATGTACAATTAAGGATTCAGAGAATGGATTAAAGGATAAAGTGGATTTACATTCATGTTTAATATCAAATCAAATTGATAGACTGAAGGCTTTAAAAGTAAGTAATAATATGTTTTGTTGTGTGTATTTTGGGGTATTATTGCAATTTCTTCATTATCATATGATTCAACATTTTTATTTGAAGTATCCTGTCTACTTAGCTCCATAAATGGTGTATCATGGAAACATATCTCTAAACCTTTGTCGCTGTAATGCAAATAATTTATGTCAAAGTGAAATAGAAGTTGCACATTTAATTAGGGTTTATACTGACTTTTCGAGTTTTTTAATCATATTAAAAATTTCAGGAAAATCTTGTACCACCTGACTTGCCAACTAGAAGCAACTACAATAGAGAAAAATGAGCGACCGCAGGCATTTGATCTATTCAGTCCCATACCAGTTGTAGATGAAAAACAATCGAAATTTCAAGAAAAAAACCAGCCAAGAGTATTAAGCATGGATTCTGGCAATTTCTCTGTGGTGTCTAAACAAACTGAAAGCCAGAATTTGCTGACAATGTCCGGAGATGCATTGAAACCGGTTGTCGTACATGCCACATCTGATAGTATATCCACCGTTTCTTTGAATGATATGAGCAATTGGTATAATGGTAGAAAACAGTTTAAAAAAATATAACGCACCATTTAAATGTTCTAGTTATTAATCAAATGTTGCTATAAAGCTAACCCTTTACAGGCAATCATAATTCTATATTTGGCAGTGCAAACCAATCAGAGGGAACTAATATAATATCCTGGCACCATTAGAGTTTGTCATTGGTCTCTGAATTTATAAATTCTATTGTTCTTTTCTATTTTATGCTCTTCCTTTCTTTTTTTTAATTTATTTAAAAATAGATTTGTTATATTATATATTTTTCTTATTTCAGAAACTGGTTCGGTCGCATATTCGAAGCAACAGCGCAACTCGCAGAGCAAACTGAAGGCCACAGAGAGCCACAGTCTCTCGGTGACGGAAAAACGATTCGCGGACGACATACGCTCCGTCGAGAACAGCAATGACAAGATGAAGGAACTGAATGCTGATTTGGACACTGTGTTAGACCGTCTTCAACAGATTTTGACTAACAATTTTACAACAGACGGTATGATAATTTTATTCTATTTTAAAAGACATTGTTTTAAAAATTTTATAGAAACTTAAATACGTTCTGGTGGTAGGTCCCCTTTTACAGCAGACCATCTGGGTAAGTACCACCGCGGTGTATATTTCTGCCTTTGAAGGGCATTGTAGCCAGCGTATTAACTGGGTAAACGAGACTTAACACCCTATGTCTCACGGTGGGCAGCGCGTTGGCGATACCGCTGGTATTATTTTCATGTTAGCTTTTATATGACTTTGTAATATATAATAAACAACATTTCATTTACATATATTATATTCAAATGCCCTCTACAACTAAATATTAACTTTTTTTTAATATGTGCCCTTCTAAATGTACCAAAAACAGAAAACATGAAAATCCGTGTGATATAAATATTCTAATATAATTCTATTAATTTACAGATTCTTGCTTTGACAATACTCAACTGCGTGAGACCGCTAACGAAATGGAAGGCTTGCTGGGCACCTTGATACGCGGCGTGGAGCAACGAGCCACATTAAACGCCACCAAAGGACTTGTTTAGAGTAACTTGTCTATATTTTCAATATTTCAATGATTGTTGAAGTGACTATAAGTATTCACAAATTGGGTAGTAATTGAGTAACTTGTATCAAAACAAGTATAAAATACACTTATTTACAATTAAGGCATACTAATCTTTGGTAAAAAGACACAACACTGCCTTATACTGAGTAGATATAATTAAGTGAACCTAATACAGCTATTAAATATAATATATTAGTAGTAACAATAAGGAAATCTGATCTGGCTGTAAAAAAAATGATTGCTTGAAGCAATGTGTGACATGTAGACAAAAGCTTTACCCATGTTAAATTGAATTTTGATTAATTATTTCCATGTATTCTCTGTAGTTCATTAACTTGACTTTGGTTGCTTTTACTAAGACTCAAAACTTTTATTTGCGGCTGACATGTTATTTTAATTTGCCTATACTCTGGCCAAAAAAGAGATGGAATTAATGCTTACAAACTCTCTCAGCAATCACCTATGGAGTTGTAAATGCTTTCATATTGGTGGACTGCAGCCATGTCCTAAAACAACACAATGTTTAGGCATAATATTTTTCCTACTTTAGTGGTGCCAGTTAAGTTTGACATTGAAGTCTGTTTACGTAATTTCCATCTCTTATTTGGCTAGGAAATAAATTATCTGTAAATTTATGAATAGCTTATGGAATGGAATTATCAAAACATATTGTAAAATTGATTTGTTGTCAATAAAATGCTCATATTTTTAGTAATATCATAAAATGTAGAAATAAAGATTGGGGTTTTAACTAAATTGATGTTAGTCAGTTTGTACTTAAGCAATTTACAGCCTATAGAATGTGTTTCATGTTCATATTTGAATCTCAAACAAAACTGGGATATCAATTCTTAAATTTCATTTTGTCATAAATTATATTTAAAAGTATACTATAAAAATATATAAGATTGAATATATTTTAATAACACTACCCAATGAATTCTGAATCTTTCATGTTTTTATTTATATGTTCTTAAATATTATAATGATTTGAATTCGGTAAATAAAATAATTTTGAGTGAACTTATAAATGTTCTGATTCATAGCTTGTAAAGAAATGGCACAAACCTTAGTATAATTCACAATTGATTAACTGTATAAGTTTACTACAATAACTGTACAAAAGTTCATTAATGTAATGGTTGTGTTTACGAATTATAGGCTAACTCTTTTCTAGTTATAATTTTACACTTTTACTTTTTTACACTTTGTACTTACCTTTGATATTTTCATTATTTCAAGCTTCTTGCAATTTTTTTTATGATCTATAACTATTAAATCATCCCAGTATTGTATATCCTTTTTAAGCAATGTCCTGAATGAATTGATTAAAAAATTTAATATTGATACTTAGAATATAGGTTACTTTATGAAAGCTCGATATTTTATATGGAACTGACTTTAAAAAAATATTTCGATTAATGTGTAAGGTGCCATTTGTTTAAGGAAATTATGCCGTCCCACGTGAAAAGGTGCTTATAGGTAGGTGGGGTACAATGTTACAAAAAAATATACTGGAATGTAATGAGAAAAATATTGTATTAATCAGCTACTTTTTGGAATGGCCATAAACTTTAACAATCTCTTTAATTTAAATTAATCAAACATGAACAATATTAGCAACTACTTAATTTAAATTGCACTTTAAAAATCAGCCGATCGTAACACTGAGCCCCGTATCTGGGGTAATCTGTTACAGGGTAAGGCACAATGTTACAACATAAAATAATGTAAAATTAACAAAATGAGAAACTACTAATAAATATTAAACTTCTTTAAAATATTTTTGGAAAATATAGACATTAGTCTGACGTTTGGTCTTTCTTTCTGCAACATTAACAAGAGGAAGCAAAGTTTTAATATCGTCTAACGATACCGTTGCCATATCCGGTTCAATAGGAAAATGGAAATGATTGTCAACTTTGCCACTTCTACGTAAGTAGCTAACGTCATATTCATTATCCTCAATATCTGTCAGTAATTTTCCAACATAATGCTTAACTTTTGTTTTCCATCAAATTGACGACTACAAATCGTTCTTCTTCGGTTTCAAAGTGGCTTAGTGGCAGTTCGTCCACAGATGTTAAACTATCAGAGGAAGATATCGAGATGTTTTCTACATCAGTCTCATCATCACTAAATAAAACTCTTTTAATGTTTTCGTTTGTTTTCAGTCTCTTGTGAGAATTTCTTTTTTCTGGCATATTTTTCTTTCCTTTTCCTAACTTTTGCAGTTCTCTTTCCAAGGATACTTTTTCAATTTCATTCTTGATAGGTGTATCAGTAGGAATACAGCTTTTCCTCTCTTTCTACCACGGTTTGTTTGTAGTCTCGTTGTGCTTTTGGATAAGCTCGACATCCTAGGGAGAAACTAGTGTATCATCTGGAGTAGTGGAAAAGTGATGACCGAAGAGTTTTCTTTATCCGTTACGGATCGATAGCTTGCAAGTTCAGTTTGAGTTAGCAAACTTGGGCTCACGGAATCAGAACGTATATTCATCATTTGCCGAACAGGGTAGCTGGCGCCTGAACTATTGAAGGATATGGTCTTGGATCGGTAACAGCACCCCGTTGAATTTGTGAGGAATCACCTGATCTGGTATCTTTTGAGAATCATGACCAAAAGGTGACTTGAACTGGGGCATCAGTAGAAGCTTGTTGAGTTTCATAAGGTCGACTAGGACCGGGAGCATTAGAAAGGTCTTCGAGTGGCCGATTTGTTACTTTACTTGGCATGAAATCATTGTCAGTAAAATGTGTCTATCAAATGGAAATATTCCAGTTTTCGGAATCCTGATTTTATATTTGAGGGTGTCATGGCTCGATCGAAAGCTTGTCCTAACAATTCCGCAATATTATAGATGAGATTGTCTTTCCAGGGTGACGCATCAACCAGGAATCTATTGCTGCGTTGTAATATGTTTTGCAGAGGGCCAAATACTGACACATCAAGTGGCTGCAATCTGTGGCTTGAGTGTGGTGGTATAGTTAGTAGAGTAACTCCGTTGTCTTTTGCTATGTTCAATACTGCGGTGCTAGGTGGCTATCATGATTGTCAACTATCAGTAGGACAGGTTTTCTTTGTGGAGGCTGTTACCTTTACAAATTGTTTCATGACTTCAGAAACAACTCACTATTCATCCATCCGGTGGGTTGAGCCAGACCTAGGGTTCCTACTGGTGCACCATTAAGCATGAAAGACTTGAATTGCTTTCTGGGGAACACCATTGCTGGAGGCAGTGCTGATCCTGTTGCAGATACTGTACAACACGTTGTAACTAGTGTGCCTCTCAGCACTTGTTACTTTGTTTAGCTGTCTAGCTCCCTTAGCTGCAATGATTTTTGGGTTTTGGACAGTAGTGGTCCCAGTTTCATCTAAACAATATACTCTACTACCATCTGCAAAACAAGGATATCGCCGCATAACATCTTCCAAATTATTAAAGAATACATTCACATTGTGACGATTAAATGATGTTGCCCGTGTTAAGCTGCAAGGTTCTGGTTTTCTTAATGTTAAATCAGTATTCCGTTTTCTAAATCCGTAGAGCCAGTCAATTCCTGCCATCTTTTATCGTGCCAGTTTTAGGAATATTCAAATTATTGTAAACGGCCATCTCTATAAGCGAGTTTTCTGCACTCAATCGTATCTAGTCCATAGCCATTCTAGAACAGTTAATTAAATATTCTACCAACGCCTTTTCTTGATCGACACTGAATACCACTCTATTGGCATAATTTGGAGTAAGTCATATGTCCTTCATCCTCAGAACATTTTTTCTTCTTTTGAACGTATCTTTGCAATGTCATAAAATTAACATGCTTTTCATTTGCAGCTTTTCGAAGACTCAAACCACTTTCAACCAACAAAATCGCTTCCGCCATATCTTTTCATTATGAAGACCGTAATCTGTCTTCCTCTTACGATTTCCTACCATTTTCTTGCAATACCTTGAAATAGTCAATAAATTATGTTAATTGGGGCTGACTGTTACACTGTCACACAGTGCCCTGTAACACAGTGCCCCGGAGGGCAAACCAAATAAAAACTTGGAATAAATATTTTGGTTATGCTTACAACAAACTAGTTAACGTAATATGTAGCTAAATAAACATTAAATAAAGGAAAACTACCATACCATACCTTAATATATTACGTCCGGAAAGAAATTAAAAACTTTAAAACTATTTTTCGTCGTTTAATCACCTGAAAACCTTTTTGTTTGTTATTTTTCAAGTACGGTACAAACTGTGCGATGACAACTGTTTAAAGATGGCTGCTGTGAGCTTGACAAACGTGTATACCAACATCATAAAACTAAAAGACAGGGACGGAGATATGTGCGTTGTCACATTGTACCCCGTTAACAGTGTGCCTACCTACCCTACTTATAATATGATCTGATTTTTAGAAATAAACACTCAGTAGAAAAGTAACATGCCATATACTTTATTAAAATTTACATATTGCGTGTGTATATTAAGTAAAAATAAAATGATTATAAATAAAACATTACTGTTTAATTTCACCCCATAAGAATTCCATGTCTTCTGATGATAATAAATTGCCGCATTTCATTTGTGGTTATAAATCATATTTAAATGAAATAAAGCAATTCATTTAGACCTCTATTGTGTAAGCGTAAATAAAATGTGTTCTTAATTAATATAAAACTGTAAAAATAGTCTATCTTAAAAAAACTTTACAAAATTGTGTGAACAAACTAAGCTAAAAAGCAATTTTATTGCTTCAGCACAACCTCTCGAACTTAATATAAGTGTTTAATAAAATAATAACTATCAATTAATATCATGAACAACAGAAACCAGTTATACATTTTTAAAGGTTAAGTTTAAATTATTTCAGTTTATGCTAATGGATGAATATTGTTTCTCAATTAATATTTATTCTATCTACAGTTCTATATAAATCGATTACATGTAAAATCTATATCTAAGCCAAATAATACCTGGAAACTAATAAGATTAAGCAGGTTATGGCGCTAAAATCTTTATTTTTTTTTAATTAACATTTTAACGCGTGGTAACAAGACCTTTAAGCCAGCGCTAAAACCTTCGCCCTTAATGATAGAACATTGCGATTAACTAACGAACATTGGTAGCGTTCAACCATTAATAAAACAGGTCTGCAATGAAATCCTCCTTTAAATTTATTTAGTAAATATGACGCTTAACATAGTCTGAATCTATCCCCGTAGGCCGATTGTTTTCACTTTTTTTATTTTAAAGTTTGGGTATTTTATCAATTTTTTTGCGCGTCAATGTTAAGAACTGTATATACAAACAGTGTATGTGCATAATAAGTATTAAGTATGTATATACATTGCTTGTAATATTGAAAATTTAAAAAAAACTGCACGTATTATTTCAAAGCACATAAAGGAAAAATATTTAAAGGAGAATTTCATTGCAGAACGGTCTAATTTTGTCATACATTCTTAATTTTTTTTGTCCAAATTTTATTTGCCCTAAGCACAGTATAAAAATAAATTTAGTTAAATTTCATTGCGATGATTTTGATTATTCTGAAGTAATATTTTTGGTAGGTGTATAAACTTAACTGTAAATATCTTATATAGTTTTACGAAAGAACATATATTTTACTCTTATAAAATTAATATTGTTTTGTTTTTATAAAATATATTATCCATTAATAATTTAATTTCATTCATCTTCCTTAATGAGATTACATTATTGCTTAGTTATCTGTAACTGTTAGAAAGTAGTTTATTTACTTCATTATTATTTATATTTGTTACAATTGTATTTGCCAAATCTTTTAAATTTGTGCAATGGATTTCCCATTATTTTAGAAATATCTTAAAACTAACATTTAGTATTTTATTCTCTTCGGTGTATTTACCAAATCCACACATTTAGTTAAAATTATGAGCTGTATTTCGCTCTAGTAGCACATTTGAATTGACAAACATTTTTGTTTTGCGATGGTAATTTTTTTACGTTATTTGATGATTACAATATAATATTTTTTTGTCGGAAATATCATAATGATTTAAATATGTATCTAAAAGCATATGAATACAAGGCCTATTTACACATTGTTAATTATTGTTAAAATTATTTTTAACAAAAAGTTATGTAGTACACGTTACCTGAGAAATTCAGTTTTTTTATTTTTGTTTCCTATCTAACCATACCTAAATCTGTGACCACAACAGATCAAAATATGATAACTTATTGTTCTGTTCACATTTGTATAGTATGGGTTTTTTAATAATTTTAACAATATATTACGAGATGTAGTACTTAATTGCGATGGGTTGAATATATTTTTAAGTGTTCGTAAAGAAATAAGAATTAAAAAATATTCGGGTAGCGGCTTCATCTAAATACAGAGCTTTAAAGATTCAGCAAAGCAATTACTCATACTTTACACGTTTTTATGTATTATCTTTAATATAATACTTCCATGTCAATTTGTTGATTGAAAAACGTACAAGCACCATATTTGTTTTTATACGGGAGACAAAATATATATACGCAAGTCTACACCTGATTGGAAAATAATTTATTGGTGGTGGCCATATTGTCTAAAAGCACCCATAACGTAGAACGTTACTTTTAGACAAGATTTGATTAAAATTATTACCATATCTTATTTGGTAGATA
Source organism: Lamproptera curius (assembly GCA_029286875.1). Lineage (NCBI taxonomy): Eukaryota > Metazoa > Arthropoda > Insecta > Lepidoptera > Papilionidae > Lamproptera > Lamproptera curius. The sequence goes on from JAGSMT010000139.1 coordinate 610,089, forward strand.
TAATGTAATTGTGCATTATAATACGGTTGCTAATGTATTTTATTTTATAACTTAATTAAGTTAGTTATTAACGCTATTTAATTTACAACATAGCTTATTCAAGTTAGTTTCTTTTGCTGCTGTTGATGAGGTATTTGCAGCAGTGGGTTAGAAGATGTTTCTCTTTTTCTGCTGAGCCATTTTGTACGGCGGACGCGCCGCCTCTCTCTCGCGTGTATATGTCTAAACCGTATTGACCTGTAAACGTTAAAATTTTAGATAAATAACTTATAGTTAGAGTGGAAGGTAAGGAAAATTGTTGCGTATATATTAATAAATATAGTGTTAAATATGTGCTGTAAACTAGAGTTACTACCTGGCTGAAACTAAAACTATTGTATTATTTATGTACGTTATATGGCAAAGCCTTTTACTGCCTTCATAGTTTATATATAGGTTTGTGCTTTAGAAATATAGACTTAATAAGTCTTGCCCCTTATTCCTCTCCGTTGAGTTGATTATTGAGAGGAGGTATTTGGGGCTTGAGAGTATAACGTAATAGGGAGTACACGTGTGTTTGCGCGTACACTATTTCACTATTATATCTTCGCCAATCTCTTATATAAATCGGCCGCTGTAGTCGAAGCGGTTCGGAGAACATTTTTATTATTTAGAGAATGTTTTATAATATACCTTCTTCAGGAAATGTGATATAAAAAGTGACCACATCATCAACAACCGCCTGTTGCACATATTTCGCTAGTCGTTTCTCTTCTACGCCGTTCTTGTGAAGTGTCGCCATGAAGTCCGCGAGAGGGCGCGACATTCGGAACTGCAATTCCAACTCACGACCGGCGAAGACCAATGCCTCCTGAATAAAAAGTAATGGCTTAGTGCTCTAGTTGTTATTTTATTTAGTTAAGGAACAAATATTTTCGGGACGATGTAAGAGTAGTTTAGTATTAGGCTCTTCTTTTAGATGAAACGATAATTGCCTACAAAATGAAGTAATGATAGTTTGGTATTAGAGTAACTTTTATATTAACAAATGCGTTCGATCTGAGTTTTTATGCGTTTTAACTTTGAATTTCCCAGTCATTTTTATTTTATTAGTTGTATATATCAGTATATATTTACATAGTTTCAGTACTAACTAGATTAATCCAATCAATGAACACTACGTTTGACGAGTTTTTACATAGAAAACAATGAAATATTTGTCTTAATGTATTTGTGTCATCTTACCTGGTGCGTTATGGGAACAAGACCAAAGAGTCTAGTGGCCTTCGTAGGTCCCCATTCGCCGCTTGCGCAGTCCGGCAGAGGCACCATCACCGTTTGCAACTCGGCGCAGCAGATCTTCAATGGCAAATGGCAAGATTTTCCGCATTAATGGTCCATAAACTAATATTTTATTTTACCGCATCTGAGGTCTAGTGGTATTAGCACTTGCTTTTTTACAAATTGGAGGTATTTAGTTTGAGTTCTGGTCGTAAAAGCTTTGTTCTACCGTTGTTTTATGGTCGGTTTTGTGAAATCAGGGTCCATAACCGAATTCCACAAAGTAAAATAAACAATGGGTTCAAATCCTGCGGGAACTTTACAAATTTTTATAGTCGTTTCCTAGTTGGTTAGGGCAATTTGGGCCGATCACCCAATTGTCTTAAAAGTAAGATGATTCATGTGTCGGATAGGCATGTAAAAAGTCGGTCCACCCACCAACCCGCTTCGGACCAGCGTGGTGGGATACGGTTCAAAAACCCCCTAATGGCAAAGGCATGCATTAGGGGAGGCCTGTGTCCAGCAGTGGACTAACACAGGCTGACGATGAACAAATAAATGAAAGTTAAACTATGCGTTTGATAGGTATGTAAAAATTCGTTCCCGATTGTCAAGACAATTTTTGGCAATCATTATTAAACATGTATTTTTCACAAAAATAAAACCACACATCGAATGCAGTATAATTTGTATTTGTTCTTAGTCAGACAAAACCGGGTGGATTAGAAGCCGCCTTCATGGATCATGGATAGGAGGAAGACACTTCCATTTTAGCTTAAAGCTTTTAGTGAAAAGATTATATAAATAAAAGTATGTACATTGTCTGTTTAAAAATCCTTATCAGTAATATGCTTCAAATAAACACCACGGTTAGGATTTTTTTTATTTTTCTTCTTTAGCATTCTTTAGCGAGTGTTCGTGATTTTATTAACATAAAGCCAGAATTCTCTTTGTATACACTTTTGCCACTTTCCTTATAGCCTGCTAGTCTCTCGGTTGTCTTATTTTTAGCTTTCCAGCCCAAACAACATTAAGGCAACTTCTTATTTAACCTTAAAAAATGCCTAATACAATGTATCTAAATTTACAAGCAAATTAGGGATATCAATGAATGTAAGGAACATAAATTTCTTCAGCGACTGGTAAAGAGCCTTCCTTAAACTATCGAACAAAGTTATTTAGCTGTACAAACATACAAAACAACTCACCTTGAACTTGCACACACTCTTGAATTTCATCGGCTCCCCCGTTAAGTATTCCCTAGGAGTAACAGCGTTAGCGAATATATCCAGTAGGAAGGCGCCGCTGCATGGCGCGTGCACCCGGAACGATACTACGTTACCCACCACGGACTAGATAGAAAAAACAGAATTGTTAAATATTCGTTTTAACCTTGAATAATTATACGAGAGCTAAAATAACATTTATTTAAAATATTCCGTGTTACCCATAGCTATGCAAATGGTGTTGTTATTTAATTGTCGCACGGCAATTGATGGGAATAAGATCTGTATTTGTGTAACGACACCTTGTCTTGTTGGTTATATTAATACATCAATTTAGAGTCTATTTCGCTGTGGTATAGTTAACTATATATAGATACTAAACGGTCGTACTATATGTGCTTACAAAATATTTAAATTGATCCTCGTCAATCACTGCATCAAGTTAGAATAGTAAATAAAATTACTTTACGGATTTTATCGCGTTTATTTTACATTTTAATTCCCGACGTTTCGAACACTTTCCAGCGGCCGTGGTCACGGGTAGACTGAGGTGTCATGCGTCTTGTTGCCAGTGATGAAGCGGGTTTCCAGATCTTAATTTTAATTAATTATATTTAATCTGTACTCCGATCTATGCAAAACGAACTGATTTTATCTTTACAGCCAGCAGTGGTATTATGCTTGGGTTTAAATTTTAATTTATTAATTATGGGATCCCAAGCAGGTGGTAGAACCCAACCATCTTCTCTATTGAAATTTGGATGTTTTTAATCTCAATAGCCTCACGGATCATCCTTGGTAGGAATCGGTGTTCTTTAGCGAGATTTGTGGTCGATCAAATCTTATGTAATGGTTTGGGTGATTTAAGGTATGGTCACACACTGCCGACTTGTTGGGTCTTCTATGTTTGATGTCAGCTATATGTTCCTTCACGCGGTTCTTATTGCTCGCTTTGTTTGTCCAATATAAGAGAGGCCGCAGTCACAATCTAGCTTGTACTCCTGGGTCTTGTAGAGATATTGCACTTGACAGGTGGTAGGAATTGACCAATCTTCTTCAGCGGCTTGAAATAAGTTTTGATTGAAGCCCGCCTCAAAATGTGGCCAATCTTGTCAGTTACGCCTCTCACAAAGGTAGAACAGCAGGTACTCGCTCCACTGTGGCTGCCTTCACTCGGTCACTGTGACGCTGCCGTGGCGCAGCGAGCTTGTTGTGTCGCAGATCTTGCTTAACATGTTGTAGCTCAGCCGCCAGGTGTTCATCATCACGAAAAATGCATTTATTTTATCATATATAGATAAAATAAATGCATTTAACCTCCTTAACTCCATTAATTCAAAATACAGTTTACTATGGAGTTAGAAAGTAATAATTCTTTAGCTTTTCTTGATGTTTTAGTTATTCGCAATCCTGATAACACCTTGAGCCATACTGTATAGGAAACCAACCCATACAAATAAATATTTAAATGGCAATTCACACCACCATCCATCCCAGTTAGCTACCGTGGGCAAATCTTTGTTTCGAGAGCACGAGGGATCTGTGATGATGAACACCTGGCGGCTGAGCTACAACATGTTAAGCAAGTACTGCGACACAACAAGCTCGCTGCGCCACGGCAGCGTCACAGTGACCGAGTGAAGGCAGCCACAGTGGAGCGAGTACCTGCTGTTCTACCTTTGTGAGAGGCGTAACTGACAAGATTGGCTACATTTTGAGGCGGGCTTCAATCAAAACTTATTTCAAGCCGCTGAAGAAGATTGGTCAATTCCTACCACCTGTCAAGTGCAATATTCCTCTACAAGACCCAGGAGTGTACAAGCTGGTAGATTGTGACTGCGGCCTCTCTTATATTGGACAAACAAAGCGAGCAATAAGAACCGCGTGAAGGAACATATAGCTGACATCAAACATAGAAGACCCAACAAGTCGGCGTGTGTGACCATACCTAAATCACCCAAACCATTACATAAGATTTGATCGACCACAAATCCTCGCTAAAGAACACCGATTCCTACCAAGGATGATCCGTGAGGCTATTGAGATTAAAAACATCCAAATTTCAATGAGAAGATGGTTGGGTTCTACCACCTGCTTGGGATCCATAATTAATAAATTAAAATTTAAACCCAAGCTAATACCACTGCTGGCTGTAAAGATAAAATCAGTTCGTTTTGCATAGATCGGAGTACAGATTAAATATAATTAATTAAAATTAAGATCTGAAACCCGCTTCATCACTGGCAACAAGACGCATGACACCTCAGTCTACCCGTGACCACGGCCGCTGGAAAGTGTTCGAAACGTCGGGAATTAAAATGTAAAATAAACGCGATAAAATCCGTAAAGTAATTTTATTTAATAATGTATAATATTGCGCAAGCAATAGAAATAATTAAGTTAGAATAGGTTTCACAATCAATAATTTTATGCTACTCCAATATTAACGCCATAAATTTTTGGCATTGTTGCTTTAGTTTGCAATAATAAAAAATTGGATGTACCACCAATAAATCTTGTAAGTAATTACGCTGATTATAGTGCCCTATAAACCGGAAGGCAGTTAGCATAATAGTGAGAGGTGGTAATACCCCAGACGGTAACTTGCAACCATAAACCTGCCACCTTTGCATAAAAATATCTGTATGCTCCACCTGCATGACGAATCTCTTGAGGCTGACGCCGTCAAAACCATCGCCTTCCGTGTCGTAGAACTTGAGGTTGTAGTGGAAGATGAGCGAGCTCTGCATATGTGCCGGCATGGCTATGCGCATAGTCGCCGCACCTGAATAACATGCGATTAATAACTTATATATCACTTATGGTTTATGGTTAAGGTATATATCACTTATGTTCTATTGTCTTATTTGTAAGAAATGACATTATATCTTGTGGTCCGCAGGGCGATATTAAAGGTTAAGATTTGAAATGCAAGAGATATATATATTTTAATATTTTTGTCTGTCTGCTTGTTTGTTCTGGTTAATCTCTGGAATGGCTCGTACGATTTTGACGGGACTTTGTCTAGAAGGTAGGTGATATACCTGAGAGTAACTTCGACTACTTTTGTGGAAAAAGAATTATATTTTTGAAGTTATACTTTTAGGCGCGTTATGAAAAATGATGAGAGTGAAATTTTACGATTTGTGACTCAAAATTAACAGTTTATAATGAAAACGGTGAAAATGTAATAAGGTCCATATTACATAGTGATAAGGTTGATTTTTGTGTAGTGATAATGGAGTTGTCGTTTTTTATTTGCGATAGTTGTTGCATAATGTGCTCTATGAGTTAGGATTAAGGTTCGTTTTTGGTATATATATATATATATATTATTATTAATAATATGTTTTATATTATTTAAATTTATATTAAATATATTATTATATAAATATATTAATATTTGTAATGATGTTTATTCAACTTGATATAATGGTAATATTTTTATTCATTTAATATATCAACATTGTGATTTATCTATGTAATACGTTTTAGATAAGCGCCATCTAGTCTATCTAGATATTACTTACTATTTGTGAATATTAGTGAAAAAAATTGTGCTTATATACTTTTTCAAGTGCTCCAATATAATTGAGGTTAACTATCCGTATGTATTATTTATTGATATAAATTAAAATACTTTTATTTAATATAATTAACACTAAATATTATTAAATTATTAATGTTAAATATTTATTATTGGTTATTTAATATTCACAAAATAAAGAAATAAATTTAATAAAACTAAATGTTTTATTAAATTTATTTCTTTATTTTAAGTATATTAAATAAAAAGTTTGTGATAAAAATTAAAATTGAACATCAAATTATAATATAAATTTTTAATATTTGCTATTAAATTGAATAAATAATAAATATTTATAAAAATAACTAAATAAATTTAATGAAAACTGTTTGATAAAAATGATAACTGAAGTTCCGATTCAGACATTACGGGAAGATACTATGGAAGTGGACATCATTTAATTAAAAATACAATTCGAATAATAAGACAATTTAATAAATAATAAATATTTATTTATTTAATTTTTCAAATTTAAATTGAACTTTGTTGATTATCCTTTTCCAATCCTTCTATTATTTTATTGTAATTAATTATTTGCATACAATTAAAAACTATTTTTAATGATGCCGGAGAAGTATACTTCTCACGCGCGTACATAATACACGCACCCATTTTTTTATGTTTCACCACGCGGACTAAGTCGCGGGTAACAGCTAGTGTAACACTAAATAGTATAGCAACTAATATTTAATATCTGTTTCTGAATTTATTAGTTTTTTATTTCAATATAAACGAGAAGTAATATTAGAGCGTTGGATCGTGACTTTTTAACAACCCATGATACAACATATGCTTTTTTTAAGTAAAACATAAATTTATTCATAAACATAGTTACTGAAGTGAATACAAAATATAATTGCCATAATTTTTAATATTTAATTATGATTGTTTACCTGTCGAGTCCGTGTACATGACAGCTTTGGTGTTGGGATCGCTGAAGTACAAGCCGTATCTGAAGAACAGCGATCTGACGAAAGGCAACTCCTCGAAGTCGTGCAAGGTTATCGGCGTCTTCAGCAGTTGCCAATCGGGCTGAAGGGGGAAGAACTCGTAGATGAACTCGCGAGGATCGGTTAGGAAGTAGTGGTCGTCGTATTCGTATCTGGTGATGATCAGAAAAGTAGTGTTTAGTAGGGGTGGGCATATTGTTCGGAACGATTTGAATATCGATATTCCATTCGAAATTCGAATCGAATAATTGCAATTTTGGAATACTTCGAAATACGACAGTTTGATAAAAATCGAATATACAAAAATATAATCGAAATTTTTTAAATTATTCTGGAACTTTATAATTATTTTATAACTTTCGAATGTCGGAATCTTCGAATTAATGGCATTCGAATTGGCACGAATAATTCGTAAGTTGGAATTTCCCCTAATATTTTTTTTTACGTCTAAAACAATAAAAGTAAGATTTCTCACGGACCTAATTCTAGTTGATTTACTACAATCGAAAATTTTGGCGGCATTTATGTACGTTATCTATTATTAAAAATCAAATTATTTATCTCTTTATGTTCTGTCAACAAAAACGTGGCTTTTGGTATATTTAATCCTGCTTTCTAGACCACAATCAAGATTCCGTTTGTAGGTTCTTATGGATAGCGGTATGCAGGAGTTACTGTTTTAATAATAGACGTTTAAGTATTTTATCTAGTATAGATTTATATATCAATTATCAAAAATAATAACAAATAAATATAACCGGACCGGATATGATTGCAAGTCCTTCTAATATTATAAATTCGATATCGAACGCATGTCAATTTATCGATTTTTATAAAGATTTAAGCTAATAACTAGAGTCCGACCGAAACTGGTTTTCCGGCCGAAACCGAAACCGAAACCGAAAGTTCGGCCATGAGTTCAGTTTCGGCCGAAACCGAAACCGAAACTCACGTGGTCGAGTACCAAAGTTCTTAAAGTACTGAAATTTGATGCTTTTTAGCCATTTTTCTACATAAACTAAGACATGAAAAGGAGACTCAGTGTAATTAGAGTCTGGTATTGATTTATTTAAGTTGTTTTTCTTTTTTATATAATAAAATATTAAAATTAAAAAAATGTTTTTAAATAATATTCTCATAGCGAAATAAATATCAGTTATCAATTAACGAATTTCTAATTGTAACTGTTGCGTTAAAAACTTACTATTGGTGTTTTGAGATCTTACTAATTAATACTCATGTTTGTATTTGTAGTTTCGAGGAGGGATCAAAAAGTAGTGGGAATGAGATAGAATATAATGAGTATTTATAACTTAATTATTGATTTTTCTACATATTCCCTTACACACTAACTCTAGCGTTTTTCCAAGGCTTCAATCATTTAAAAAAATGTCATAGTCCTGCAAAAAGAACTTGACAGCATCCTTTACTTATCTTCGCATATGTTTCCTCTTAAATATTGTGGAAATTTGGTGACAAGATAAAAAAACTGCTATGCGCCAGATCTGGTGAATAAGGGCTTCTCAACCAATTGGAATGGCGGCCATCGTTTCTACCAACCTAACTTCGGGTGCGATATCAAGTCGAAACAGCACACCTCTACGACGATTCCCTCTTTTTTATCATTCACGGCATTCGCAACTAGGGAATTAAATGTAGTTCCCGGCTCTAGGTAATAAATAATAATATTACTTCTGAGTCCCAGTTCTTCGGGGTTGGCGCGGATGGTGGTTTTCATTGCGAACATTTCAGTTTTGTCTCCAGGTCCAAAAGGATAACCCATCATCATGTTTCATCGACTGTTACAAAACGAGACAACAAAGTTTTCCGAATCTTCTTATAACTTGTCCAACAATATTTTCGAAATGTCAAGTTGATATTGTTTTTGATTCTCGGCATCTTGCGGAGACTTTTCTCATATACAAAAGTTGTGTCAATATGGATTGAATACCTCCATATGAAAGTCAAAGTCAAATATCTTTATTCAATTTAGAAGCATTACACTTTCTTATTGATTGTCAAATAAACTTTCACCGGTTTGGATATGTAAGCCTCTGATTTGAGAAGAACCGGCGTAAGAAACTAAGAGGGATTTTTTTCTTTTTTTGATTCATTTTACATTTTTTTTTACATACAACATTATATTATAAGAGTTTGGAATAGCCTGTAGCGAGCAGTTCATTACCAGGGCATGTTATCTATCAAGTCATTACAGCAATAATATCCTTTAACACACAAATGTTCCTTTCAAACTTTTTCAAATTTATTTACAGATAATAGCTAAATGTTTTTAAAATGCCCGTTCCTTAAATTAGCTATCGGATAGTAATTCTTTGATCGCTTAAAACAGTGTTTCGAATTTAGCAGCATTTTCTTGGAAAAATGAGGTTGATGGGTGGCTGCAATGATATTTGTCTTCCGTGCTCGTTCTCACTCAAAATTGGGACACTCTCCTTATGGCAATGGAATACGGCAGAGCAGACTACTCTTATGTTGCCTCACAATCGTATTAAATATTATGCGCCGTTATTTTTTTTTAACAGAGGTTTTTGCTAAAAAGCCCGCACTTGGTTTTTCTACAATTTAGAGAAAACGTGCCGAGGAAGGCAAACAAATCACTACATTCAGAAAAAAAGCAAAGAGAATCGAAGATTATTTTTATTAACATAGCAAATATCTAAGCTATGCCTTCCAGTATTTATTTATTTTTGTTACCAAGGAGTATCTTTTTTGTACTTGCTACTTTTTGATCCCTTCGTCGTTTTAGAAGAATAATCGATCTATTTTAACTAAAATCCACTGATTTGAGCTTAGTTGAGTTTTGATACACTTAACTTTGGATACAATTTTGTTTCCTTTAAAATCATTTAATTTTGATAACATGACAACTTCTGAAACCAGTTTCGGTTTCGGCAAAAGTTTTAGCAAATTCGGCTGAAACCGAAACTGCAGCCGAAACTTGACTTTTGGCCGAAACTCGCTGAAACCGAAACCGAAACCGAAATTTCGGTCACTACTAATAACTAAAACAGGTTATCTACAAGTTAGTTGCCGGAATGACACAAGATTTTAAGTTAATTACTTTTGTTTCATCATCATCAGCCTGTGATAGTCCACTGCTGGACATAGGCCTCCCCTAATACACCCCTATCCAGTAGGGGATTGACTTTGACCGTGACTTTTTTGTTTATATTCATATAGAAAGTAAGTTTCGGTAAAGTTATATATAGTTAAGGAGCCTGATTGCTTACCTTAGACTGTCCTGCTTTCCCCTACTACCAGGGCGTGGTGCGTCCTTGGCGTTCACTAAATGCCTCGCACCCCAATTGCACTGGACAAACCTCCATGCACCAGCCACGTACACCGCATTCCACGAATTACGGAAGCGATTGTCCTCGAAACGAACCCCCGGCTGGTAACCGGCCGATTTGCTGTAACCCTTTATCACGACGCAGTGAAGACCCGCGTAGCTGCAAGTTTAAAAAAAATTAATAATATGAATATATCATAACTAAGCCAATCAAGATATGGAAATTAGGTAAACGTAGTTTAATGTCAAATAATAATTAAATAATGAATGCATTCCCATGAGCCGATCGTCGCCATTTGCAACAGCAGCTGGATATTTAATCAATAAAAGATGCTACGTTTAGTCGCTGATTGAGTTCGCCGACTTTGTTTATATGAATTTAATGACTTAATTATATCGGTTATAGAATGGTTGGACTTATGATGTTAGCTATCAAGTGAAGAGATGAAATTTTCTACGTATCAACGAATGTTTTTTCCTATATATCTCATGCTCAATAAAAAAGTATTAAAAAACCTCTACAAATATAAGACTGTTCAGTACTACTACACTTATTATGGTTTGGTATATATTAACACACGCAGCAAACCGCATTAGACCAGCGTGGTGGGATACGGTCCAAAACCCCTAATGGAAAAGGGGAGGCCTATGTCCAACAGTGGACTTACACAGGCTGATGATGATATAATAATAACACTTTTTTTTTGCACTTAAACGCACTTAAACTAACCATTATTGGCATAACGACACGCGGTGATTTTTGATTGACAAACCAATCATATTGGTGTACATTTCAGCTTGGCAAACGTTTGACAGAAATATATGTAAACATATATTTCTATTCTATATAGCAGTCCGTCTACGGCTCTGCTCATGTTATTTAAGATTATTGAAAAGTATTTTTCTGGGGGTAAAAATAGCCTTTGTTACTCAACTATAGCTTTTTATTAGTGAAAGCACATTTCAAATCGGTTTACTACTTTCAGAGCCTATTTAAGACCAACAAACAAACAAATCTTTCGCCTCTGCAATATTAGTATAAATGCTAGTCTCTGTAATATTAGTATAAAATGGCTCTGGTTTAGGAAATTAAAGCAATTTAATGCGTCTAATTGTTGTAAAACTTAATTGAAACAAGTTGCACGTGAATATTACCCAACCGTAAAATTATGCATCATGAATTCGAGGAGGTACAAAATAAGAAAGTTATACGTTTTAGAAAATTATTTTTAATGTACATTTTTGCTTTTAATGGGTTTTGTTAATTATTTGGTTTAAAACGAACACGACTGGTTATGTTGATTGAAAGCGATGTCGATTTTAAGCCCTTTTCTTTTTTATTCCCTCGAAGTTACAAATTATGGTAACGTCTAATCATATATTCTATAGTTTAGCCAAGTTAGAATCGGAATTGTTGCAAACATACTTTTTCTAATTCCCAAACCAATAGTGTAGTTATTAGTCGACTGTCAATCAGTGATTGACATCACGGTGACAATTCATCAACGAAAACGCTAGATGGCGCCACTTATACACATTTTTTTCGAGCTCGATTATTCTATTAGGGTATTATTACCGCCGGTACCGCCTCCGTAACCTAGTAGTATTGGGCCTTGCTTTATAAAACGGAGGTTGTAAGTTCGAATCCCGCGGGGAAACTAAGTTAAATTGTTATCGTTGTTTTCTGGTTGCTTAGGACAATATGGGCCGGTCACCCAATTATCGGAAAAGAAAGATGATTCACGCGTCGGGTGGGCATGTTAAAAGTAGGCCCGGTTGTCAAGACCATCTTTGGCAGTTGTTATAGGAAGTCAGTGCCTCTAAATTTACTGATAACTAATTCGTCCTTATGCTTTACCGCTTTGGATTATGGAGGTCAGACGCCAGTCGCTCTGCGTAAACGCCGACCTCATTATGACTTGGGAAAGAAGAGAAATGGTGACTTTCAGGGTCAATAATTATCATACGCTATAATTCTGATGAAAACCCTGGTGTAACAGCTTTATATGTAAATATAACTTTATCATTCTTTATAACTTTTCTTTTTTTTAATATTAATGGTTTCTCTGTACGTTTAGATTTAAGTAAAAGATTGCTTGCTAAACAGGGCGTTCACCTTATGGTGTGTTTGTAACAATGCACTGTTAACCATACGATTAACCTCGTAACATTAGTAAAACAAAACAGAGCGAACTGAATTCGAATAACGGTACAGCACTAATTGAAATTGTTGATTTAACCATTGCAATTTTTATTCCATATGAGATAAATAGGTTATGAAATTCATAAAAACAGTACGCATAATATAACAAATCGTCAGTCGTTTGTCTATATATATAATAATGGACCGGCTTTTTACATGCCGTCGCATATATATATATATATACATATACACAATAAGTTTTCTTTAGTAAAGTTAATGTAACGTAACCAGCATAAATGTGAATCTCCAAAAATTTGTAATTCACTTGCATTCTTTGACTCGCGTTAGGAGCATGGTTAAATGAATAATTGCCGATTTTATTTTAGTCAAATGCGGGTACATCATACCCTAAGCAATTTACCAATACGTATGTTTTATTTTGATCTTATCATGTCTTGATAATTACTATGCGTTAATATTAATATGTCATCGTGATAACTAAGTAACTATGCATTTCTTGTTTGAATATCAAAGAAGATTCTATATCTTGTATGACCTAGATAAAATTTACATACAATTTAAAATTAATTCATCCAAATACGTTTACCCAAAAATACTAATTGCTCTGATAGTTCGAAAAGATAATTTTAATGTATAAGCATACTTGAACCAAAATGTCATTCTGAGTTGCAATTTAAACTAACATTTAAACTTTAGATTTAGCAAAATATACTATAACACTTTGACTCTAGATAAGTATCGAACAAGTCATTCTTTCAAATTCCATTATACCACGTCACGAGTTACGCAAAAGGTCATTGAGTTGCAAACAAAAGTTGGACAAAGTTACGAAAAGTTTTCCTTTCTAAGCGACGTTGATGGAGTAACGTTAACGTTTAAAACCACCTTATGGGAACAGTGTAGCAAGTTTAACTTGCAAATAACATTGACTTAATGATATGGAATTATATTTAGTAAGACGCAAAAATCGCCTTCATATAGCATTACGTAAAATACGATTTAGTTCAAAGTAATGAATTGATATTAACAGTCAAAGTTTAAAACATTTTTAAAATAAGCCGATTTTAATCTGTACTGAGTAACATAAAAAAAAAGATCAATGGTCCTAAGAAAGTATTAGTAATGATTGAATATCTATAATATGTATACCAGTTAGAAACGCTGGATAATAATACACAAGTAAAATAGAATTGCGATATTTAACTTAAGATTTAGCCAAACATTTATCAATGCCAATGAAACCTAACTTACCTATCTTTTGTATCAAATGCTTAACTTGTTTTTTTTATTACATATCAAATTTACTGTACGTGATAAAAATGCGCCTCACTTTAAGTACGAAATACCTTTAGTCTAACGATTAGAAAACTTCCAAAATAAATATATAAAACCAACTTTGTAAACGTACAACGTTGGCTTTATCGCATAAAGAATGATTATATTATACACAGGTATACTATCAAATGCTATTCCTTACCAACAGCTTCGTAGATTGTTATACACAGGCATCGGTAAAGTAACGGTAACGGTGTCGCAATTGCAAGTTTTTCCCGTCCCAAAACCAAAAAGAAATCGCTAAATATTTCAATTACCTGCACAATCTCTTGAACAGTACGTGGTAACTCTCGGTGCCGTGTTTGATCCCCCTAAGCAGCCCGAGTGGGGAGTCCCCCCTTAGATTGTCGTCGAACTGAATGTTGTTCAAGTTCTTCACCGTTATCCATCTGAAGATTGTCCTCGCCTTCTCCACGTCGCTTGCGCATCGACCGACCAGCTGTCGTACCAGGTCAGTGAAGGTTTTCTGGTCTTCTTGCGCCACCTACGATTGGGTTGAAGTAAAATATTATCTATAGATATATACCGTTTATTGCTCACATTAATAAAGTAAATTATAGTACGGAAATAAACATAAAACTTAATTGTGCGCAAAATTATATATAGTTTTGTAGTACAATATTGTTGGAAATACCCGTGCAAGGAGATTTATGTTTGCGTCGCAAAAACTATACGTGTACTGAACAAATCTTGAATTAGTATCTTAATGCTCTTATAAATAAACAAAACTAATGTTAATAATTCCGTACTACATGTAAAATAAATTTAAATTTTAAAAAGTGCTATACAAATGATTTACGTAGCAAGTTTGAATTAAAATAATAATAATAATGCTAAGACGAATTACACAAAATTATTATAATTAGTACAAAATTCACCATTTTGTTTGGCTTTAATTTTATTTCGATCTTGTGCGGGCAATTCCCACATTATCAATAAGGAAACGGATGTGGCGACTGCAATTTATCCGACAACGTATTCGCTAATCAAGCATGAATCGGTGGCGTTAAATATTGTTTCTCACGATTTATATTTTTCATATTCTTTTCATTTAGAAAAAAATTATGTTAATGTATAATATTTATCGTTTTTACATTAAAAATTAAATTCTAATTAATAACAAATATCTCAATACAAGGTAAAAAGTTACTTGATTTATTAATACTTTAGTAATACTCGTCAACTCTACTTTTGTGGCATCCTTTGGAAAGTTATGATTTATGTCTAATCTAATATGCATTACATTCAAATATCAATTAATTCGATGTCTTATGGAAAATCTAATTTTTATTCTCACAGCAACCAAAAAATATCTAAAAACATCGGCCAACATACCGATATGGCGATCTTGTCAACTTCAGAGAACTCCACTGGATCTGTGTAAATGTGGAACTTGGAGACGAGCGGCGGCTGGGGTTGTGGGGCTCGTGCAGGATATGGAGGCGCCTCCTCACCATCCAGGAAGAGTGAAGAAGCAGCCATGTATTCGGAACGACGCTCTTGGATCAGTTCCATCATCTCGTGACTTTGTTTTTCTACTAATGCAGCTGTCGCCGCCCTGAAGAAGGAAGTTACGTTGTATACAAGTGAAATAGGATCTGTCAATGCGTTATTATTATTCAACATTGTTAAGGGATGGGACATGAAACGCTGTAGCGTAGTTTGTTTAATATTTTTTTTATATTATGTTATTAATTTGCGCGAACTTTTTTAGTACAGGCGATATTACTAAAAGTGTCTTAGAAGTAACATAATACACAATTCTATAATGATGTCCATGATTTAAGGATACTTTTCAGAAAAAGAATTCAACGATTAATTTTATAAATAAACTTATTCGAATTCACATCTTTTTTCCTTAATACATTTATATATACCTTTCATGTTCCAGCATCTTTCTCGTAAGACTCTCCTTCTTCTTATCTCTTCTTAGCGTCATGTTCTTCTCTAAGTCCGCCCTCTCTTGTTGGTGTCGGAGAGTGAGTGCGCCGATCTCGGAGTCAGGCCTTCTCTTCTTTACCTGCATCTCTTGCTGGAAACGTGACGTCAGTCGCTCTAACTCACGCTCCCATTCATCCTAAAGAAATTGAAAGGAGCACGTGAAAATAATTGTATATATGACAGAAATTCAATAAAATCTTTCTACATAATCTGACAAAACAAAACCACCTAAATTAATAGAATTATTGTTAGGTAGGAAATTGACCATCAGAGGCGTTTTAACAATGAGGTATGAAACTTTAGGTTTGACAAGGTTTACTAAGACTTCACATGATTTCTTCATTTTAATATACAGTTGTATATAGTTTATTATACAGTTGTTGTAGTTTTAGTATACATCCTGTATTTTCTTCGAATTTCTTTTTACTCGGTATTGCATTTATTCTAAAGTACCTACAATGCGATGATTGCACAAAAGTTTAGATTCTGATTAATTTAATTTTTATATTCGTAAATCAGCAATTACATTTTAACATTTATCAATTTATGACTCAATCGCCCACATAGTTATGATTTGATAACTGTGAGATTAATTATTTAATCTCACAGTTATCAAATCTAGTAATAATGGAAGATTAAATTTTGCGTCTGTTATCAGACGCAAAATTTAATACTACGTATTCATAACGACAATACCGCATGACATACAGAAGGATAATGCGACTCGCTAAATTGGCGTAATTATACCGGCATTTTTCTTGTTAGTACGTGGATGATGGAAAAGAATTTTAAGTTATTTCGTAATGCGATACGAGAAACCGGTTATTTGCGATTCGTCTGTGGTCCGAATCAAGGTCGTGTGGTTTCAATCTACACGAAACGGAGATGAAGTAATAATCTCACTCGTTCGTAATATTGCCACTAAAAAGTTTATTTGTCAAAGATTTCATGTCTATAGCTCTGGACTGGTTTTACAAAATCCTGGTTTCGGTTATCGGCTTCTTAAGGTAATATATTATAAAAGATTTAATCTAAGCAATGCTTTATGAATATATGTTGAGGTTGTATGAGGTTGTACCTCTCAGACAGTATTTTCGCTATGTTGGAAACATGCAGTTTTTATGGCACTTCCTTTTTGATACCAATTTATCATGGGTATAATTTATGTATGTTATCCATATCGATATCACCTGAACAAATTGTTACATAGATAGACTGGAATCTGATTTACATAACCTAAAGGACAAATAAAAAAATCACCCACCAACCCCATTGGACCATCGTGGATACGGTCCATAACCCACTAATGGAGAATGAGTTTTTATAAACTATGTCCTATGTCCAGATGAGGCCTATGCCCAGCAGTGGACTGACACAGGCTGACGATGATCATGATGATGATGATGATGATGAAAGGTCAAACCGCAATGTTAGTACTATAATGATTGGATGAGACCGGGACTAAATTTTTGTCTCACGTATCATAGTTCCTTTTATATCACCACCCGTTTTGAACTAATAAGTATCAACGGAATAAAACATTAAAACAAACGTAGTAGAAATATGTTCCAATGTAGAGTTCTAATTGATAAAAAGACGGTATTTTATGTCCATTACTAAGTTATAAAGAAAAAACCTACTTGAATTTCTTCTCTTATTCTTCTATTCTCTTCTTCTCGATGCTTCGAGAACTTTCTGTATAAGTCATCTTCTTCCTGTCGGTGTTTCATCTCCAACTTAGTCTGTTCATCTCGGTCCTGAAAATTTAAAATTGGTTAGTATACATTGATAAAAAAATTACTTTATTTTATTAAAATAAATTATTGTTTAAAAGACGAATATATAGTTTTGATATCATTAAATTTACGTGTTGAAAAAAAATGCTCGTATATCTAGTGTCAAAGTAAATATGCTAATATAACATTCAAAAGATTTTTATGAATTTTTATACAAGTGTTTCTCTAAGGTTTATCTTAGGCACTTCATTGCAATCAAGTGCCAGTTGTGGCAGACTAGCGGATTTGGGCTAAATACTGTGTCGGTGTAGAACGAGCGTGAAAACGACCCAATTGCGAAGTAAATTCTGCGTGACGGAAACCTATCGTGATAAAGTGCTATACAAAATTGTTGTGTTGTACTAAAACGTGTTAGTTTATGCGCTCTCTTTTATTAATATAAAAAATACAAAGCCAAAGACAACGTAAGTACTTTTGCCGAAGCAATGTTCTAAATTAATTAAAAAGAAAGATATGTCAGATTTTAAATAAAAAACCCTGACGGTTATTCCACAAACATTGAGATACAGACATATACCAACTTAGTCTGCCCGTGATCATGGAAGCTAAAAAGAGTCCAAAACGTCGGAAATGAATATATATAACTAACTAACGTGATAAATCCGTAAAAAAATGGATTTGATATTTGTAATAACCGCCCAATAAAAATAAATTATGAATGAAATGATAAAAGTGATTTATTAGACGGACTTTTATTTTCAAAGTTAGATAGTATCTATATTTTTTGTTAAATGGTACAAAGTTAAGACTAGTGTTGGCTTCAATTGTTACAGCCAGAAAGGTTTGTTGCAATACAATTTTACAAACATTTTGATAGATAAAAAGCAGCATAAAAAACGTGTTTGAGGCTGTAGTAATTTTATGACTTCATTCTTTTTAGCACCTGTTTAAATGTCGAAAGTGCCGCCATCTTGTGGCCGACTAAAACGTTATAATGTGTCATTAACCCAAGCGGTGAGGTAAGCGAATATCGTGTTAACAATGGTGGCAGAATGTCAAAAGAGTTATATAGTTATACCGTCATTTAATATAAAGAATTTCAGAATAAATATAGAAAAACTTTTTGAATTTACTCATAAAATAATACTATACTGTGTAGTCGGTACTAATTTAAATGGATAAGTCCTTTATGTCCATATTTATCATCGCCGTTTATGCTTACTTTACGTATAATAGCAACAAAGCATCATTTTGGGCATGCATTAAAATTTCACGACAGCAAATCGCAGGCATTAAAGCAATCGTGCTCGTACAATGGGACGCATTATCATTTCATAAATAAATACGTGTTTTTATCAACCGGTCTCGGAGGTTGGTTCGGGCGACGAATTTTGTTTTTGTCCGACCGAATCGTATAGATAACGGTGCGATCGGCAGTTGCGAGGCGGCCGCCTGTCGACTGGCCGTGTTCCGTTTCTTACGCTTATCGTTTCGCCGCGAAAATGCTCAAACTAATCAGGGGCCTGCGCCGCTATAGTACGGCGCGCGTGATAGGCACCGAGCCGAACAAAAATGACCCGTATTACGTCGAGAATAGGGCCAAAATGGAGGAACTGGTTGCCGAGCTGCGTTCGAAAACCGACGAGGCGATAAAAGGTGGTCCTGCGGACGCGGTCAGAAGGCACACGGCGCGGGGCAAGCTCCTCGTTAGGGACAGGATTAACCGGTTGGTGGACGAGGGCAGCGATGTGTTGGAGCTCAGCACTTTGGCCGCAAACGGCTTGTACAAGGGCCAAGTGCCGAGCGCCGGTATTGTCACGGCCATCGGGAAAGTTCACGGCCGCGACTGCATGATAGTGGCGAACGATGCGACCGTCAAGGGCGGCACCTACTTCCCGGTGACGGTGAAGAAACACCTGCGAGCGCAATCCATTGCACAGGAATGCAGACTCCCGTGCATTTATCTCGTAGATTCGGGAGGCGCCCATCTACCAGACCAGGCCGACGTGTTCCCTGATAGGGAACACTTCGGTAGGATCTTTTATAACCAGGCGAACATGTCCGCTGAAGGGATACCACAGATATCTGTCGTGATGGGATCTTGCACGGCCGGCGGGGCCTACATACCCAGTATGTCAGACGAGAGCATCATAATAAAGAACCAAGGCACCATTTTCTTGGCTGGCCCACCACTAGTCAAAGCGGCCACCGGTGAATCTGTTTCCGCAGAAGATTTGGGCGGTGCCGATCTCCATTGTCGCCAGTCCGGTGTCACTGATCATTATGCTCAAGATGACGAGCACGCCTTACATTTGGCAAGGAATGTAGTCGCAAATCTGAACTGGAATAACGATCGGAACACAAGAATCTACTCGCAACAAGCGAAAGAACCGGTACACGATATGAACGACCTTCACGGAATCGTGGGCGCAAATATTCAAAGGCCTTTCGATATAAGAGAAGTTGTAGCGAGAGTTGTTGATGGCAGCAGGTTCCATGAGTTCAAGGAGTTGTATGGTGACACTCTGGTGTGTGGGTTCGCGACCATTTACGGCCATCCAGTGGGAGTGATCGGCAATAACGGTGTGCTTCAATCAGAGGCAGCACTGAAAGGATCCCACTTTATACAACTATGCGCAGCGCGAAAAATTCCTTTGCTCTTCCTCCAAAACATCACAGGCTTCATGGTCGGTAGGGAAGCAGAAGCGGGTGGTATCGCCAAAAACGGCGCGAAAATGGTGACAGCTGTCAGTTGTTTTAAGGGTCCGAAGGTTACAGTGATTGTCGGTGGGAGTTTCGGCGCTGGGAACTATGGAATGTGCGGTCGAGCGTATTCACCGAGTTTCCTTTACATGTGGCCCAATGCAAGGATATCTGTTATGGGTGGACCGCAGGCAGCGACAGTTCTGTCATTGGTTGCTAAAGAAAAAGCTAATAGGGATGGAAAGCCGTGGTCTGAAGAGGACGAAAACAAAGTGCGGCGTCCTCTGGAGGAGCAATTTGAAAGGGAGGGCGTACCCTACTACAGTACAGCGAGGTTATGGGACGATGGAGTTATAACACCAAGTGACACTCGAAGAGTAGTTGGTCTCAGTTTCTCGGCTGCCTTGAACGCACCGTTCAGGGACAGCAAGTTCGGTGTGTTCAGAATGTGATTCAGTGACGTAAATGATTCGTAAAATCGGGCGTAAGATGAAAAAATTATTTGGTGACGCGCTAAATCTCGTTTGTCTTGTCCCGTATCTTATCTGCGCGTGTTATGTTGAAATTGTTAATTTGATTTGCATTAAGGTTATTTGATATCTCAAGGTTATGTAATTGTGGGTGTACGAGTTATTTTTCAAGTAAATTAACGATATTGTAGTATCAAATTTCACTAGTGTGACGATAGGTGAAGATTTAAATGTTTTTATGATCCATTGTGTCAGTATGTGTTTACATTTATGGACACTTGTGTTGAGCATGTTTTAGAATAATCTGTTTATTATTTTAATTAATCAGTGAAAGATATGGTTGTATAATATAATAATACGTCATTATAATATTATCTTGATAAAGGTATATAAGTAGAAGGTATCGAAGTACAACGAGTGGAGTATTCTCTCAAAAAAAAATGTATTTTTTACGTTTGCTACATAGCTATAATTCATCTATTTAGGTTTTCTAATAATGTACAAAGTAAAGTACAAAAAATCAATCATACCGCAATATTTTGAAGACATTAGCTAAAGCCTAAAAAGATTTATTATTAGTTGACTACGATTTTTAAACAAAAAATACATATTTTTTACTTAAATTTTTTTTTAATAATAGCTGTATTTTTATATAATTCATTATGTTGTACTTTCAGTCATAATTATAGCATCAGTATATTTTTAACAAAGACTTTTTTTTATCATCTGAAATATCATATGACGGTTTATCCGAAAACGTATGACTGCTATCTAAAATACGAAACTCTAATGCCAATATTGAAAAGCCAAAAGTAAAAGCGCTGAGTGGTTTCTGTCACCATAACAGTTTCACATTTTACTTTATTCTCATACATTACGGCTATTATTTGGCTATATTGGTATAGTTATAAATAAATATATTTAAATTATTTATTGATAAAACCTTCGACGTTTCGGCTATATAAAATACTAGCGACCCGCCCCTGGTTCGCACAGGCGCTATGCTGATAGATAATATATCTACAATATTAAGCACGTGTTATACATATAAACCTTCTTTCATCACGCTATCTAAATTAATATATATTATTTAATTTTTTTAGTTTAAAAGATTTAAGCATGCTTTAAGAAAGCGATTTTGTTCTATATTATGTAGTGATTATAATCAAGAAAGTTTCACCTATGTAATAATTGTTTACGTTTATTTTCAATTCTAAAAAAGGCTGCTTATTTAAGTTTTTGTTTGTTTCTTAAATTAGTATAGGCTTAAACGGACAGTCGACCTCAAATAAACTTAAATTTGGTTTTAAGATCTTTTTGCAATAGTTCTTCTCTTGTATCCATAATACGTAGACCTCTCTATTTCATTAATTTTATTTTGCCTTAAATTTAATTCTCTTTTTTTACTCAGTTTATAAGGAATTTAAGTGTTTTCCTTTACCTGATTCAGTTAGATAAAGTTAAGAATAAAACGATCAAAATGATTGACTTTGAAAACAGTCCTTGATATCAAAACCTATAAATTACACTTTAAAATCTATAGAAATGTATACATACTGTCATCAATGCGAAACATTATATTATATGTTACACAATAAACCGAAAAATTCTCTACTTCATACTAACATAGCTTTTTATCTTAATATATAGGTTGTCATTAATAAAGATTTTGATAAGTATACTGGTGTGAAGCCAAGCGAGGAAATTTAATATTTAAATAATCACATAAGTGTGAATAGATACAGTGAGAAAAGATTTTCATTCGTAATTTTTCCGAAACTATCGTATTAGTCGTGCTCTCTCAAGTAGCTCTGATAACTATACATTTCAAAATTATACAATGACGTTATTTACTTGACCGTTCGCCATTATGCAACTAACTACGTCACTCATTTAATTCGATCATTCATTGGTATTTCGGGTGTCATCGTATTCCAGATAAAGATCCGAGTTTTCTCATCGTCATCATCCGTCTGTGTGAATCCACTGCTGGACATAGGCCTCCCCTAAATCAGACCTTTAGGGGTTTTTGGATCTTATCCCACCACGCTGGTCCAATGCGGTTTGGTGGGTTTTGCCAAAGGAAAATAAATCCTTACTACATCTATAGATAACTCGCCTTCAATCTTCATAAGTACGCGCAGAAATAAATCATAAATCTTTGGACTTTTTCAGTGTTATCGATTACTTATTCTTTGAAAATTTTATACTTAGATGGTTTAAATTCCTGCGTATTCAAAAGCACTGTCGTCCTATATGTTGCATCAAAGTTTTTTCACTCTCCGGAGCGAGTTAAATAAAGTTAACTAATATAATATCATTACAAAGGTAATCGGAACACATAACATTGAGAGCGTTCGGCATACAAATAGACAATTAACCACGTTAATGGCCATGTCGTGAACATCGGATTTCTTGTGAGGAATTCTGTGTAAGCAAAAAACACACGCGGCCACCGTGGCGTGCTGGAAAGCGTAAAATGCACACTTACGGTACTGTTCGGTGCATGGATGATGAGGTGCATGGAGAACGTATTGTACTCACTTTATCATTTGCAAAAATGTTATTTATTTTTTGCGTTTAGTTTATTTAATGCAAAAAAGATGGATGCATATTACGCTAGTGGCAGTCAGGGCAAGTTGGCGGCAAAATGTTTAAAATTAAAATACATTTTGTTATTCTTATCCAGAATGCTCCATATAATAAAATTATTATAATATTATTAATTGTCTGTTTAATTGATAATTATATATAATCCATTATTTGCGAATAACAATTTTCATGTTTTTACACGTATTTCCCCCTTAAATAAAATTCTAGTATTGTAACCAGAATTTTTTCCGCTGCCAAGAAGTAGCATTAAGTTTAAATCCGGCACTGAAGATGGGTGTGCTCTGTTTTTGCGTTAAATATTCTTAACAGATTTTTATAGAACTGTACAATAATGTGATGCATAAATTTCTATAAGATATAAGATAAAAATTTCGCATAGTTTGTTGATAATAAAAGTCCTAACACAAAATAGTGAAGGCAAAAACTAATTTATTTCTTTTCTCAATGTATTAGTTACGTATCAACTGAACAAGTTTTAAGCCATTTTTTGAGTATTTTATCAAAAAAAATCTCTGTGTAATAAATCGTAATAATGGAAATTAGTTAAAGAAATGTTAAATAAACTGCTCCGTAGCCTAGTGGTATGGGCGTGTGCTTTAGAAACCGGAGGTCGTGGGTTCGAATCTGCGGGACGCAACAAATTTTCATTGTTGTTTCCTAGTTGGTTAGGCAATTGGGCCGATCACCCAATTGTCTGAAAAGTAAGATGATCCATGCGTCGGATGGGCATGAAAAAGTCGGTCCACCCACCAACCCGCATTGGACCAGCGTGGTGGGTCACGGTCCAAACCCCTAATGGATAGAGGTGTATTAGGGGAGGCCTAGTCCAGCAGTGGACTAACAAAGGCTGATGATGTGATGTGATGTGTGATGTTAAATAATAATCAACCATTTCAATTTTAGACTAAATTCCTTAACATCTCTTTGTTCTTTATGTAAAGTGATCGTTATCGTTACGTCATGGTCAAGTTTTCACTTTCTCACTCATAATCATAGAATTTTGATTGGCGATTTAGCATCACTTAACGATTACTTTTCAAGGCTTTTAATTTGTTACTTTGGCGTGGAAGTCATAGAAATTACGTAATTTAAGACGTAAAAATGTATGACTACTCTTTAAATAGTTAATTCTTTTCCTGTGATCACTAAAAGTACGGGGACTTTATCGTTAACAGTCAATACAATGATGTAATTTTTATACGCATATATATATTTAATTTAACCTGCATTAAAAAGATTATTTGTATGATTACATATGCACATACACACACATCAATACGTGTGTGTTGTATTAAAATGTTTTCAAACTTTAATTTTCAGTATTATTTATTCAATATGTGATACAATTTGCATATTACAACTCTTAAGAGTTGATGTTGCATTTATAAAAGACAAAAGGTAAAAAATATCTACTATCTACAAGTTTTTTACCAAAGGTAACTTTAAAAAACTGTGATCTATAAATTCGCAAGTGTCATCAATAAAGAAAATAGGCTCATTATATCCTTTAGGAGCCATATTTATTTTAAAACGTATAATAAAATAGTACAAGACATATAGAAACTGTAATAGCCGTTTGCCGAACCTGCCACGCCTTTACTAAATATAGAGATAGTGGCCATTATTACAACATTAATTTCGACATAGTACCTATCACCTCTGAATTAGTTAAACTTGGGTTCAGTAGGCGAGCGTGACGTCACTATCTTACTCAAAGACGGTGTAAATTTCGAAGATAAGATCCGAATATCTATGATACAGCGACGTAGGCGTCATTAATTAGACGTTATTACTACTAAGAGGTATGGACAAATATGTTGTTTATCTGTTGCATATAAATCAGTCGGATCATGAGTACGGGAGGTCAAGAGACGATGGATGCGACTGTATGAGTGACAATTGGTCACAAATACTTTATTTAATTATATTGGGTTCACGTCTATTGTAGTTACAATAAACCAGTTTAATGAGAGAAAAGTCAAAGTCAAGTAAAGTCAAATATCTTTATTCAATATGGAAGCATTATACTTTCTTATTGATTGCCAAATAATCTACCACTGTTTGGTAGTGAGAGCCTCTGACCTGAGAAAAACCGGCGTAAGAAACTCAGCGGGACTTTAACATAATTATGCTTATTCCTAGTATTTATATTATGAGTGACACAATGTTGTACAAAATTATTTTTATGTTTATGAACATACATAATATTTTCAAATATGTATTGAGAAGAAACAGTCATTACATTGATTTCTGTAAACATTTTTCTCAGCGATTCTTTGGGGCCCAGGTTATAGACTGCTCGAATCGCTCTATTTTGAATTATGAAATTGTAGTCATATCAGCCGCATTTCCCCACAGTAGAATGTCATAAGACATTATACTGTGCAAATAACTAAAATATACTAAACGGGCTGTGTCAACATCGGTTAGTTGTCTAATTTTTTTGACTACATAAGCCGCTAAGCTAAGTTTACTCGCCAGTCTATTAATATGAGGGCCCCACTGCAGTTTAGAATCTATTGTGATGCCGAGAAATATAATAGAATCTACGTGGTCTAGCGCTTCCCCATCTACGACTACATCACACCCAGCTTAAGGAACATTAGGAGTCATAAACCTTATACATTTAGTTTTTTTTTTTATTAAATTATTTGCACTAAACTAGCATTTTACTTTTGAGAGGGTATTATTTACATTGCCATTTTGCAAGTTACATCGTTTTATTTTAAATATGAAAGAAGTATTATAAGCAAATAATACAATCTCGTTATTGTTCTCAACCTGGTGTGGTAGGTCATTAATATAGACCAGGAAGAGAAAAGGCCCCCTGAGAAAAGAGAAAATAGATCCCTGTGGGACGCCCATACCTATCTGCGCCCAGGGAGATCTCTTGCCGTTCACGTCAATTCTCTGAGTTCGATGGCTCAAGTACGAAGTCAGAATGTAGAGTGCGGCATTTTTGATACCAGAGTGGCTTAATTTCCTGACCAAAGTATCATGCTGTACACAGTCAAATGCTTTGGTTAAGTCACAGAAGACTCCTAAAGCATCGTGTGACCCTTCCCATGCCTCAAATATAGTCTTAACTTACTGCCTGATTTAAATACGGGAAAAACGGTAAAAACGGTAAAATATGGTCATGAAATTTAACACATGTAATACAATCATTAAAAATAGGAATTAAAAGAAGAGAGTAGTCAAATTGGCTCCATATTCAATAATCCTCTTGATATATATTTAAGGGAGTACATCAGTTAGAGTTATATTATTTTAATATACTACTATGAAGAATTAAATTAATAGTGAATATTGTGTGAATGTTATTAGATAAGTTAATTGCAATTTAACTTCGATTATTGCGGAAAGCAATGTGCTATTACTTTTACATATAGGTATGAAGAAAATACACATAGTTCCATAAAAACATGTCGTATATCATACAATGTAAGTATGCGTAGTACACGGTATTCCGGATGTGCAATTTGCAATAGAAATACGCGTGTAAAGGCGCGAATATTCAGGGCAAGCATGTTATCGTTCTTATTCCAACTAATAACACTCGATTCGTGATATGATTAAAGTTGCGAACATTCAAACTAGACCGTTTAGTTTTTTTCAAATATTATGAGACAAAAAGAGATACTTAGTCTTCCATACATAAGTATACAAAGTAATAGGTTTTTTAATTAATATCGCTTTAGGTAACTTTTTTTACCAGCGGATTCAATTAGGCCACATTCTTTTGTCTTATGATCTAAATTTTTCCTAACATGTGTCAAAAGAATTTTATAACAAGCTAGTCTGAATGGGGTAAGCTTAAATTAATTAATTAAGCTTAAATTTTTTTTATTAATTAAATGAATAAAAATCAGGCAAAAAATTTAACAATAAACTATAAGTATTCACAAACGTCACAAAAATATAAATTATGGTAGAAATTACAAACTTAAAATATAAATTAAGTCCAATTTAAATGCATTCGCGTTTATGGAATATATTTTGATTCCGAAGTTTTACCTTTCTTCCAGCTGCCATGATCACCGTCCTAATTACGTAATATACTCGATAAACTCGATTTAAATTGTATAGACAGATTACATTAAAGCGTGAATACAAGAAATATCTTAAAATATATAAAATTATTTCAGCGTTTATCTTGAGTACTGTTCAAAATTGCATTATGCATGGGAGACATCTGTGTTTACCAGACACCCACTTATCTTAAACAAGGATAATACTTGGGCACGAACATTGAAGATTACGTCAAATCCAGGTCGAGGTGCTCATTCGCGATTGAAATTTATGCGATTCTACAATTTGTCACAATTGCAGTTTGCTGCAAGTGCGTTTTGAACTCAGGTCAAGTCGTACTTAAACTGTAAATTAATTGTGTACATAATATTTAAATATATTCCTTGTTTGCGTTCGTTAAAATAACGTGAACGTCTTTGGTCGGTTTGTAATCTGTGTATAGTAATTTCGTCATTAATTAAAAACATCAATAGACTTTATGGTCGTGTTACTTAATGGTCATTTGACCAGTTATTTACGATTATTAAACCAATAAAACGGATTAGGTTTTAGAGTCACGGTTATGTGAACGACAAGTTAATTTTAAGATCGTATTTTGTGATTTGTTTAGATAATTTGTAACATTATAATATTAAGTAGGATATCGGTATATTATCTCACAATAATTGAAATTGAAATGATAAAGCAGCAGTAATGGAATGTTGGCTATAGGTTTCGTTTTCAAATTACAAATGCTTAATTGTTTGTTAATTACTTTCAAAGATGACATAAAAAAACCCGCTGAAATTCTTTCGCCGGTTCTTTTCAGGTCTGAGGCGTCCTATTCTAAACCGGTGGATTTGAAAAAAAGTAGTCAAATGTGAACTTGTATTTTGAATAAATATATTAAAAAAAAAACAATTATTATGCTGTTACTAATTAACAGATTTCAATGAAATCTAACAGCTTTATAAAACCATAATGATATTTAAGATTTAACACACTCGACATTAAATTGAAATAAACTACCGATGTAATCGTCAACTTTCCCATCTGCCGCCATTTTTGACGCGCAAGCAGATCGGTTCCGCGGCAGTACGAAATGTGATTTCTCATTAGCACTCGAACGGGGCAAAGGCATTCCCCCGTTCGGCCACCGGTTGCGTTCGGTTACACAATCCGTACGCCAATCGACGCGCTCTTAATTACGAACTTTCTCTGCGCAGTCAATGAACGACCTGGCAGCCGATAATTGCGTCATTGCCGCCGTGATCGAATCTGTATTGTTGTTCAATTGTAATTTTTTGCATTTCGAATTAAAAAAAAAAATGGGATAAACCGCAATTTACAGTCCCGGGATTGCATTGTTAAAAATGTTTAAATTAAAACGACAAAATTGCTTACGTTATTTTTTAAACAATTTTTACTGGTAGCGTTTTTTTAATTGTCTTTTTTAATGTTATCTCATACTCTGTGGAAAAACCAATTAGCCATACCAAATGTTTGTTCTTGTTTGTTTTGTGGATGTTCGACTTGGCCTTCATTTTGTGGTTACCTGTTTGCATGCGAGTGCTGCATTCAGGGCTGCTCAGGTAAGGCCGAGGCCTCGGCTCGATTCAGACGCATACATTCTTATGCTGAAGAGCTCATCCAAACATATTGAATTGTCTCAGGAAAGGGACTTATTTGTCATATTTTTTATGTGTTTTCTTTTTGACTACAATATACATTTGGTTAAAATATAAAATTTATTTGTTTAAGAGATAAATAAAAGCGTTGCAACGTCAATTATCATTATATTCATATTATTAATTCATTTTATTACATCAAGTTATGCTCTTTACTTGTTAAAAGAAAGGTAAAGAAATTTCTAACGGCGATTTACCTTGATTGTATTAGAAATGAGCAATTATATCTTTCTAATGAGCGCAGAACTACGCATTAGCCTATATTAAGACAAAACATTTTAAAGGAATATTTATCCCTTACAATGGTTACTTTAGGTAAATATTGTAAGCTATAAAATTGTATTTTAACATTATTTCAATTCTTTATTTATTTTTGTATTTAATTATGCAATAATAAGTACTCCTTGATTACTCTACAATTTTAACAAAATGTAACACGTTACGTAATTGAAGAAAGATACAATAATATTTTTAGTAAGGAAGGTATTAATTTAAGATAGCGAATTCTAAATAAGAATTTAGTTCCTACTTATACCAGCCTATATCAAAGACAACAAGTAGCAAATGCTGTGTAAATTAACTGAAAATGTATAAATATATCGCAGAACGATAAAGCTATGAAATCCTAAACTAAACGGTTAAAATATATCAATTTAATAAAGGATAAATATAATATATATAATACAGAACTAATTGTATGTTTGAATAATTTTTGTTGTTTTTTAAAGCTATGAGACAGGCAGTATTTTAATCTATACGGTAAGTAATACGCCCTGCCCAAAGAAAATACAGCGTAAGACAACACAAACCGGGTCACTGCCACTAGATATAGTATATCACGTCTCATTAATCCAGTAGTTACGCTGCCTAAGGTGCCCTTAAATCCAGAATGTACTGTTTGCACGCTAATGATTTGCAGACGAAATAGGCACTGAACAGCATCTTCCCCAGATGGTGCCTTTAGAAAAGGAGCCCTATCTTAGGATTTTTTTATCTAAATTTCACGATCATCGCAAAATAATGTTTTGATAACTCTGAAAAATAATGACCCGTTAACGCAGTGTTTTAATCCTGACTATTGCGCCAGATTGTACGGGTTCGATTCCCACCACGGGAAAATATAGTGTTATGAAATTGTGTTTTTTTTGGGTCTGGGTGATATTCATATTAAATGTATGTATTTACAAAGTTACGTGAAGGATTTTAATAGATATTAACTATATTTTAGCCAACTTAGACTTGAAATAAATTTTATGTCGAACACGAATGACGGCAGTAACGAACGGGTACTTATTGGTGACCCGCGGCCATTTTGAAACGCCATGTGTTTAACCTGTGCCCGATTTATGGCGCCAATTAAGTTTGACATTGGGCTTTATTTACGTATGCTATTTACGGCTTAGCTATGGAATATTCATAAATTTTGAGCCACTCAGCGAGCTATGGAGAGGGCTATGCTCGAAGTATCTCTGAAGGATCGAATCAGAAATCGTGTGATCCGTCAGATAACCAGAGTCACCGTCATAGCCCACCGGATTAGTATGCTGAAGTGGCAGTGGTCCGGTCACATAAGCCGACCGCTGGAGTCGATAGTTCTGGAGTGGACAGAAGCTTGACAAATGTAGTGTGGAACGCCATGCGGCAATATGGAGTGGCGACATTCAAAAAGTGTGCCGGTGTGGGCTGGATGAGAATAGCCGAAGATAGGAAGCGGTGGCGTGCATTAGAGGAGGCCAATGTC
This sequence comes from Lamproptera curius, assembly GCA_029286875.1. Lineage (NCBI taxonomy): Eukaryota > Metazoa > Arthropoda > Insecta > Lepidoptera > Papilionidae > Lamproptera > Lamproptera curius. The sequence continues at coordinate 640,823 of JAGSMT010000139.1, forward strand.
CAGCTTAAACTGAGCAGGCCGATAATGATGACAATGGTCATAAATGATAATAGAATGTTAATAATTATAACAAAATATATCGAAGTTATTGGAAGTAGATACAATTTACGTGCTCATATTGGAAGTAAATACAATTTACGTACTTATGTGGGAAACAATGGGTGCCCAAGGACGCTTGGTTGGTTTCTTTCGACATTATTGGAACAGGTGTCCCAACAGTCTACGGGTCATTAGTATTCGTAAAAATTGCCATAACACGCGTAACATTACAACTCGAAGTTACGGCCTTTATCGTAAACTGTGTCACGCAAGTAACATTAAAGTTAAAGTAACACTTAGAGCTGCGCATGAATTGAAGAGAAGTCATTCTGAAGCTAAATAACATATAAAACACCTTAAAATACTAAATGTCAAGGTTTAATAATTTATATATTTAAATATCAAAGTTGTTAGGTATCATAATAAAATTTTACTGCGTAATTTGTAACATATGTAATAAATATTACCCCTAAAAGAGTAACCTAGTTGCAGCATTTAATATCCTTCTAATTAGACCTTTGTTAAACAATATTTTTAACATGAAACAAAAGTTCTTTGACAATAGACGTGCATTATATTTGTTATAATAAGCGTGAAATATTTTTCTTTATTATATTTTTTTATACGTTTTATTTTATTACTAGATTAACGTTAACATATATGTTCTGAATATGAAGGCTTTCAACACTAAACTATTTTTCTTTAAATCTCAAAGCCAAGTTCGTAAATGTATATTTTTATGTATAGAATATCTCATATGATATATGTATACATTAGGATATTTTACGGCTTTAACGTTGTGATTTATAATGCTTGTGATAATATAAAGAACTGATACAATGGAAATCTAGCCTTTGTCTATAATACCTAGCGTATGGTTTTAGTCATCTGCCTAACATTCTTCTGTTTTAAAGCGGAAATTAAAGGTTTAAAGCCTGTTAAGAAAAAGCCAGTGTCACTAGACTTAGGATGTAGTTTCATGCCAATCTTACTAACTGACTAATTTATTACCGTATAATTTATATATGATTATTTTACGTATAATTTATATTTAATTATTAGAATCTAGATCCTACTATCCATTGATAAAAACTAGCGAAAAAGTGAAATAAACAAAGAACTGTACAGTACTTTAAAAGTTACATATCTGAGTTTAAACATTGAACGATATTATTTATATTTATCCGATTTCTAAACATAGCATACATAAATACTAACGCCGCAATTGCTCACACGAAGCGAAACGTCGGTAGGAAAGTGAAGATGTCTAAGAACTAATACTATATGCATAACATGCAGTCGACAAGAAAGCCGTGCTCGATGTACAAACGCGGATGTACCCAGTTTCTTGTGTGTTCAGCATATTGTATGCGTGGGCACGGAATACGTACGAATATATGATTAAGGGTCTCTACATCAAGACAATAAACATACTGAGCACGAGGTCTACTTTGAAAATTTGAGAACAAATATAAAAGCGTTAACCTTTACAATTACTGTACATAAATTATTTGCTCGAAAGAATAAACTTTAACTTTGCAACAAACAATATTGTTTTTATTATTAGGAGAATATTAAAAAATAGTTTTTTTAATTACTTATTTAAGTATTAATGTAATATATAACTTAACACAATATATTGTTGGAGATAACTGTAAGTCTAGTTTCGAATTTATTCACTCGTTTATATTTTTTTTGTTTTGTCAAGCGATAACGCGTCACGACAACTTTGAAGTTTAATATCGACAGTACTAGTTTTCCTTTTAATGTTCTAACAAAACATAATGCAGCGTCGAAACCTATTAAAATTTTGCCTATTTAAAATGTTTATTTACGTGCTGCCAAAAAACTTAGTTAAGCAATTACTAGTTGTTTCATGGGAGTTACTTTTCTAACAGAAGAGAGCGAACGCGTCTTTACTTCTTCCTTCTTGTTTGTACTTCTTCCTTCAGGCAAAGAAACGGCATGGTGGTTTGCATTTTTCCACGTAAAATAATTTAGACTAAAATTGTTAATAACTGCCTCCGTAGCCTAGTGGTATGGGCGTGGGCTTTAGAAACCGGAGGTTTTGAATCTGCGGGAAATTAACAAATTTTAAGAAAAATTGTAAATAATTGCAAAAGAAAAATGATAAAATCCCATTTTATTCAATGACATCTACCGCATTATTGATCGTACAATGATACTGAAAGCATAGCGTCCATGGTCACGGGACAGTCGACAGGAAATGATCTCGTCTTGATCGAGAGTACAAAACCAGTAGATCTTCATTCAAATGCATTTGAGTTTGGTCTCACACAATGAGCAAATTGTGCTGATGTTGTTCATTCCCACGGTTGGCGTTATGACGCACCCACATGCTCAGCCTCTGTTGACTAGCTTAGCACACGGCGTTGCTTGGATTTACAATGCAAATTTTATTTTTATTTTATCTGGGAAGAATCTTCAGGAAGATTCCTAGCCTTTTTTCAAGTTATGGATTCGTCTTCGAAGTTAACAATTATTAACGAAACAATTTTACGTAGAGATAACTGTAGCATTTTACCTCAGCAAGTAAGGGAGAATTTTCCAAAAAATGTACAGACTGTCTAAGATGGATTACTAGGACCGACTTTATTTGCCTAACTATCGAAAACAGACCATCTTATTATTTTTGATGTTATGACAATCAGCTCAAACTTTTATACACAAAAAAAAACTGTCATTCAAAGTATTTCTCTCGCTGATTTGGAATTCACTGCGCTTTAAAGCAAGGGCCAATATCAATATCAATAAACTGCAAAATCCTTATACGTTATATATACCTTCTCACCATGAAATAAACACACACAGACGTAAAGATTTACACGTATGAGTGTATACAGCGATTGGATGATTTATTGCGCAGCGGGTACTTTGAGAGCACTTGATACAATCGTACGCATTAACATAACCGTACCCGTCGGTTCACAGCTAAGCTATATTGGAAGTAATTCAATTGATAATGTATTGGAGGAATTGAGGCGAGATTCTCAATAGGCGAATAATTTGAATTACCTTTCTATATTGAACGCGGGGAGTGCTTCATAGTAAATTATATTCATACGCCCATAATTATATTCATAGCACATTCATTTGTAATTACAGTTATTTAATGTAAGTTATTATTTTGCGCGATTTTAAGTCTTATATAGATACTTTTCAACATTAAGGTCCATTCGAAATATATTTTTTGAATCAAAATAATAGATTAGCATATGTTTAAACGATATAATAATATAGTATTAATTTTGTGTGAGTTTTTATCGATAAAAAAATAAATTGCATCTTATACGTTTACGTCTTCCTAATCAACAATTACATTTAGAGCAATTTAAGAACGAATTTATTAACATTAGTCGTTGATGTAACACGTTTCCCTATCTCATGTCCTTATTTATGATCATTTGAGATCTTTTTACACAAGAATTACTGTGATCTTATCTAGTAGAGGTGCGTTAAGACATTAATCTCTATAAGAAACCAGTGGAATGTGGCTGAGGCAGTACACAGTTGAATAAAATGTTTTAAAATCAGGTGACAGTAACAAATGTAGAATGGAATGCTGCCGACGATAATTTGAATTTTTATTAACAGTACTTATATCGTTTAAAGTCAATTTATAACGTTTCGTTTCAAAAGTTATGTTTTTAGTTTTGAATCAAATTTGACATACATTATTTTAATATCCGATGATAAATTGATTGACATGATGATTAATATCAAATAATGATATTTTTAATATAATTATTAAAAATAATGCGTTAGTTTGGAGTAAACGTTTAATAATTTCGATCTTGTTGTCAATTTTGGAACTAAGCAATAAATGTTATTTATTTATTTAATTTGGAAACCAACATACGTTTGAATCTTTAGTTTAGTTCAGAAGTAATCAATTTATGTACATGTGCATCTTTATTTAAAGAAAAGTGCCTCAGATGATAGCTTGATACAAACGACATCAACAATAGAATATTTTCCTACAAAATAAGTAACTACGTAAATTTAAACTATAAAAATCGTTCCAGAACAAACTTCTTAATCACATTTTGATTTCAGAGTTTAGTTTTTTTGTTTTATATAAACACATTCAATTATCTTAAACCATTAACAGATATAAGAATAATATTTTAAAATATTTCTATAACACAAAGCCATCTAGTCCCAAACTAAGCAAAGCTTGCACCATGGAAAGTAGAGAACTGATAAATACATAGACTTACTTTTCTTTTGTAAATAAATAAATATTATATAGATACAAACACCCAGAAACAAGGAAAACACTATGTTCATCGCACAATATTTTCCCGTAATAAGAATCGAGCCCACACCCTTTGGCGCGACAGTAAGGGTCACTAACCACTGCGCCAAGCGGGTTGTCAATATAATAAGATAGAAGAAAATATTTCACATACGACCATGGACCAAAAAATAGCTTTTGAATACTATTTCTTTATTTCTAAACTAGCATACGTCTTACTCAAATAGACATGTCAGTCAGGAGACATAGCTACATAATAACAATGGCGTCTTATAATCAATACACATTATCTTGTATACCGATATTGTTGCATAAATATAATTAATTCACATATAAGAAAGACGTAATAGCACCAGACAATAATCGCTGCCGCATAGAAGTCGAGATATGTCACTCTACGCCATTGTCAATTACTTCATGTTTGCCGTTGAAAGGTAGGGTTGCTAGCACTGAAGATATATTCCTAAATATAATGGTAAAATAGATCATTCCAAGTTTTTGGATATATATGATAATATGCTCGTATTTGTGTGTTTATAAAAAACGTAATTAGATTAATAATTAAAATATGTATTGAAATTTGTTTAGAAATGAGAAACTGGGCTAGCAGCACAGATATTATAGAAAAGCCTAGTTTAGACACTTACTTTAACAATAATATTGAAAAGCAAACACTTATTGTACCTAATAATACTACAACAAAAAAATGTTATCTGGCGATAACAGCATGTTCCAAAAACGTGTTTTTCTTTAAAGTGCAAAAACAAACATGAGGACCCCAATTTGTAGTTATATCATTATTGATAACAGAAATTCCATAGCAACTGATATTTTTATAGACTAATAAACAAATACCTATAAACTCTTGTTCATTCAGAGGTACAGGAAAACATATTCATAAGCTGGCGACACCGTAAGCTTCACAAGAAGTCGTGCACCCACAACCGGTTTCCGTCCAACATTACGCGCCTTATTCACACAGCGAACGTCGGCTCCATTCAAATCGCCCCCGAAAGAAATATTTTATTGTGTTTTATAACATTACGGTAAATCTACATCCCGTTTCCCATCCGTGTGAATCCGCTTTCGTGTTGCATTATCAAGATGTTCCCGCGTTACTTCGCCAAAATGTTGGTCTTTTGTTGCTTTCGTTAATTTTACAGCGGTGCCTCTTTGTTGACGTTGAAGTAAAATACTTTGATAAAATAATGCCTAGTCACTCAGTTTCAGTACAACGGTTATGCCGTTTGATACAATTAAATAAAACTAACTGCCTCCGTAGCCTAGTGGTATGGGCGTGTGCTTTAGAAACCGGAGGTCGTGGGTTCGAATCCTGCGGGGACTCAACAAATTTTCATTGTTGTTTCCTAGTTGGTTAGGGCAATTTGGGCCGATCACCCAATTGTCTGAAAAGTAAGATGATCCATGCGTCGGATGGGCATGTAAATAGTCGGTCCACCCACCAACCCGCATTGGACCAGCGTGGTGGGATACGGTCCAAAAACCCCCTAATGGGTAGCGGTGTACTAGGGGAGGCCTATGTCCAGCAGTGGACTATCACAGGCTGATGATGATGATGATGATGATGAAGTAAAACTAAAACAATTATACAATTGCGTAACAATTTTAAAAATTCAATTCTTCGAAGGTTTGCAATTGTTTCTAAAAAAATTCTGTATCATCACTTCCATAAAACTTTTAACATGCAATACATTAAATCAGAAGAGTTGGTCACGGGTTAGTAAATATTGAATAAATATAGACTGCCAATTGTATTGAATCTTAATTATGAATAACTTCTATATGTTACAGTCAAGCTTTAAAATATGTATATAACAAAGCGTACGTTTGTATTGGTGCAGATCCTATTTATTGTCAATAGAATGATTATCCACTTAAACGGAAGCCATAACTTTAGCAGAAATTTCATAAATGAACATTAACGATTATTCGTTACTAATTTAATAGTAGACAATTATTTGTAATTAATAAATACTTGTAAGATTTTTGTGTTCTCCACTTTTTTATTAATGTTTTTAAGGGAAGAAAACTTTAGTAATATTCTTATAACGAAGTTTTTACTCTACTGTAGATAATAAAATTGTATTTATGAATTATAATTATTATATGGTGTTGACTCGTTCTTAACATTAACACAAACCTTAGTGGTTTTTATGCCACCTTATTATAATCCTTAATGTACGTTTATATAACAATAAGTTTAAGAAAAAATATATAAAATCTATTTTACTTCGATCAGTTATTCATTCATTGATATCTTTAGGCCACTTCCATTAGGAATGTAGTTTTAAAAGCATGAAAATTTTGATTGTTTGTATTGTTTCAGACATAATTTCCATTTTGGCGCTAACGGTGAATATAACGTATGATATATTAAAAATAACATAGGTTATGGTTTATATAAATTTTAGATTTGATTTGGACCTAGTATAGTAATAGCACTAAATAAATAATTCAATAAACCTGTTGCATGCGTCAGATGGACATGTAAAAAGTATGTCCCAAAATGTTAAAACCATCTTTGCTTGTCAGTGCCGTCATATTTACAATTAATCTATCCATCGAATTCGCAATTAATTTTTAGGTTATGCAGTCAGATGGTATTAAGTGGATTAATACGAATCTGATGTAACTTTCACAATAGACTAGAAAGAAGATATTTAGTACATAAACAGCTCTGGTTACATCGCTAAAAATTATTTTCACATCAATATGTGCATTCTTGTCTCTATTGAATAGCAGAATTAAGCAACGCACACAAATATACTGCCTGTTAACAATAAACCTACTTAGTATACCCTTGCATAAGGCTGCCAATAAGCCGTGGGTTCGGTTCCAATCCGACTAAATATTTGAGCCCATAAATATACTACTTATATACTTAGCAACTGTCACCTGACCTCTACAACTTATAGTAGCTAACAAAATTCGGTGTTTATATTAAAAGATCGAATATATAACGCTGTTGTCACAAAAGTACCTTTATAATTGGAAATTATTCTTTATACACACCATAAATATTTATTTTATATTTAAGGAACCAATATTAATTAATTCCTGACGGGATTTGTATTGGTGACCTGAAGTTGGAAAGCCAGCTCCTATAAATCTAGGTCACGGAGCCATTCGGTCGTTGTCTCTAGTAATGAAATATATTTTTATTAGCTTTTAAATCGTGTATTGCCTTAACAGTATAAAGGCACGATAATCTATCGCCAGCATGGCACCGTAAAAGACTGCGCAACACGTTATGAAACTGCCATGAAGAAATGTAGAGCCGGTCGTAAACTTCGAATATTTGGTCCATTTTCCTTACTTGCTAGCTCTGGTATGCTCTATGAATGTCTACTTGCATTTTCATAAGCTACACGCGTTGTATAACTTTTACTTTGCATTAAATTAAACGAGTAGAAGCGACATTAATTATAGAAATAACCTAGGATTTTTTTATCTTCTTGCTTCTCGATCCGTAATAATACCTTATATGTTTTCTAGATTAACTTAAAAATTGAAATATTCATTGAAATCATTATTCGTTATAAATGATCTGCAACGATGGTGCGTTAGTGCTATGAACAGGTTACAGTTCAATTTTCACTGTGGCAGCACTACAACCTTTCGGGAAAAATATTTATCCACTATAAATCTTTTTTTAACTTTAAAACTGCCTCCGTAGCCTAGTGGTATCGGCGTATGCTTAGAAACTGGAGGTCGTGGGTTCGAATTAAAAAAATTTCATTGTTGTTTCCTAGTTGGTTAGAGCAATTTGGGCCGATCACCCAATTGTCTGAAAAAAAAGATGATCCATGCGTCGGATGGGCATGTAAAAAGACGGTCCACCCATCAACTCGCATTGGACCAGCGTGGTGGGATACGTTCCAAAAACCCCCTAACGGATAGGGGTATATTAGGGGAGGCCTATGTCCAGCAGTGGACTATTACAGGCTGATAATGATGAGATCTTTATGCTTTGCTTTCACAACTACTTGGTAAAAGTTTTTCTGGATTATGCTAACTTATTTTCGCTTTACATCCTTTAGAAAATTTTAAATGATCTAATATCTTAAACCAATAAACTCTCGATCACAAATGCTTACTAGAGCCAGAACAGACTAAATAATATTTGACTAACTTTGCAATGGTTAAAATCTGGAAAGTTCTCGATCCATTCTCGTTATATTTCCCATTAACCTCGGCAACCTCAAGCTGATAATGATTCACAGCCGGGTGTAATTTTCCACGCAACGGTCGCGGTGTAAGGTTTCATGAAGTATCGCATTTTATCCTCGACGTGGGTGCTACTGGGTTGACCATAAATAAAGCAAACAGGATATTATTTATTATTTATAAACTATTAAAATACTAAAGAAAATAGTGGGGACTTTATTACGTCACTTTACAATTGAAACATAAAAAGGTCTGAAACATCGGCAATGATTCTCAAATTATTGTAAAGTTATTAAATGTTGGAGTGAACTATGTACTTATAACGTGACTTTGTATTTATAACGTGATTTGAAAAAAAGAAAATTAGCAAAATAAAATTTGTTAAAAACCCTTCTTTTTGTATAATAATGAAAATGATTTATATTAAAAACAAAACCGCCTGCCAAAAGTGTATTCTACACTAAGCGAATTATTAAGCTAATTATGTTGCTTATACATTAAAAACATCATTTTGATTGGTTATACTTGATTATAACTTATATAAATATAATTATTATTATTATATTTATATAACTTAATATTAATTCATCGACAACCAATAAGCAAGTGTAAACAATTATATTGAATAGAGATATTTGAAGTTAAAAAAAAAACTAATTTGAATTCGCTTTTTTTATTCAATGGTCACTTTTTTTTAACTTGGGCATCTTTTTGCGCCCGAAAAGAGTTGTATCACCATTGTTGTTTATAACTAAAGTCAACTTAAAACTTTACTAAATATTCTTTATTTAATAGATATCCAATAAACTAATATTACAAGTCTCCTAATTTCTAGATCGTATGTACAACCTATCCAAGGTCGCAAGTGAATTCATTCATAACCGCACTGTAATAATCGTTATGCATACCGTTATGTAAACAGATTAATTGTAACAGATGACGCTTGAAACAATGTCGTTCTCATATATCTGTTTCAGCATTATTAATTTTAAAATAACGGTTCTTCTAAATTATAATTTTAGATTTTACACTTTATTAATCAAGGGCTATTTTGTTAAGGATCAATTGTTGGTTTGATCGTTTTTGCAGGTTTCTGTGTATATGCTACTCATATTATATGTTAATATGTTCTATGATGTATTCTCGTATGCATATGGGATATGTGAGTGTGAGTTAAAAATATCGCAAAGTATCAAATCAAACGGACCATAAAAGAAATTCTGTCATACGAGTGCACCACCACTTCACTAATAGTTATTATCAATGAAATTCATAAAAGGCTCTAGATAGGATTCAGATTTTTAAACAAAAAATATTTTTAATAATTTTCACCCAATTTCATTAGCGTCACAAGTCAAAAGGTAGGGAAAGAAGGGAAAAGGATAAGGTAAGGTAAACTAAAGTGATTGGATAGATTAATTGATATTACATTCATATCACTGACATCCAATGACCTTTTTCAAACAGCATCTAACAACTGTACCGATTAAAAAGAATATTTGAACAGGCATGTACCGCTCATTCGACCACTATCCCTTCCATTTATATTAAGGTCTACAAAAAAAATTTGCAAACCAACAGTTGTTAATCCCGCCGGATTCAAATGCACGACCCTCGGTTTTAAAAGCTACAACTAGACGACGGAGGCGGTGCAAGAATTCATGCATTGTATTGTGTTATTCAGTTTTATTTTCGTCGTGCATTTAATAAGCTATTAATATGCAGTCAGTGGCACAACAAAGCTGTTGTCGGCTCACATCTAAACGCGGTATCAAAGATGCGTTTTTATTTTATACATTTAAACGCAAAGAATACAAAATATCAAAGGTAATACTAGTGAATAATAAACATGATTAAGGTTCAACATTTATAAATAAAGATATCGTTACACTATTGTAAGATAATCCATTATTTATTTTCCGTAAATGATATACAAATATAAGTAACGCATATTTAACTATAAACATTAAGTTTGAGTGTTATAAGTGATGACTTCTATGCTAAAAAAACTGGTATTTATTATGTTTTATATGCTTTGAGATTAAAGTGTCAATTTCATAAATGATACTCTACAAATGAAGTTTCGAAATATAAGTCATATATACTAATTGTCAACCATTAAATAAATCGATTATTAAAATGTTAACTTCTGACCATTGTGGTCAATTTGCCTCCTTTTAAATAGATAAAATGTTATATAACAGAATTTATTGAGATGTTCAGAAGTAATATATTACAAAAAGTTACTTATTTGCATTATGATGAAAATCCACATGTACTTTTTAGCGCATTATTCACTTTAATAAGAAAAGAATTTAAAACTATATTTACTTCTAAAACGGTTAAGCTAAAGCTAAAAGTTCTGCAGCGTTTAGTGAATTCATAAAATCAAGTGTAGATTATATGAGCTTTATAGTCAAAGAACATATAACCATAACAATAACTTTATTGCACATGGTAGCGCCTATTCAAAAATATTTAAAAAAGTGTGCTATCTGGCTAAATGTTTATACCTTAAAAATAAAATTAAAAATTCATCAGATAAAGTAAAAATGACTTGGAATATTATTAACAGCGAAACCGGAAAGCCGCAAAGATTTTTGTCGGACATTCCGGTTTCCACTACCAAGTCACTTTTGTCTTCTACAACAGTTGCCGAATCACTTTTATAGGATAATGTTATTGAATTTACAAAAAGCTTTAATTTTACTGATATATGTAGCAAAGACATTATAAGTGTATGTAGACATTTGGATATTAAAAAAACCGCAGACCTTTGGGGGATCTCTGTTAAGGTGATAAATTCGATTATTGACGTAATATCACCAAATGTAGCAACACTATTTAATGTAAGCATCCAGAGAGGCGAGTTTCCTGACCTAATGAAGCACAGTAGAGTTATACCGGTTTTTAAATCAGGGTGTAATATGGACCCTAATAACTTTAGACTTATCTCTATTTTGCCTACTTTTAGTAAAATATTTGAAAAACTATTATTAAACCAATTAATAAAACATTTTAACAGTAACTATCTTATTAATAACAAACAGTACGGTTTTACTTGGGGTCGCTCCACGATTGATGCTGGCGTAATGCTCATTAAGAGCATCTTGGAGGCTTGGAAGCGTCGCAGGAATCTAGGCATCTTTTGCGATCTCAAAAAGCTTTTGATTGCGTAAAGCATGAAACTTGGTCAGGAAATACGTCACTATGGTAAAATATTTCGACATAATCTATTGTAATTCTTACCAACAACTAGGTTGACGAAGTAAAAATCTCCTAGGGCAATGTATACTGTTACACAAAAGTCCAATTTCAATTTAACTTTATAAATTCTAAAAGTATAAATGGAACCTTATATGTTAATTATTAAAACATAATAGAATTTATAAAGATAACTAAGCCTCGTAATGGAATAGCCCTCTAGCTTTTTCAAATATAATATACTATGATATAACTGTATTAGCTCATTAGAAAATTTATATGTATAATGATTATTTTAAGATGACTAATAGGCCCTGAGTTTCTTTCGCCAATATCTTCTCGTCAGGCGTCTATTTAACCGGTGAGAGTCACTTGACAATCAATGCTAGTGTTACATTCATATTGATAAAGATATGATTAATTTGAATTGTTCAATACTAAATTTCAAGAAACCAAAGATCGTTATTGAGTTAACAATCGCTATTTAGAATAAAATCAAGTATACTAGATGCAGTGAACCTCTATTTAGATAGTGCTGGTAACAGTCAGACAATTAAACTGACTGGAGACTGCCCGGTTAGTATAACTTTAGCTTGTTTCCACAGTGTAATGTTCTTATGGCATTCTACGTGGAGAATTGGATATACTAATCATGATGCTTTGAATCCTCGCTAAAACGAGCTTATTCGAGCGGTTTAATAACCTGGGAACCAAAGAATCCTCTGAAGAAAAATTGTTCACAGAGATTAAAATCCATCTAACCGTTGCTTCTCATACATATTTCGAAAACCTAATGTATGTGCATTAAAATAGAAATGATTTTCCACGTATATTAAACTATAATTTAATTCTTCCAGCAACTAGACTGCGAGAATAAGTCAAATCTTCTATGGGACAATGTATACGCTTTTACAACAAAAACCCAGCAAACGTTCAGAATTTAACTGTTAATAAATTTTAAAAAGTAGTAAAGGAACCTTTATGTGTTAAAAGTTCTTAAAACATAAATGAATTTATAAATGATAACACAGCTTGGTAATGGATTCCCCGCTCCAGGCTTTTCCAAATATAATATACGTATGATATAACTGTATGTAGCTCATAAGAAAATTTATCTGTATAATTGATTATTTTAAAAGATGACTAAATAGGCCAGGTCGGAGGCGTCCTATTTCGAACCGGTGGTAGAGTCCTTGACAATCAATAAGCGAGTGTTACACTTCTATATTGAATAAAGATATTTGAATTTGAATTAAGTTCAGATACCTAAAATTTCCCAAGAATACCAAAAAGATCAGTAAATTTAAAGTCGCATATTAAAAAAAGCTTTTTAAAAATCTCACAAAGTATTATAAGACGCTTAGTCATATATCTCTATTTGAATAAGGTGTGGCTGGATTAAAATGGCAATAAAATACTAAACGCTTCTTAGATGCCGACTATATTAACATGTTATTGGGGCTGATGTGAATTTTTTAATATTGTCATAGATAAATTATTATAAATCGATCGTGGGTTTGGAAATGTACCTGTTGCACGGCTTAGTCAGTGAGACATTTATGGCGATGATAGAACCGGGCCTGCGATGTAGCGTGACCATAAAAGTTCTTACGTGACAGCATACGTAATGCTCTATGTAGAGTGAGGCATTTGAAATCCCATTCTATTTTAGTGATAGAAACTGGTTTATGCCTTTGCCAATGACCAAAGTAGGTAGCGTTTAATCTGGACAGGTGTTGCCTGACCAAGTTATATCGAGGAAGCTGAGTCAGTAGTTATCCTTCTTCTTTTTCCATATATTTTAATCCTTCAGTTTGTAAAGTTATTTATATATATTATATATAAAAGAGATTCCCACCTATATATTGACTCATCACGATATCTCTGGAACCATAAGGCGTAGCGACTTGAAATTTGGTAGGAATTTTCCTTTCGCCGAGTAGAGGTCAGTTCGGATTTTACGAAATTCCACCCACAAGGGGGGTTAGTTTTAAACAATCTATATTTTCCAAGCATTTTATTCTCTAATCCTAACAAAGCCTACAATTCACACCTTATATATTTATTCTTTGTGCACAAAAATGGCAAAGACGGACCGTGTATAAATTCATTAGCCGAATAGGCTTAATGAATTTTTAGGTTAAGTTGCTCAAAATTTACTTTACATTGTTTTAATGTGTATTAAATGTTTTTAAAAACAGACATCGACCATACGTATACGTATGAGAAAAGTATCGAAAGTTGACTAAATCTTTGTTATACGAACTGTTGACTCGTTGTTATATCTTAATCTGAACCCAAATGCCTATAAACAGACAGGTACATTGTTACTATGGCCACGCTGCAAGCAATGAAACGTGTTTTGAATCCTACTTAGTTATACACAAAAGTAGTAAAGTTGTTCGGGTGTTTGTTACTACTAAAAACTGACAAAGAAAAGAACAATAAATTCAGACTTTCGCTTGAGTAACCAAATTGTTAAGCTAAATTAAACTTAGGTGAAGTATGGAGTATTGTATAATTCTTTCATGTTATCACGCAATAAAAAGTCGTTCAAGATTAAGAACTTAAGGGTTTTTAGTAAAATTGCTGAATCAATTATTTTTTTTAATTCTCTTAGTTTATTAATTATAGTCCATAATAATGATCAATAAAGAAGATATGCGGATGAAGTAGCGGTCGGCACCACAATACGTTCGCTAAAAGACGCCGCACGTATTAAATGGCATCTTTCCACGTCCTTCGATACGCGGATCCAAATAAAGAAAGCCATTGGCTTATATTGAACGTAAATAGAATCGAAAGCAATCAAGAACGCAAATAGAATGAACAATATTACGAAAGATTAATGAAAAATCTTTAAAAAACTGTATTTTGTGATTGCAGAAAAGAAATAACTGATGTTTTCCACATAAAAAAAATATTAAAAATTAAACATCCTTGCGTTACAACAGTAACTGCGCTAATTTGTTTGTCATTACGCGGAACATTATATTCTTAAAAATGATACGTTTATTTCCAATTTTATCCATAATACCCAAGATGCTTACTTTTTAAGCAAATCTCGATGAATAACTATTTATATAATTCTAAAATGTAGGATTTACCTTAAAGTTCTAAGGTTCGAACTAGGATCCCGGGTAAATATATAGCAACAGCATCATCGGCCTGTGTTAGTCCACTACAGAATATAGACCTTCCCTAATACACCCCTGTCCATTAGGAGGTTTAAGGACCGTATTCCATACCTTAATCCCAAAAATATCGTTAAAATCACGATCATGCACCGACGCAATTAACCATACGAGGGGACAATAGTTAATTGTATAAGACAGGAAATGATGCCTGCATACGTAATATCGTTCACTTTGCATTGGTTGTATTAAATTTAAATTTATTTGTAGGAACCTCGTTTGTCATTGTTATTAAAATACGAGTGTGGACCGACTTTTTACATGCCCGACACACAATGTACATAAATATTAAAAATAAATAACGGCGATGACTGTACCGCGGGGTAGCGCTAGCCAATCAGCCCGCGATCTTTGCCGTTGCGATTTCTCGCCACTTCGAATGATAGCTCCCGATTCCGAGATTAATTTGAGACGCCACGCGCGACAGGCTGTGGCGTGTGACATTAAAATTCAATATCTTCTTGCATTATAAATAGTTTAGTTTAATTGATTGTCAACACAATAGTTAATTAGCGCTTGATGCGTTTTTATTTCGGTTATCGATTTTACAATCTTATACAAATCAGTACTGTTTCCAAAGTTACTAAGGAGAAGAGTTTAAAACAAAGCCATAAAAATACATTTATCTACGTAAAACATAAAGATATTTTATGAAGTTAATATGTTATACGAGTTGCTATTGCACTTGACCTACTTTTTACATTTCTTTAAATCAATTAGTTTCTTATTTAGATACGTAATCCTTACATAGTCCTTATATGTGTTACTTTTAGTGGTCGTAAGCGTTCCCAATAGCAATAACTATGCTAACAAAGTGATAAACATTCTAAATAACAATGTCTAATCAACAAAAATCCTCTTGTACTTTTCAAAAATATGTCACACGTTATCCACAGCAATATTCTAGTCAACTTGTGCAAATATGTGTTAATAAATAATTTTTATATTTTTTATTTTACTTCATCATGGCAACAAACAGTCATACAAAGATATTTTATTGCTTATATCACTAAAAACGAAGACAAAATAGTGCCGCAATAAAAAGATAACAAACAGTACATAATAGCGAGCTTATAACTAAACATTTCTTAAATTTACCCCGCAAGTTTTATACAGGCTCGCTTACAGGCTTTGAATTGCACCAATCTACACATTCCTCGTGCTTAGAATCACGCGATCAGTTCTAGCCGTAGCAGGTATGTGCCGATGCAACGATAACGTACTGCCGAGATATCGCGCGGAGATCGAGATCGCTTTTTACTTTAATTACGGACTATAACAATAAGCCGACAGCAGTTGTGTAAAATATTTACCGTTTTCATAGATTCGAGGAATGCTGTTGTGTCAGCTAGATCAATATTTAGGTAACGGATACCAGAAATATATGTAAAAAGACCTATAACTTTTAAAGACTAAATTTTTCTTTAATGATAAAGGAACTGCCTCCGTAGCCTAGGTGAACTGCCTCCATGGGTTGGAATCCTGCGGGGACTTAACAAATTTTCATTGTGGTTTCCTAGTTGGTTAGGGCAATTTAGGCCGATCACCCGATTGTCTGAAAAGAAAGATGATCCATGCGTCGGATGAGCATGTAAAAAATCGGTCCACCCATCAACCCGCATTGTACTAGCGTGGTGGGATACGTCCAAAACCCCCTAATCGATAGGGGTGTATTAGAGGAGGCCTATGTCCAGCAGTAGACTATCTATTTAAAGAATAAGCAAGCTTCTATTGGATTGTGTGTAGTTTGAGTAAAGATTAGAACTATGGTGACACCTAAAACAGCTTAGACCATCCAGTTTATATGTTGATTGCAACAGATTAGAATTTTCTTCTAATGATTTAAGTTTAATGAGAGTTTATCCTTTTTACTTATGTTTTATCCAGTAAATTTATTAAATTACCTGACTAAGATTTTTAAAATGAAAAGAAAATTATTCGAAATGTAAATATTTTTCCTTATTTCTATAATAGTCTAGACTTACTTTTCGAATGGATACTATATTGAAAACGTTTATTTATCCTCATCCATATAATAGAGCCTTGTTACGATTGTACAATTTTGGAATTCATTCTATAAATATTACAATTGTAATCGCATCTTGCATAACCGGAACAAAGCTAGGTGAGATATTACAAATTTTCGAGATGGTCAAATTTGTTTCGATAATTATGAAATTATAGATTCTGAACAGTAATGAAATCGACTTTACTTAAAACCGTTTGATTACGTTTTAACCACTGTTTAAAGCACTTGCTTTGTCACAACTGGTTAGCAAAAGCAAGCAAATACAGTGTATCAATACATTATTATTTAAATCCATTTTCTCGAAGCGATCGTAAAAAGGATTTATAATACATATATAATGATAATAAACGTTTTTGTTTTATATATTGTTTTGTAATTTGTTTTCTTGATATATCCTCATGAGATCAACTCAATTGTATTGTAAAGTTGCCATATTTTATAATACCTCATTGTTTGAAAATCCTTAATTTATGTGTTATTCTATATTTACAAAAATTGTTTTATGTAGCAATGCTTTTAATTTCTTCACTTCTAATTCTGTCGCTTACGATTTTTTATTTTCTTTATGATAAAATTGTAACACTAATATTTAGAAGATTAATGTAACGAAGAATGTAGATAGATGTAATGTAATGAATACTAACCATAAACTGAAGTGATATTTAACATGTCTTTATAAAACTCACATTAATGTACCAAAGACTGCTATTTAAACTCTGAGACTATCATGCTTGTAATGGTGTATACTTCGTTGTTATAACAAAATAAGGAAATAAATAATTTAAAGCGTGATCAGCGCTTCAAGAAACGTGACTTAAAGCAAAATATGCGCTTGAAGGAATTCTCGCGGTAGTTGAGGCAACATTGTTGTCCAGAACGCTTGGAACATTAAGGCTGGGTTGAAAGTTTTATCGCGGTCGCAACAGCCACGTAGTCGGTAAACGCGCTCGATAAACATACTAGTGATACGGTGCTAAGTTTTTAACGACTACAACACAACGGTTAACCGCGTACAATCGCGTGAGACGCGTTCGACTTGAATTGTTACCATTTTAATATGTATCTAGCATTTATTCCACAACTGGGCTTATGTCTAATAAGGTGAAGTGTGGTGAACCGAAATGTATTGACGTGATAACGTGTTATAAATTAATTCAAGATAGGGAGGCATTATCGAAAACTGTGTCACAGCGCCGCTCACGTAACGCTCTCCATGCGTCTCTCTTACTCGTGCGCAGTTGGCCTGCTTAAGTGAAAGAGAGACAGAGAGCCGGCCTCTTACGGCTTCTTCTTTTGCTTTCCGGTTCATGCCTTGCGTCTCTTTTACTCTAGAGCGAATCTAATTTGTTATTTGAATATTTTGAATTGTTATGATTATTTGATCCTTCTTCCTACAATACGAATATTCACACTACAATCATTCTACCACTAAAAGACGTTGTCACGTATGACTTTCTTTCTTTCGTATATATGTTTATGTTTTAACATAAAAGTACGTTTTAATGTTCCTTCATTTCTTCTCAACTAATCGATTCTGGATAATGCACTAAAAACTGTCGCAACACACTATTGTAAATAAAAAAATATATGAGAAATATCACTTTTGAGAACATTTTCTTAACGCTTTTAGATTATATTGATGCAATTGTAAAACGATATCCATTTAAACAACCTTAACCTTACTTAAATTTAGAATTATGAAAGTGTAATATCAAACTTTGGGGACCAAAACTAAAACACACATTTGGAGATAGAGTTTCACAGTATTCAAGATAATATTTACAATTTTTACCAGGGACAAATGCATATATACATGTATTTCAAGAAGCTGTGGCGAAGATCGTAACTTATACCAGGTAGCAAGCCTTTTGTACTTAACTGTACCCAAGTGCAGTGGTAAATAATGATATGCTTTAACGCAGACTATCTGATAAAATACAGTCTGCTGCATACAAACAGTTATATGGCGTGCAATGTAGCCGTGAAATGTGTCAACATCAAGTTTGCATCCGTTGCCGTTAAGGTGTCAGCGATAAACGCGAGAGACACTTAACTAGCGTTTGCTGCTGTCTAACAATCCTCCGTGGTTTAGCGCTATTCGCCCTTGCTTTATAACCTTACCAGAGGTCGTAGGTTCGAATCCCGCGGGGAAACAACTTTGTGTTCTCGTTGTTTTCTGGTAAAATTATCCATTCGTCGGATGAGCATGTAAAAAGTCGGTCCATCACCGACCTGCAATTCGAATTTTTTCTTATTTGCGTAGATTATCATTATATGACTTGTAGAAATATTTTAATGTACACTAGATTTCTTCATTTATAGAATTAAGAGGTGATATTCATAGTATAAGTAAAATAAAATCTTGAATATCCTCGTAAACTATAATAGCAGAACACTGTTACGCTACACGTTAAACGGTATTGTAAGATAAATCTAAATACTACTAATTCAACATAAAGTTCATTAACCCAAGTAACCTGTCACAGAGCGAGTGCGCAATGATTAATTTAACTTTGATCAGTAGTCAAGATAACATAATCAAGCCCTAAAACAAGTTGAAGCTACCAAAAGATGTAAAGATATAAAGGAAGGAAGCTATGTCATTGGTTAATGTGAGACTTTACTAAGCTTTCGACAAAGTAATTAGCTTTTATTAGCACATCGGAGATAACACGCTCTTGGAATAAGCTAACTTTTAGCTTTCGTTACGGATTATTGTATGGTACAGTCACAGTCGAAAATTTTAATAAAATTCGCTTTGAAGACTATTTAATATCACGTTTTACAAGAGCTTGGCTAAACCACCTGGATTTTTGTATAAAAAACAATATAGTGCTAAATAGAGTAATATTTTTAAATGTAGAAACATTACGAAGTATTGATGTAAAGTTCGGTGAACCAATGAAAATACTTGAAGGTACGGCACTTTGTTTGAAAGAAACAAGCCTTGATCCAAAATTAAAAGTATGAAAACAAAAACATTAATTTCAATCCAAGCTTTTTTAAAATATGATTATATTTTGCCTCAATACGAGAATTCGTTGAAAAAACGAATCTGATATTTACCGTGTTTACCCAAAATGTATTAAATGTAAGCTTTACTTCTGTAATAATCGCTCGTAATCCTTGAAGAGCAAAGACTGAAAAATCTGTTTAACAAAAACCAATCACGATATTTCTTTGATAAAATAAAACGTTTTCATTTTACTAACTGTTGACGACTGTACATGCCACTACTTTTTATATATATTAGAACGGCGTCGATTTGTCACAATGTTCAGGTTTTCCCGCAAGAATGAAGGACATAATCATTTACTCTTTACCCAATATTGTCTCTGGTCACCGATTTGCCTATAGTCTGTGATTTGCGGTTCTCGTGGAAGAATGATGAAATTGTGTTCTACATTCGCAGGAAATACTTTAAAGTTATGAAATAATATTTGTTTTCTGCCAGTCAGTGGTTCAAAACAGTCTAGTTACGGTCAACTAGCCGATTTATTGATAGAGCTTATAAACAGTAATAAATAACAAAATATAATCAAAGAAAATGTTATTTAAATTATCTCTAAATATTATACAAAGCAAATTTCATTACAAACGATTTACAACATTGAACACCACTATTATATCGTCTTTTTCTTTTCCAACTAATTTTTAAAACCAATCAATAAATTTTCCTGGACCAAAATTTTAACGAAACCTAGATTTAAGGTCTATCATAAATATTTGTTAAACACATATGACGTGCGTGTGCATATTGGGCATCAGACATAGTTCAGAATAATATAAGTAAATTCGATGGCAAACGTTAGCTTATGACTTATCAAAAATTATATTTTCACGAAACTTAACTTATCAAAAATTATAATTAATAAAATAAAGTTAATATTATTATTAAAGTTATATTAATATAAATTAAAGCGACAAGAGTCGAGAACGTTACTAACGTTACAAAGAACGTTAAAAAGACGTTAATTTAATCCTACTAATATCATAAATTGTGAAAGTTTGTGAGTATGAACGATTGTCACTCTTTCTCACTATACTATTTTCTGTATCAGATTAACTCATAGCGTATTATGTATATATGTCTATAATGTACTTTATTCAAAATATGACCAAAAAGTGTCATCTATGGCTGCCTCCGTAGCCTAGTGGTATAGGCGTGTGCTTTAGAGACCGGAGGTCGTGGGTTCGAATCCAGCGGGGAATCAACAACTTTTCATTGTTGTTTCCTAGTTAGTTACGGCAATTTGGGCCGATCACCCAATTGTCTGAAAAGAAAGATGATCCATGCGTCGGATGGGCATGTAAAAAGTCGGTCCCACCAACCCGCATTTGACCAGCGTGATGGCATACGGTCCAAAACCTATTAGGGGAGGCCTATGTCCAGCAGTGGACTATCACAGGCTGATGATGATGTTGATGAAATGATGATGTCATCTATGTAGAAAAATCACCAGCGGGCTATTCCGAACTGCACAAACTTTTGGACTAATGAATATATGTCTAATGGTTATTATCAAAAATCACATCACCACGCGGATGAAACAGCGGGGCGAAACTAGTCACATGACATACTTATTGTTTTCGTCGCCGGACATAATTTGTCGTGTTCTTTCCTGCGATGAACCAAAAATACTGCACATATGTATGATATATCTGCTACGCAATTCAAACTATTTGGTGATTAGTTAACGCCAATAAAGGTGACACTAATTTCTGCAGAGCAATAATGTGTAAAATGTAGTATTTTGTGTTACGGTTTGAAGGGTTCACTGGTTAAACAAAACGTAACATCCTACGTAGGTAGCGCATTGTTGATACCCCTGGTATTTCCGATGTCTATGGTCATCGGTGACCACTTTTCATGCGGTAGCCCGATTGCTCATCTTCCTTCGTTGGCAGTAAAATATATCAAAGCCGACTTACCAAATAGCAATCGATCGGTTTCTCCCTGGGCCTGTGGTACGCCTTCTGTAGTTCCGTCTGTTTGAGGGCGTGCGCGATGTGCAGGGCGCTCGCGTCGAAGCGGCCATATTGGTAATCCGGCGTGTCTCTGGCGATTTCCCGCGCCGGCGACGCGTGAACGCTGCCTCCGTTTGTCGCGCGGGTTGGTGACGCTGTGGAGGCATCCATTTTTTTTTAATTGTTCTGCTAATACACTAGATAAACAAGATTAGTTTTCATTTGCAACAGCACCGATTTTTTGATAAGTTTTCATATGCAAAAGCAGCGATTTTAGATAAGTTTTCAAATGCAACTGCACCAATTTTAGATAAGTTTTCATATGCAATAGCGGCGATTTCAGATATGTTTTATATGCAATAACACCGATTTTTTAGATAAGTTTTTATATGCAACAGCAGCGATTTTACCTACAACTACTGCGCGGGGTTCTCTTTATTATTTCTTTTATATTTGTTTATGTCCTCTGTGAGTATTTTTTACGTATAAAGTTATTCAGAACATAGAAAGTTTGATTATTAGCTTTTAGCCTAAACAAAATACCTATAAAGTATATAAAATGATTAATCAAAGGCCTCCCCTAATGCACGCCACTGCTTCCGATCTTCCGTTATTCTCATCCAGCCCACACTGGCCATTTTGCGAATGTCGTCACAGCAAATTGTCTTAGGTAATACAAAAATAACTGGCTCCGTAGCCTAGTGGTAAGGGCGTATGCTTTAGAAATCGGAGGTCGTGGGTTCGAATCCTGCGGGGACTCAACAATTTTTTTTGTTGTTTCCTAGTTGGTTAGGGCAATTTGGGCCGATCACCCAAATGTCTGAAAAGTAAGATGATCCATGCGTCGGATGAGCATGTAAAAAGTCGGTCCAACCACCAACCCGCATTGGAACAGCGTGGTGGGATACGATCCAAAAACCCCCTAATGGGCTGATGTTGATTACAAAAATGTACGATTTCATTTGTCTTTAATGTAACATATTTATTTATAAATTTCTTTCGGAATTAACTTCGTTTCATGTCTTCGCCAGCTTTCAATTATTGGACGTCGTTTCACCAATTAACGTCAAAAACGGTCAAAGCAAAAGTGACAAGTGCGTGTTCGCGTAATGATTTCTCAATGTGATCACGCGTAAGAAATATTTGTACATTATTATTGAGGAATTCGACGATTGTTAACGATTAAACAAGACTTGTAACGCGATTGAAAGTTTGATAATTGCACTGTAATTCTTTGTATGTTCATGATTTTCCAATCACTAAACACTGTTTTTTTGTTTCAAACTTGATCATGACAGGATATAAAAAACTATTTTTTATTTTCGCTGTAAGCAATTATTTAGAAATGTATCATAAGTTGTATACCTGCTATAATAATCTTTTCAGACTTTATTTTTATCTATAACTATAATATTAGTATATATATGCAAGCCGTTCATCGCAAACAATATGATTTAAAAAATATATCGAATTGGTTTTGCTTCATTTTATTTATATTTAAAATGACAATACATTTAACTGTTAGTTTATTAGAACCGTTTAATTTGTATTATAGACGAAAAAAAAGAATGATTTATTTACGTGAAAACTTAACTTATTAAGTAAAAACGAACTCAGTATATAAAATAGAAGTAAATGCGATAAAATCCCTAAAAGCAGTTTTAATTAGCAGCTATTTTAATCAAATGATCATAGGCCATAGATAAAGAGACCGTCCAATGATTTAAGACCAATTAAACCTAATCGAGGTATGATTAAATGGTCTAATTGTTGGAGAACGATCACAGCGACGGCCCACAACGGAATAAGGTCGGGACAATAACGGAATAACAAAGAGTTATTAGCGATCGTTCGTATGTGAAATCGGCCGAGTGGATCGCCAGTTAACGGACGGAGTCGCGGTTAAGTAAGCCAATGGATGGAATTTGCGATTCGCATTCGTATATCGCTCGGTTTTTATAAAGATACTAGACTAGTACGTTGACCTGTTAAGCTATACTCCGTAGAATAGTGGTGTGGGCTTGCGCTTCAGAAAGCGGAGGTCGTGTGTTCGAATTCTAAGCAATGCGGTCTGCTCACCCGGTTGTCTGGTAAATAAGATGGTCCATGTGCCGGATGGGCATGTAAAAGTCAAATATCTTTATTAAATATAGATGTATTACTCTCGGTTCGGAAAAGGATGCCTCTGGCCTGAGAAGAACCGGCGTAAGAGACTCGGAAACTCAGAAAAATGTTGGTCCTGTGGCTGATCTCCTCCGGTCGTGTCGGATGTCCGTCCCATCGGGAGTACACCTATGTTTGCTCATACTCATGTACACTATAATATCTCCTGCGCAGTTGGCTGATCACTAATATAGGTCGGTCGCCTGAGTCGGAGAGTTGACTTGAAGTATTTATTTAAGCTGTATTTCCTGTCCATAAGATATGAAGTGTAAGACGCAACAGATACGTTTCAAAGACAGGGAGTTATGTCTCATTTACTCAGTTTTTACAGCAAGCTTCGTTACCCTTTAAACAGGAACGTAATGACGTTTAAAATATAATGCATTATGAAAGAAAAACGCAACGCGGCACATCCATAGTATCTGCGGTAAGGAAGAAACCTATATCATGTGATATATTTTAGATTTTTTTTATACAAAAATATGACATTTTCAATTTATTTTTATTTATTTCATTAGTAAATAATTGACTAAAGTATATGTTATTCCGAGTCATTAAATAAATAGCTCATACATTCCAAAGGCATTTTTGTTTCAAAAGATAATTAAATATGTAAGCAAAGAGTTATATAGAGTCTATGGTAAAACAGTTGAGATAAAACTGTCAGTAATATTTTATCGATTACCATAATTTGAGATAGATAGTCAATAGAAATACTAATTATAATAAACCTCTATAAAAGAAGTGTAACTTAATGATTTCTTACAAATTTAGGTCAACCATTAACTTTATTTATCTCGACTCAGTAAGTTATGCGAGATTTGGGCGTTTGATTTGTAGAATTAATTACTTAACAACGCCTAACGTTTAATTATGTGCATAACTATGATGTTACGAAATTTTAAATTAGGGTGTAGCCGTATTGGAATTCTATTAAAACATATAGAATGAACAATTTAGTCTTCAGAAGTTTTTATAAATATTATCGCTTAGTATTAACTCTATCTTGATTTAGGAAAAAAATACAATTTCGATCGTCAATCTATGCATAGATATTTTATTACGGCACCGGTTAAAAAAGTAGCTTAATTTTTTTTAAATAAAATTAGTAAATATGTATTTTCTGTGAATTATTTATCTTAGTTTAAATGAATTTACAATACAAATACTATACTGTAAAATCTCTACACTAAATAGAACAATGTGCAACATAGATTCTTAATATTTCAATTAAGCGTTTGAAATGTCTTAGTTATTGTGAAGCGAACAAGCGATAAGCGAGATTTATGTCTGTACGTCTTAACAAAGCTAGCTCAGAAAAAGTCATGCTTACGTACCGTAAACATCCGTTCTGGATATATTGTCTGAAAAACAAGAAAAAAGATAATCAAAATCTATTTATATATATTCATAACCATAGATTTAGTGAAAAGTTACTTTCCTTCGGGAAAATTTGGATCTTTAACGGAATATGGTGACACCAGAACCGTCAATGAATGGTCGTATTAAATGAGTGACGATTATATATTCATTGATATAAAACTTAATTGTTTAGTAGTTAGTAAAAAAGGAAAATATTTGCTCACAACATTACTATACATAATTATTAATATTATATTATTAAGTCCGCTATTGTTTAAATATCTCAGGTTTTGTTTTATTACTTCCAAAAAATAATTCGGATGATATTTATAATTTTTTTGTATTCTCTGTTGTTACAAGAAATTTCAAACACCCCACACGCAATCATCTCTGTCCTTATTTTAATAGTAATTATAATATTTTTATGAGAATATTATGAAAATACTTATATCGTCATTTCGTAAGTCCACTGCAATATATTGTATTTAGTTATTTACATATTTATTTGTTCGTACGTGTGTTTTATTTAATATATAGAAAAAGATAAAATAAATTTATCTTAAATTAAGATATCGTGTACACTAAAGCTGACTGGATCTTATATGGAGCTTATAATTATTAAATCTGATAAAGTTTACAAAATCAGTCCACGAAACATACGACTGCAACACGCTAGAAAATATTTCGCACATATATATGTTAATTTAATTAAATCTATTATGAACATCAAATACGAAGAAACTTCATCGACCTATATATGATGTAAGTGGAATTACGAAACGCCATCGCTGTCGACGCTACCACCGAAGGTGTTCTAGTCCTCCGCATATCTCCCGAAATGGACATTGCTCAAGCGACACGTGGTCTCGATAAGGAGATAGGCTTTACGAAATACGGGCTTTTTACGTTTCCGTGGGCGCTGCATACGGCGTTGAACGTAACAT
Organism: Lamproptera curius; assembly: GCA_029286875.1. Lineage (NCBI taxonomy): Eukaryota > Metazoa > Arthropoda > Insecta > Lepidoptera > Papilionidae > Lamproptera > Lamproptera curius. The sequence continues at coordinate 667,193 of JAGSMT010000139.1, forward strand.
TTGTAGGTACCTATTCGTTTTAGTAACTGCCTCCGTAGCCTAGTGGTATGGGTGTGTGCTTTAAAAACCAGAGGTCGTACGTTCGAATTCTGCGGTGACTCAAATTTTTTTTATTGTTGTTTCCTAGTTGGTTAGGGCAATTTTGGCCGATCACCCAATTGTCTGAAAAGTAAGATGGTCCATGCGTCGGATGGGCGTGAAAAAGTCGGTCCACCCACCAACTTGGATCAGCGTGGTGGGATATGGTCCAAAACCCCCTATTGGATAGGGGTGTATTAGGGGAGGCCTATGTCCAGCAGTGGACTATCGCAGGCTGATGATGATGATGATTCGTTATAGACGTCTTGTTCTCAATTTGTTAGCTACGAGATGAACAGAACGTTCACCTGATGGTACATGATAAGCCCTGCTCAAATAAAAAACAGTGTAAGACGTCACACATCCATTCACAGACCTGAGACATTGGTAGTTATGTCTTGTTTACCTAGTCATTACGGATGCACATTTCAAATTTCTTAATTTTTTTTATTGATAAAACGGACCCAATGACTACGCTGGACATGTGCCCTTCAAACCGGAAGACGTCAGTGCCATGGTAGTGTACAGGCCATTTCAAAGAAGAAAACAACTTCCTAGAAAAATTAGTTCTAGTCGCACTAAATGACGATTCACAGTGAGAGCGTTTGAACATCAGATATGTTACGGTGATAAGTTTTACTATGCTGTTTTATTTTTGGGAATTAAACTGAAATGAAATAAATAATCGTTTTAACGTAGAAAACTCATCGGAAAGAAGCGAGAGATTCAAAGTTAATATTTATACACATAACATTTCACTTAGTGAGTTTGCACAAATACAACAAATATTAACTAGTTAAAGTTTTTAACCACATCCTTAAACTCTCTACTTAATCTCATTAAATATCAAAGGTAAGAACTATGAATCTTTCAATAATTGAGATTTAACGAGTTGTTTTCGCAAATTTTCATGTTTAAAACTATTTTCGTCAATTTTTATTATTTTGCATTTTTTAAAGTAAAACATGTAACTTTTTTATTTGTGGACACAAAATTACCAGAATTGAAAAGGCGGCCAGGTTAATAAATTAATAGAGGCAGTTATAAATCTGATTCCTATAATTAAAAACAATTAGAGGTGAAACTTAACTCTTCGAATCTTTCCGTTGGATAATATACCCCTTCCGATTTAAGTATTGCTTAACTATTTTGACGGGATAAGACGGTCGGAAAGTTAGTTAATTACTAAAAAATTACCTCTAAACATTTCGTTATTACATTAAAGATTAACGAGCAAATTCAACTATTTACCAACGCAAAAATATTTTTTTTGTTGGGCGAATTACCAAAAAATAAACCAATTTTATGTCGTAAATTACTAGATAACTGTACATATGATAAGTTTTGTAGAATTAAACGATTTAAATTTGTCTCAGGAACCTCTGTGAAATTAGACAATTTTTATAATAATGATTGTAAACGTAAAACAGTGCAACACTAAATATTCTAATATATTATATATCGATATAATAATTATGTCACGGTTTGATTTTATTTATACAGATATCGCTACTACTGGCGTATAACTATAATATATATATAATTAGAAAAACAGCTTTCACTAAATTACGAATGTGAATAAAAAAGCTTCGGGCTTTATAAACTGTCAGTCCACTACCAATTATTGAACTTTATAGAGAAAAAAAAAACATTATGACATGGAGCAGCGTGTCTTACGTAACAAGATGGCGCGTAATTTCGCGCGCAAAAAGTGCACATAATGCGACATAAGTTTTTACCGTCAACACTTTCTTGAGAAACCTCATTATATATTAAGCGCGGCGTTTCCAACGCAATGAGTCAATCGTACACTTAACGTGTGTACGATAAAGTGCAACGGACAGATAAAATAAAACACAACATGTTTACGCTACTGTTGTATAGCCATTTTGCTGCATATTTATTATCCACTAGCTGATATTGGGGAAACATGGGAACAAAAAAGAACTAACAATGGAAATTATTAAAAGAATCATAAGGATGCCTAATTCCTAATTAGTTCTTTGTTAACTAATTATTTAAGTAATGTCACGTTCCTGCCTAATAACATAAATTATCTAGCTCTTGTTTTCTTTTGTTTTATTTTAACATTATCTACGAATAATATTTCAAGAAATGTCAGATTGCAAACATTCAATGCACGATTGGTTGTCGTATTTTTGATAAAATGTAAGAAAATTATTATTTTCTAATTCCGGTAATAAAGAACATAAGTAAAATATTGCAAACGCTATAAAGTAACGCTTAGTATACGGTACGGCAGATTTTAGGGAAATTAAGAACCCAGTATTGATTGGGTTTTTATTAATCATACAAAAATCAGTAAAAAGGAAACGTAATCAATGAAGTTTCACAGTAACAGTCCCTTTTCAAGCGGCTTCTTCATATAAGGAACAATAATGAGTGACAAAAATGTTTCGAACGAACTAACATTCCATTCCAAACAATCATATTCAAGCCTTCCGCGTACACCGATTGCTCAAGTAATTACCGTTATTCGAAAATCAATATTTATTCAAATGACCTCAGGTCGCATTTGAACAGGTTGGGTCCACTCCCTAGCGCTAAAGCTTTAGGTCACTGGGCTGTCGCGTAGGAATGCGGCCGCATGTTTTGCAAGCGCACCTCTCTCTCCCGCACAACCGTCTCGCTCTAAAAGCCGAAGTGGATTCGGCTCGCGCTCGTATGTACCGTACCGCGGCCACCATCTTCGGAAGTCCGACCGGATTCTTGCAGGTTCGCTGATTTGCGATAGACGTTTTATTCTTGTTTTCGGACGGATTTATGCGCGGCCGCCGCGTTTGCTTTTTTTGAATTTCGAACGGCCGCCGGCACGACTGGCTGTATGTACGTGGCTCAAATACCAATTCTGATGTTGGCTGAATTCGAGTGATTTAGTCTGCGGTTGGTACTACTGTTGAAAAGAATAAAATTCGTTTATGGAAGCAAATATAAGGAAGAATGTGTTTTTATGTGTACGTTCGGTATTTGAAATTTTTCGTGTCTGGGGTGTACTGTATTGTACTTTAAAGCACTTTTTGTTTTAAATACCTATTACGATAGGCCAATATCACGTTGATTGAAAGTTTTAGGCTATTTAACTCTACGGTAGGTAATAATTCAGGTATATAAGGTAACAAGTATCAAGGTTTAAAATTATAACACCTACAATTTTATCAATGAATTAAGTTTTCCGCAGTTTTTTTTTGGTAAATTTACATGAAAAGTCTTTTAGTAAGCAACATGTACAATAACTCTATTATATATACAATATCAAGAATTAAAAAATATTTTTCAGCAGTTGATGTCGGGAGAAGGTGCCCAAGAATCAAAAAGTGCGGATTAACGTTGAGGCTTTTGGAACTATTAACTTAACACAAGACTTTCTTTGTATAGATTCTAAATATTATTTAGCACTATACTAGTAGTTTACTAAACTAGGCAATCATAGATATAATCGACTTTCTTTAGAAAAAACGTAACAATTAAGCAAAGTTAATGAGATACAAATCAACGGTAAATTATCTGTTAGTTTTAAGAGTAAGAAGAACCAAAAATCTGCGTTTAATAAGTGTATAATAAATCATACCACATAAAATAACGCCTTTACTAAACTTGGGCCATATGTTTCATTTTATATACCGGCTGATGAAAAGTATCTAACCAGCACTAAGAGCCCTATATAAGTTGTCACATTGCTATCAAACCCAACTTGGGAGTTGAGACGTCGGATCAGTTCGACAAATGGGTTTGACAGCCGGCCGCCATTGTCGCACCTTCCTTGCGCGTAATCAGTTTTATTGTGATCGTCGGTCAATAAAGCGCGACCAAGGTCTGTGCCATTGTTTCAATGCATTGGCACCTTAAACGGCCTCGTCAGGTGCTCGAGGAAATGTTTCGATACGTCGCATTATATCGATACAATGGGTCGCTTTATCGATAAGCGAACTAGGCACTGCTAGAGCTACTTGTGGCACAGGTTCTTATGAGAACCTATTTCAAGGGCTAGTCTCTGTACTAAAGACATTGGCTCCTTTGTAATAGTTTTAAGATGCTTTGTAGAAACATTTGTTAAAGAGAAAATAAAAAGACTTTATTATTCATATCACAAAAACTAATTTACGGATTTTTCGCGTAAGTTATTTTTTCGACGTTCCGGATTCTTTCCAGCATCCATGATCACGGGCATGCTAAGCTGGTATATGGATCATGGATGGTATAATTATCGCGTAAATAAAAGAAATACTTATGACATTATTATTATTATTAAACAAAAGTATACATGCGAACGCAGACGAGCAATTGAACGACCTGATGGAAAGTGGTCACCGATGCCCATGGACATCGGCAATACCAAAGGTATTATTAACACGCTACCTATCGTGAGATACTACGTCTCGTTTATCCAGTAAATGCGTTGGCTACGGTCCCCTTTAAACCGGAACACAATTGTGTTCCCACTACTGCTTTGCGGTTGAAATTTGCCTATTTCTGAGTGGTGATACCGCACCTGATAGACCCATGTGAAAAGGAAACCTACCACCTCTGTATAATGACCGGATCTCCAGTTGGTATACCGAAGGCCAATATTTTAAGGCCACTGAGGTACTGAAACTCGAATGTAATTTTTACTAAGAATTTAGTCCTGCGCGTTTGCCATAAGATCTGGCTAAGTAAATTAAAGATCGTTTAGGATTATCCCTAAAATTTACTAGTGACCTGCGACCTACTTAGATATTTAACTGCAATGCATTATTACTGCGTCTTATTATCGAAAATTTCTTATAGTAATAATATTTATATTAGTTGAAAAATGTAATTAAAACCATAAAAATAGTAAATTAATTTTTTAAAATCGGAATAGATAGAATAAGTACCTACTTTTTGACAAGCTACTGTTTTTCAAAATTTAAAATCTTCACATATATTAAGCCTATAACAGTAAATAAAGTATATAACGCAAGACATTGCGGGTAGAATAAGATAAATGTAATGAAGTTAAACAAGTTGTGGTGACGTGAGCTTTGTCCAAGGGTAAGAGACAGAAATTACGTCAGCAATAAAGAATGGGCTTTTTAAAATTCAATGAACGAAGTAATCTTCTACATGCGGTCCATAATAATCAATTGACCTTAGTTGTTTGCGTCCAAGCAAAGTTCCAACAAAAGTTGCAACTTAAGATGTTAATTAGAAAAGCGATGATAATATGCTTAAATCTAAAAAATAGCATTACATAAAAGTTCAATAATCATTCATCATTATGCATAATATATATCGATAAACAACTGATTGTAGATAATGCCGTAAAAATTCCAACAAAAGTTATTTTAAAGTTGCAACTTAAGATGTTAATTAGAAAAGCGATGATAATATGCTTAAATCTAAAAAATAGCATTACATAAAAGTTCAATAATCATTCATCATTAGGCATAATATATATCAATAAACAACTGATTTGTAGATAATGCCGTAAAAATTCCAACTAAAGTTATTTTAAAGTTGCAACTTAAGATGTTAATTAGAAAAGCGATGATAATATGCTTAAATCTAAAAAATAGCATTACATAAAAGTTCAATAATCATTCATCATTATGCATAATATATATCAATAAACAACTGATTGTAGATAATGCCGTACAATCTAAAGATATACTAAAAAATTGTAAGTAATATTTGTTACTCTGTGTAGACTATCTGGCACCAAAAGCGCGTCGTCGGTAAATTAAAAAATATCTTCGCGTATGAAGCCCGATCATTAAAAAATAAAAACGACTTCAAAATAATAGTAATGCGTACGGTATCTGGCAACCTACATTTCAAAGCGTGCATTCAAAAACAATAAAAAAAATAAAAAAACTTGCTATAAAAGCGCACTCACACTCGCTGTCGTGACTATTCCGCGCGTGGCCGCGGATCTGTTCGTTCACGTAGTTGTTGCTGCGGGGGACGTTGAGAGCGCTCCGAATGCCCACTGACGAGTTGTCTAGATGGCCTGGGCCGATCTTGGGCACGTGGCTTGAACAGTAAACCTCTTTGTCTTCGGTCCAGTGCTGGTTGTTGTAGTACGTCTGAAAGGGGAACACAATTTAACTTGCTATCGTCAAGGTGACCTTTATTAAAAGACAAGACGTAAAAAACGTAATAAAGACATGAAATGATTTTACTATGCAGATAAGAGTTACTTGTCCGTTCTTAATTTTGTACAAGGCGGTATGTAATTTTGCTGATAAAATAGCTGTAGTGCCTCCAAAGTGTACTCATTTATGCTGGTACCATTTAAAAAACGTATTTAAATAACAACGCAGCAAAATAGTAAATAAATTAATCGTAGTAATTTAACAAGTAGCCGATATAATCAAGTTCGGATTGAACAAAGACAAATAATTTTCTTCGTTCATTATTCTGGTAATAATGATAGCTAAAAATAATTCAGTTGCAGTTATAAATATCGAATATAACAAAATCCACAATATTAAATCTGTACTTTCTGACAGTAGCTTGACAACCAAAAAATAACTCAAAGTAGGAAGTGTTGCACTATACTATATTTTCAAATAGCATTGTTAAATTTAAAGTAAGTTACTGATAAGGTTATTTTTAAGAATTAGCAAAGTAAGTAAGTAATCTGCACACGAATGCCTTAAACAGGTTAAACTTATACATGGCTGGCAGCAATGACGTATTAAATGAGAACTTTTCGTTAAATGGAAACAATAAAACTGTTATGACTTTGTATTAACCTACTATTCATAACGTAAACTTTGTTTTCAATGCGGGAGATGAAACTCTTATTTCGCGCCTTTTTTATAAAGCATACACACATCATCAGTCTTTGTTTGTCCACTGCTGGACATAGGCCTCCCCTAATACACCCCTATCCATTAGGGGGTTTGGACCGTATCACCACCACCACCACCACGCTGGTCCAATGCGGGTTGGTGGGTGAAAATAAAGCGTACATGTCATAAGTAATTTTAAAGCAAAAATAACAATTAAATTACCGTTTCAATTAAATATTAATTAAATTTTAACACATGTAATGATCGAGTGTAAAGTGAAACGAAATGGGCTTTAAACTATCCAAGCAAAGAAGAGAGCGAGGTGTGCCGGCATGTCAAAACAATTATACAAACAATCTGTCTATAAACGGCAGCCGTAAATCTTTATTGTTCTGTACTTATTTAATTTACTAGAGAATTATTAAAACAATGAAAATTACTGTCATAAATTAGATTTTGGAATAATTAAGTATGAGAATTTTAAAATTGGGTTAATATTTTGATGCCTTACACATTTATCATTTCAACCGCCTAATAACTTTGACTTTTAATGTATCGTAATCGAATAAAACCTATTTCGTAATCGTTTAAAGGTAGTAAACCCAAAATTTAATACTCAAATTTACAGAAAGTTAAGTGTCCAATGAAAATGCCTGATTTACCTTACATATTCATCATCAGCCTGTGATAGCCCACAGCTGGACATAGGCCTCCCCTAATACACCCCTATCCATTAGAGGTTTTGGACCGTATCCCACCACGCTTGTTCAATGCGGGTTGGCAGGTGGGCGGACTATTTATATGCACATCCGACGCATGGATCATCTTACTTTTCAGACAATTGGGTGATCGGCCCAAATTGCCCTAACCAACTAGGAAACAACAATGAAAATTTGTTGAGTCCCTGCAGGATTTAAACCCACGACCTCCGGTTTCTAAGGCACACGCCCTTACCACTAGGCTACGGAGGCAGTTTACATATTGCTTTTTTAAAATTAAAAAGTGTTTATATTTATCTGAATCCACTTACATTTTAATTTAGAGCCTTATTCATCGATCGTGGTCACGGGCTGGACTGAAATGTCTAGCGTCTTGTTCCAATTGCTGAAGTAGAATTGCAAGATCTTGTTTGCAATTTTAAGTTTAGTTTTAACCGTAGATAAATCAACTCAATGCCAACGTAAAATCTGCTCGGGTCATACAATTACAGAATATTCGCGGTTGATTCATACCGTGAAATGCACTACACCCACCCTTTAACCACGACCCCTCTAGCTAAATCAACTTCAACAGACCACAGGTCAATTTACAATGGGTGAATAACAAAAGTCTTAATGAAACAATCTCCCCGTTAAATGGCTGTTTAATTTGAATGGTGAATATGTTTTACAGTTATTCACTTTCACATCGCATTGTTGTTGTTGATGCTGACCTGTTCCTAAAAAGCTTTTTAAGCTGCTCACCGACCGTGCAGCTGGGAAATTTACTTTTTTTAATTGCATTAGGCTAATGCACGGGAACCTACAGTTTTATCTTTGTGCAAAGCAGGGAATTTTTTCTAAATATGGGGTGTATTAAGATGTTTTTTTTTACATTTATTTATTTTACTAACAATTGTTACACTGAATACAAACACATAAATATAGAAAAATATAATTTTGGTGTCCTTAAATGACAGACAAAATGAATGAGTTACAGGTAAACGTAACAAGCAAAAAATTAGGTGGCTTAGCACGTTGACAAAGTGTTATCGAGTGAAAGTTATGATATAAAGTTATATTTAGATTTTAAAAACAATTCATTAGACATAAAACGATCATAATACGTATAAACATAGAATCGTTGTTTGGTATCGTGAATAATTAACGACCAAAAATATATATTTCATTAGCTAAATAGCCGTTTATTTAGATAAAAAATACTTTATTATTATAATGCAATCGACCTAGATAATTTATCTTCTTCTATTATAAAAAAGTGCCAATTTCCTTAATCTAGGAAAGTGCGGTATCCAATATATTTAATACGTCCGCAATATTGTACATATTAGCCTCTAATGGACATAAATTGTCTACTAAGTGATTTTTAAATTTTTATACGCCAAAATGACCTGTGTTGTTGGGTCATCATTCCTGCTAAAGTAAGGATGTTTAAACAATAATTCAACTATAAACATTGTAGTAAGTGCACATTCACTTTAGGTGCCATCAGAGTTTGACGTTTTTTCTGAGTCATCATCTTTGGTCTTCATCTTCACTTATTTAATAGACCTATTTTACCATTACTTGTATAATTATTCCTCATTTACTGTAGACCGTGCGAGGAAAGAGCTTTAATTGAGACCAACCAATAAAATGTTTTTGGATATAATAATAGAATATGTTAAAATAATATGAACAGCCACTTTCTCAATGAATTTGCGAAATATACTAATTTCTCTCTATTTCATTAAAATATTCTAATCTATTTTTAATTGAACAGTACCTAAAAATATTTTTAGAAAAAGCGATAGTTATTAACATCGTCTCCGCCATTTTGTTTATCAAACAACGTAACGCGCTTGTAAAATACAAAAATTGTAGTAATAGCATGATTATACAATGTAAGCAATGAGTAATTTAGGTTATTAACTCAAGGAGCAAGACGGTGACTCATAACAGAACATCTGATCCGTTGCGTATTATTTTTTTTCAACATTTATTTACGTTGTATTAATCATTACGATAACATTGTCAGCTGTTAACGATCGTGTTCGCGCCTTTTGTTTCGATCGTATTGTTTTTTTTCTGCGGTTCCGTAATGTTGACAGTGCTAAATTATATTGTTACAGATAATTTATGTATGTAAAGTTTTAATGTTGGCAAACAATAAAAGGGTGAATAATACTTATAATAACATAAAAGAATTTTTAAAAAGTAATAAGCAGAGTAGTTACAATATTTTTTTAAAACCATATAAATAACCTTTTTAGTTACCTATCTCAAAGTTTGCCTCAATCAGTTCGTGGCTATTCGATAAACTCTTTTTTTTTTTAATTTAAGATATTGTTTTTTTAAGGTTGTGATATTATAGTAGATTATAAAATCCAAATTTAATTTAGTTTTACTGTAGTACTGGTATCATTATGTAATTATGTATTTGAAAGAAAAAACGCTTAAGTTATTGAGAAAGCAATCAAAACTTTCGAGTGATACTAAGGTTTACATATAACAACGAAACATGTTTCTTACTCTATTGTGTCGTTTTTTTACAAATATAAACGTAACCTGTTGCGAAACAAGTTGTCGTATGACCTTGGTTTTCGTATCTTCACGTCCTGTTGGCATTTGGCCGACCTTGCTGGCTTATCGAGTGGTTGGCAAATGGCTTCGGAAAAATATCACGTTTTAAAGAGTTGGAAATTGACGTAAGTTTTCGACAAAGCTTTGATATTACAGTTTTTTATAACTGCAGTACCTATTCCTGTCGTTATTACAGAGGCCTTTGTACGTGTTTTAAGGAGACCATTCTATAACTGCTCCAATCGACGATTTAAGTAAACATATACCGTGTTTGGGATACGGTCCAAAACCCCCCAATGGATAGAAGTGTATTAGGGGAGGCCTATATCCAGCAGTGGATTATCACAGGCTGATGATGATGATGATGATCCCGTTATTTACGTTTGCGGCTAAAGGCTTACAATACAAGAAAAAACAGTTTAGGCATGTAACGAAAACAATATTTCTTTGTAAATTATTTAACAAAACGAAAAAAAAATGTACAATATTTAATTAAAATGCAGTTTCTGCTTAAAGTGTGATGTTATATAGTCTATTCGTAGAACTAAGTCAAATATCTATATTTAATATAGAAGCATTACGCTCTCTTTTTGATTGTCAAACAAACTACCACCGGTTCGGAAATGAGCCTTTTGCCGAAAGAACTACGTAAGAATTAGGAATCTAAATTTAGCTATAAATTGAGCTTATCTATAATTTGCGAAGCATTATAGTCCGTCTAAAGAATAAGTTTCTTAGAAACATACTCTTAATGTATTAAAAAGAAACATTATACGAATGGGTTGGTACATCATTCTATGAAGAGCATGTATTAGTGTAAGGCTTCTATCATATTTAGTCAACATACTATTGTAATGCATCAAGAGCTCGCTACTGAATTTACTTTTACTTAAAACTAGAAATTATTTCAGTTCAGAAGCCTTTCAGTTTAATGCAAGACTCGTTAATGATACCAATGGACTATAATCAATTGAATAATATTAGCTTATTAATCAGTTTAAAATTGATTCATCGTTCGACAAATATAATTTTTACTCTATAATAGAAGATATACGAGATTACTCTTGTACTTCTTCAAAACATGACCAAGTCAGGCTTCACTATATTGTTGTATACCTGTCAATTAACAAGCAATGAGCATTTACTTTAATTATAAACTGAGCAATTTTCTTTAGAACAAAATATTCAGAATATAAGCTTGCTGATCTACCAGACTAATGAATGTATAAATCATCGTTAATTATACGGATTTTCGGTATATTAATATTTATTATAGAAATACAGATTTCACTTTTAGTAAACATGTATAGGCAACTAGTTGTAATGCCTTCATTTACTGTGATTCATTCTATATAATCAAATATTCCAATATTTATATTAAACATGACTGCTATTATAAATGTTAACAAATACTTTACAATGAATTAACATTCAAATTTTTATAGTCGACAGATTTAGTTACTTTTGCATATCCTGATCACAGATAATAAGCTGATTCTATAAAATGAACTAAAAACGATATGTCAACATTAATACTTTTGTAAAAATGCTAAACATCGATTTATATGTATTCGAAAACAATGATTATCAATAGGTACAGATTCAGTTAGTTTTAAATTCAGTGGATTTCGATATTGTAAATAATTCGCGTAAATAAAGAAATACATAAATGTAACTTATTCTTTATTATACACTGTCAATATACAAACAAAACAATTGTGCCAGAAATGAACTTTTAAACGACTTTAATTTTATCTTTTCATTAAATTTTAATATTAATTTTTCATATACATATTAAATTTTGAGATGTAAAACTCTTATATTAACGTTGTAAGCTATTGTAATATATATACAAGCTATTATTATATTTATATAATATCAATATAAGGTTGAATTTGTACGAATAAGAAATTCGAATATACATATATGCAGATTAAAAAAGAACTAGGAAAAGTTTAAGGGAGTAAAAAATTTTGAATCTAGTCCACGTGGTTAAACTTTTAAATGCCAATTTACTATTTCCATTATTAGGAGCACTACACAGTAAATTACTTCACACAAATTTTGTAATTTTTTGACCTCTTCCCCGTCCTTTTCACAGTTGGTCACAATTGTAAGATCTCGTAAACTGTAAAATATATGTGATGTCACACTAGGGGGGTACCCTAGTGTGACGTCACATATATTTTACAGTTTTAAATTTAGAAATCATACAATTCAAGCAGCAGTTCCGAAATTGGTACTTTTATTTTAGCACTCGAATTTGGAAATGTGACGTCACGAAATGACCTCCTTCAACACCCTTTTTCACTCAAAGTCACACTTCTTCGACCAACCCTTTCCCTTACTTGTGACGAATTTATGGGTTGCCCATTATTACATACGTATTTTAAAAACAATAACAAGCATAGTCAATACAATTAAATTTAATTTTAACATAACCAATGCAAAGTGAACCATATTACGTATGCAGGCGTCATTTCCTGCCTCATACAATTTACTATTGTCCCCTCGTATGGCTAATTGCGTCGGTGCATGATGGTAATTTTTAACGATATTTTTATGACGAGATAGCAAGTACACTAACCGGTTCGAAACATAACTATTATTTTGTTATTGATAATATGTATAACACACTTTTTAATAAATAGATATTTCTTAGGAGTAGTTAAAATAATAAAGTATTAGTAATAAATTTATACGAAAACAAAAAGAAGGTATGACTACGGCTGTGTATGACTTAAGACATAACAACGTTATGGTTATGTGATCCTATTTGTGCACTGCATTTTCCATTATTTTAATATTGTTAAGAATATCTTATCTGCTAACGGAATTTTAGTGCATATAATACACAGTTCCTCACGTTTTGTTCCTAAACGTTTTGTAAAGTTATTAAATAGGTCCAATATGAAAGACAACATTGATCCAAAACACCTATTAAAATAGTCCATCAAAAGCATTTTCCAGATTGATTACACAACCGAGAGTTAAAATTTTATAAAAATATAAAGTCCAAATTAGCTGCCAAACTTTACACTTTACTTACTAATTACCATGACCGTAGAAAAGTTCGTTAAGTAAACTAATTATACATTTATCTTATACAGGTTTCCAATGTATATCGGAAATATAATCACAAAAATCTAACAATCAAACTTTGGTTTTCGCTGTTAATTATAATGTGAACGGATAATTAATTTAATCAGATAATGTTTAAAGTATCAAATATAACAGTTACAATATTATACTCACTTTCAAAGTCAACTTAGTGCCGCATACCGCGCATTTGAAGCAGCCACTGTGGAAGAAGGTGAAGTCCTTCAAGGGACCAACCCTGTCCACTTGGTACACGATCTCGCTGCACCGGAAGCAGGTGCTCTCGTAAAAGTTTGGCCTGTACATCATGGACACGGCTGGCTCATCATCGGGCAACACTGGCAGCACTTGGCGACACTTGTTGTCACATCCACCCGTCACACTTCTGTCACTTGCGTCACTTTCACTTTTACATTACGGCACCTGATTGATTCGATAAGTTAGACGAGACCTGTTCGTTTATGATACAGTTTTTCCTCGTAGTATAATATAACTATAAGATTGTGTATATTTTCAACCTGTGAAGATCTTTGTCGATCTTTTTTAGATTTGATTTAAAATAATAAGTTTAAAAAGTAATGAACACATATTCTAATTGCTGTATATAGTAATTACAAATATGTTCATGAAAAATATGACCATAAACTCACGCCCATGACTTCACGAGAATAGCTAAGTTTTATAAGTAAAAGTCTAAGTACACTTTCGTGTAACTTACAAAATAGTGTATAATCTATTCCAGAACACGTTTTGCTATAGCCCACCCTTCGTGTTCGCGTGATTGTATTGATTCATGCCACCCTACGTTCCCTGTGTGTGGCTTTAACTGACCACTTGCTTCGGTGTGGAATGAGTCAAAGAAATATCGTACATTTATTCCTTTAGTAACTTGAGGAATAATAATCTTCAAAAGTTACGTATAATAAAGTGAAGTGTCATTGAGTGATTTCGTTGTAATTTTTTGATCGTAGAATAATATGTACTATTGTTTATGTTATATGTATTCGTTGCGTGTTTTGTATTAACAGGAAGTTTGCGTAAGATATTTTGATATTATATATTTGTTGCAACACTTTCCGTTCCTAATTTACAACAATTTAACGACATGAATATTGAAATCCGTAAAAGTTTTATTCTTTACGACGCGTTGTCATTTTATTATAGTAAGCTCGTCATGCCACCTGCGGAGATCTTGCTCCAAAATAGCTTAAATTTGACTTTAAATTGTAATAAACATTGAAAATCTCCAACCTTAGCAAAAATTATTTTTACATATATTATAATATACTATTATGTATTATTAAAAATTGATTTAATAAAAAATATATTGTTTATATACGCACGTAAGCATGGCGTTGTTATTAGTTGATTTTCCGTCAGCTGTAGACTTCTAGATAAGAAGTTATTAATCAGATTTCATAAGTACATAAAACGCCATTTCATATATATTATAGGTTACATTGTTTATAACTATTCAGTTTTTTCTTAAGCCCAAGTAATAACTAACCATACTAAGAATCTCGTCACACTAAAAATAGTGTTTGCAGACAACCATTTTTCTGCAAAAAAAGGCGTCACAGCATTCGTTCTATCATTGCTACATTAGCAAACATAGTTATGATTTAATCCAACAGTATTATTTCCTACCCTTCGTAAATGATTTCATCGGAACATGTGTAGTTAACAGGTGTAGTTGTCCTTTACCAGGCGATTTTGCTACGGACATAATGTACGCATACGCGATGACTTCACCACAGCCAATAGCCATAAAGATGGATCCAAGAATGGTAATACGAAAAAGGTGAGTCGTCTAAAACCGTAATAAAAGTGGCAACGGCCATAGAATAGCAGCAAACGACCACTGAAGACAGCTCAAATAAATTAAAACCTTTACGACTTACATACATATTTATATGGTATCATCGCCAGTGACTTCCGTATATATTTTAATGATTCAATATAGATAAGGTATCGGATGTGTCATCATTAAATAGTAGTAAATATTGTGACAGTTTCTCTACGCACAGTTTATTCGTAACTTATTTGAATCTATTGACAGTCTTTGATTATTGATGATTACCGACAAAGAACACGATAAGCCTTAGATAGTACTTTAATTATTTGTTTATGTAAAGTTTTATCTCATTTGAGAAGGCTATTTACGTAATTTTTATGGACAAAATGTGTTACTATTTCAAAATAACCCTACTAATGTAAATGCTACGCTACATTGTTAATGCTAAGTTTGTAAGTATGGTGGTTCGTCACTGTAAAACACAAAAACAATTAAAGGATGTTAATAGCACACAGTATTATTCTTTATATACAAGACGAACTTATGAATTAATAAATTATAATGAATTTTGTGGTACACTTATTTAAGTAAGCGGCATTGTTTGGCTTAAGCTAGTATAGAGAAAGGCGTAAGACTTTTTAACCCAATACGATGTATTAGTCGTTTTTAAATTCAACTTTTTATTTAATATGTTGCACTACGGTATAAATTTATTAACAATATCGGAAATAGGTTTGCGTTTTGAGAAATCAATAAACTTATACAAAAACATCCGCTCTCAAATAGTATAGACATTTAATATGGTAAATTGTATGAGTAATGGTTTCCTTAGCAGATATTTGAATTGAGAAAGTTATCTAATTGATTAATAATCCCTTACATGGCAGCCAACATAAGTTCTAGAGAAGTTTAAGCAAAATGACCAAGTAGTCTTTGTTATATTTTATCTTCATAGAAATTAATAAAAATAAATGTTTCGATATATAATACGCTTACAAAAGGGCAATCAAAATACGGTCAAAGTACAACTGCAACTTAATTATTCATATATTATACTAGCTGTAGCCCGCAACTTCCTTTGCGTGTTATAAAAAATTTATTAGTTTTTTTTAAGTAGCCTATTACATTAGCTATCTCTTAGTGAAAGTTTTGTCAATATCGGACCAGCCATTCCAGATATTGGCCACAACAAACAGACAGAAAATTAATAAAATCTTTTGTTATATGTACTGGTTCTATATCTTTATATATATTCATTTACAAACGGTATTTTTAATGTTGCAGATAAACATTCTAATTATATTATGAGAATAAATAATCTGTTGTCAGTTTCACTCGCGTCGAATTTACTACACTGCCGCCAAATTTGAAGCGGTTTCCGATATAGTATTGCGCTTCGTGGGTGAGCATTTTGGCCAGCGTTGGTCAATGGTGGCACAGATAATATATTTAAAAGCGTAGGTTAAACGTGGGACGGCCAACGGGGCTGCTTAATAAAACTACTTTTACTTTGTTCTTAATACGATACGTTTTCAATGACTCGTTATGTTGAATGAGTTTTACGCGGGACAGGTGCCCTTGCTGAAGATTAAAATTACTAGTAAACAATTGCATAATTTCCGAAAATTTTGCTCTATATTAAATATTCGTTACGTATTTTTTGTTCCGAAGTGAAAAGCCAAAAGCATACATGTTTCTTTTATTGAATTCGCGAATTCCAGAGACTAAGTAAAATGTTTTTAAATTTTGGTATAATTTATAATATTTTAGTAACGGACTTCAAATGGGCGGTATCTATACATAAATTAACGAGGTAATGTAATTATGTCATCAAAGTGTAATCAAACTGAAATGATGCAAAAATTAAAGCTATCTACTTTCCAGATCACTGCCTTATAACCACGTTGCGGTAAAATAATTTAAATTTAGGTTTTGACGTAGCTGAGTATATTTAGGCAAATTCCATGTATTATTAATCTCGGATGTAGAACAGTATATTCAGTATGGGTGAAACAAACCATCTCAAAGCTTCCGAATTCATTTATAATTAATGAATATCTGCTTGAATGTAAATTCCCAGCAGCTTATTTAAAACTTTTTTTTTAAATATGAAGCAATTACTATATTTAATAAATAGTCGCTATTAATTTTAATATTGTTACTCCGTCATAGTTGTTTATCATTTATAAAGGCATCAGTTACATGGTAAGGACAATAAATCGGTATGCAGTTTTGCCCACACTGTGCCAATGAAGGTAAACTGGAGCATTTGAGAACATTATTATAATCTAATTAACTTTCGTAATGATACTTTTGCAATTATATATATTTAAATTAATGTCACGCCTTATATGTAGAAGAGGTAAAAAGATTATTGGTAAAGTCGCACTATTGTAATTAAAACTGAATTTTTATATAAGGACTCCCTAATCTAAGGTGCGATAAAAATAAATATTTCTTAAAAAAGTTCAAAAAAAAACATTAGGGTCAAAGTGGTTAAAAAATAAAGAAATCGTGTTTCCCTTAGATAATTTTGTATGAAAGTAAATAAATATATAAAGCAATTTTTCAAAACTATTTATTAATCTATTTTTTTTATTGTTTTTTTGAAAAAAATAAATTACTGTTTATATTCGGTTTAAAAATCATTATCATCAGCCTGTGATAGTCCACTGCTGGACATAGGCCTCCCTAATACACCATTAGAGGGTTTTGATCGTAACCACCACGCTGGTCCAGTGCGGGTTGGTGGTGAATTAATTAAACATTACAATCTCGTAATATTAATTATAGCGTGCTATATCTATAATATTAGGAATTTAAATTATAAAAGCTAACAATTGATCTTTACTTCTTTAATTCTAAAGTGATTTCTATTTTAGGGCAAATAGCTAAGCGCTTGATAAGCGATTATTACGAAAACTATTATTAAAAACCTATTAATTCCCATTTAAATATAATTTGTAAGCTACAAGTTATCGACTGTGTATATTCCTATGGATAAAATAAAAGAGAATCTTTAATTTTTACAACTCGCACTTTATACAACATATAAATTTCTTTCATAATACTTTAATTATTACTAAGTTTCTGTATATTGATAAAAATAGGAAATAGGACTATTGGAACAAATAATTTATATTATCTAATATGTCATCTATACTTGTGGTTAACTGCATGAATAAAGAGGCATTTCCGTTTTTTTTTACTTAATGTCTTGTTAAGTAGTGTTTACATTTAAAAAAAAAAATATTTTCATGTATATTAGTTTGTATATAATTGTGTATATCATAAAAATTTGTAGAATAGTTTTTACCACAAATGTATGTACATATTTGCATAAAATTACTATTTTTTAGAAAATTCGTAATGCCTGTTTATGTATTATCTAAATCACCATAAAATACTTCGACTCTACATCCAATCTTTTTCTTAGAATTGAAATTGTCAATTGAACGTAAACTTCGCTTTTGTTCAGGTATAATTCTTAGATCGTACAAGAACACGTATAACTCAGATCATACATAAAGAGGGTTGATTATTTAAGATACGGATAGTCCTAGTTCAAGTGAACACGGCTGCTCTATCGTTATACAATACCACGACGAACCATACGCTAGAGTACGGCTAACCGTAAATCGACTGAACGTACCGAAACTCTTTCTCCGTAACTCAATCAAAACACATCGCGGGCCAATCAACAGATGGGAATTACAAACACCATGAACACAATACACCGGCGCACATACAAACAAGTGAAAGAATCGAATAGTTACTTCTAAACTCACGTACGTTATAGCATTTTTGTGGTTAAATACAATGCGAATAGATCTCGTCTCAATTCGAGGCACTCTACGGTGTTAAAGCACCTGTTATTCTCGACGACATCGGACGTTTGTACGTCCAGCACGCGCGGAGGCCAGTTGGCGACTACACGCAATTGTTTACCGTCGCCCGGCCTGTAGCCAAACCGTCAAAGCCTATACAGCCTGATACTCCGGTTTGTGGACAACTTACTGTTAGCTCCTAGAGACACTTTCCTTTAATTGTAGACCCGCTAGTATTATAGCTACTGTAAGTAATTACAAATAGATAAAACGTGAAATGGTTCTTATTTTTGTTGTCCATTAATTCGTATGCAGTATTTAAAAGAATTAAAATATATGGATTATACATTTTGATGTATTGCATGTTGTCACAAGATTTTATTGGTTAACAGTGCACATAGCCAGTTAGTGCACAGGCTAGAAACCGTAATTTATGTACGTATTGTTCGTATAAAAGCCGAACATCTTTCACTTAATTGACATATTATATGATCTCTTCTATTTTATGCTTAATTTATTGAAATCAGTGTTTGATCGGTATTGATAAATGGCTAATTAAGCAAGAACAAAGAATGTGTGAAGTTACTGTCGCCTTCGGCCAATAACAGAATTAAAATCGTTGTTTTTAGAAATAGTTGCGCTTTTTTTAAACTATTGTCACTTGTTCTGTTAATTCATCTTTGCCTCAGCGTTGTAGAAGAAGCGGCGAGTCCAGTACATGGAGGCATTCCGAACTAAATCGTCCGCCGGAGAAAGTAAACTACCAAGTTCGTACATTCTCATCGGCGCACACGCCAATTTACACCTAAAATCAATACTGTACAGTTGATTTTAGCTAGTGCGTGCCGGTGGCAATCTCACAAAGTAAAATTCGTTTTTACCGCGCGCGTTTTGATTGCGAATTATACAATGGATGAGTTGTAATTGAAGTTACTAAAAGTTATTACAGCCGCCATCTTTCATCTCTTTCGGACTACGATTTTTTTTTAATAATAAGTAATTCGTGTCGAATTATTAAAATATTATTATGAAAACTTTTTCATATCACTGTTACGTACTTACGCTTGCATAAATCACCTATTAAGATTTAATCTTCGTATGAAGTTTCATTAGTCATGCAGAGGCAATACTCAAACGCATTCCGTCTCAACAGGAAATCCGGTAGAAATCGCACATGGAAAAGACATCAACGAGTTATCAACGATATTAGGAAAGTGGGGAATATCTTGCAATTACGGGAAAATTTCATATTTATTGACCGATATATAAAAAACTTTAGCCTTGTATAAGTAGTATCGCTATCGCTAATGGTCGCACCATTCAAACGAGATTGTAAAGCGCCTTTTATTTCTTCTTTTTAAGTTACGGTTTATGTACAATTGTATGGTCTGTTTAAAAGGATATTTTTGCGAATCATATGGATTATACTTCGTATAAGGTTTCCTAAGCTAGTTTTTCCTCTATAATAGAGAAAAGCTACGACTTATTTGTATATTTGTAATAGATTTCTGTGATTGGGCGAGAAAGTCATCATATAAAAGTTTGTAAATATAGATGAAGTTTTTCACTTTTGAGCATAATTTATAAATAATTTTTATTACTTTACGATTATTTAAAACTATATCTTATGTTTCAGATTTTTCTCAGGGTCACTGGACAGACTGACTTAGATTCGGTTCATTAATCTGTACTATTTATATTGTATAGTATTCGCGTAACCAATCAAAAGCGCAATACATCATCAGCCTGTAATAGTCCACTGCCGGACTTAGGCGTCCCCTAATACATCACTATCTACTAGAGAGCTTTTGGACCGTATCTCACCGCACTGGTCCAATGCTGGTAGGTGGGTGGATCATCTTACCAACTAAGAAACAACAATAAAAATATGTTAAGACCTCGCAGATTCAAATCCACGACCTCAAGTTTCTAAAGCACACGCCCTTACCACTAGGCTACAAAGGTATTGCTATTATGTACAGGATATTTAATAAAAATATGCAATTCCACTAACTAATAAAAAAGTCGTTAAATTTTTCACGTAAGTTTAGATTAAATATAAAAGTTGGTTCGCCTTTTATGAAGATGTAGATCAGATAACGCGTCAAATGGGCATGCAAAAATCGATCCTGCACCTGAATTCTCACCTGTCACACTTGTAGTGACCATAATTTTTACGGATTATTTCGCTGATCTCTAATTTGGATCGGTCGCAGTAGTCGGAATGGACTTCTAGGACATTATATTATAGATCAGATATTAACCATTCATTACACCTTCATTATAGGTAAGAGCAACGTGAACTGATTGGCAGTTTAGCGTCGATCCACAATCAAGACCGCGAATGACGTCACGACGTTGTCAAGGGTTGCTTCAAATGTATACTCTGTAAGATACAGGACAGCTCATGTTGTGTATTAATTTAGAGTTCAGGAGAAGACCACATTGAAAGTTCCCTGAAGATTCTAGGATGAAGGGTAAAAAGAGGTGGCTATGAATTCCATTATCACTGTCCCCTACAGTCAAGTAGGCGTAACAAGGAAAGAGGCCAAAGGCCGGTTTCCTTATGGCGTATGAGGACAGACTTTGAAGAAAGATTCTCGGCAAGGTGCAACCGGTCTCTTTTTTTTACAGCCAAAAAGAAGTTTGAAGACGAGCCTAACATCAAAGCCGTTGCCGGGATAGCAGTTTTATTCCTGCAAGGTTAGGTGGCTAGGCCTCATGTCCTATAGGTACCAAATTTGTGGAGCATCCATGCCTAGGTTGCTCATGCAGAGTTCGATCTACTGTACCTGACAGAGATAGAGTGGATAATATACACAAAATGACTACAATTATTATGAGTTGGTGTTACAAATAAAACAAAACGGATAAGATAACAACTTATATTTTTTTTTATTTCCTTACACGGTAATTGTTTTTATACAAAAATTATCACATTAAATACATTATGGTTTTGAAAATTAGAAAGTTACTTTATATTGGTACATTTTATAATTTTCGGTAACTATTAAAATATGAAATTACAACTCTTACTTTTGCTAAATACTTTCTACCTTCCAACGTTAAATATAGTTATTACCGATTCTTACATTTGCTATTACTGTTTTAACAGGCGCTATAATAAATGCTTACAGTTATGAGTTACATGTTTTTATCGCGTTAATATAACGCGATCTATCTACATTTTTATTAATGAATAACTAATAAACATTGCGAAAATCTATCTTAAATTAGTACAATTACTATTCAAATGCTATATAAGATAATAAATACTTGTTAGTCGCTTAGCGTATTAACTTAAAATCACTAATGTCATGGATCTCATTGAAAAAACCTTGTGTTTTTACGCGGGTTCGGCTGCTTGCTGATGGCTTACCAACAAAACGTCATGTTGGGGAAGTGGTGAGTGTTGCTTTTTCTTTGCTATTATGTCTGTGCCCCAAGTCCACTGAAAAAAATTAAGCAACAAATTAAAATAAACAGCTAAAATTGTTCAAGCGATCACAATTAATATATGACAGGTCACAGATACAGGCAGCGTCATTTTGTGACAATGTAAGTGATTGATACATTCAGTTCAGATGGATTGTATGTACATTCAAGCGAGCTATAAAACTGTAAAGGACAAAGAGGGCCCAAAATTTAAATAAACAAGGTCTAATATTGAATTCGATTGCCTCCAAAACTTTACCAGTAAAATATTGTGTGGTCCACACCATTAAAGCTTTTTAGGATGAGACGAATTAGAGTTTTAAATAAAACACGTTTCACGATAATTCTATTTCTCACCAAGTAATCATATTTAAATAAATATCCCAACAATACCTTCAAATGTTACATATAAAATCGTTACAAAGACGTAAGGTAGACTTCGAGCACTTACCACCAACACGGCCATGGTAAGTCCAAGGAAGTATCCAGCGAGGACATCACTCCAGTGGTGCTTGTAGTCGGAGACACGGGATAGTGCCGTGAACCAGCTCAGCATCACGGTACCGAATTGCAATGAGTGACGCAACACCCTAGTGCCTCGCCACACCATACGCTTCTCTAAATACAACTGTTAACAGAGATTAAGACAATCAGTTTAATATTAGCTAAAAGAACTTACTCTTTTTTATTTATTTCATCATGCATTAGCTGTATTTTTTATAAAGATTTCCATTGCTTTTCAAATGAAATTAACATATTGTGTCATCATTTAAGCAGGCTTTATGAAGCATATAAAAAGCCCAAAATTAAACAATTTGATTAAGATAAACAAAAGTGATGAATTTTCTCACAGTTAACATAAGTAGGCCATGTTTAAAAGAGGACGAGATGAGTACCGTACAAGTACTTATAAAGTCGACACACAATTTTACAAAAGACACAGTTGCATCGGTAAACAAGCAATGTAACTCCAATTGCTTATTTACCATTAGGATTCTACATGATCTGATTTTCCTTAAACTAAATAATTAACTACGACATCTGACAATAACTAATATTTCCATAAAAACACTGAATTAATTCACTTACAGCCAAGTAAACCATCGTGTACGCAGAAAGCGAGGAATGTCCACTCAGGAACGACATGTGCATGTCGGAGAACTTCTCCGTATTCGATCCCATGCAAGTGAACTCGTTAGCTTGGATGTATCTCCACTCCACATGGGATGACTGCAATCGACTGATGGTTGGCATAGCTAAAATACATTATATATAAATATATTATACATATTATTAAATTAGTAAGGGCGTCTAAGTCTGTAAAAAGGTTGATTTCAGTCGAAAGAAACAGAATTAAAAAACCTAAAATCATATGTAAAAATGACATAGAACGTATCCTTTTAATACAGTTTATTACTTAAGGTTGCAAAGGTAAATTGCTAGCCGCTCATGCTAGCTTAGATGATAACTCCATAATTTTATAAATAGCTTATAATAACGATAAAAACTATATGCGGTTGTATTAAACCTAAGTGAATATATTTCTCTGACGTAATTAGAAAATAAAATAGTCACAAAACGGTTATTATAAAGTGGCGTGTTAATATTACTGTCCGAAACCTTGTTCCCTTGAATTGACTGAGACACTCGATCTAGTTGCAAGTGCTTCCTATGCTGAGCGTAACCAAATCTTAATTGGTTTCATTGTTATTATCATTATAGATTAATTCTGCCTGGCGGTTTCACACTCGTGGTTATAGAGTTTTTTGATAATATTATCATCATACTGTGTTTGTTTACTGCTACGCCCCTTATGTACGCCTCCTCCGCCAGAGGGTTTTTGGACTGTATCCCATCACGCTGGTCCAATGCGGATTGGTAGGTGGCTATCCGACGCATGGTCATCTTACTTTTTAGACAATTTGGTGATCAGCCCAATTAGCCCTAACCATAATATTTTGATGATAATCATTACATATAATATTTTTATTTGCCTTTTGCAATTCGTACCGAAATACATATGCTTCACTATATATTATAGTAAATTTTTATTACCTATATATTATAGGCTTTAAATTATTCTGATATCTAAGCTTTCTTAATTGAAAGTTTTATTGAAATCCATCAAGTAGTCTTTGATTGTAAGAGTAACAAAATCCATATTTACAAAAATATAATATACTAAAGTAGAGATACTAAAACGGTGATACACATAGTGATAAAGTAACACGTAATTACGTTTATGCCTAATTTCGGTGACACATACAATACATGAATAAGGCGAATGTGTGAGGAATTAAGGTGAGAATTCACCAAACATAATCTGTGATGTAAACAAAATGGCGGATATGAACAGATAACTACATGATAATGTACGACGATAATGTTTAAATACACACGGTTATTAAAATATATATGTAAGATAAATAATTGTAAGATATCTTTTAACAGATAATCTTAGGGTGTCACACTACGGGGTAACGGCGGGACCACGACGGGAAAACATGCAAAAGTGTTTTTTGATCATGGGATCAGCCGCCAAGTCATCCAGATTAATCTCAATTAAAGTTTTTTATAAAGTAACTGTCATCTGACCGCCCATAGGGTAAACTGCGTTTCATTAATTATAAACATATTATAATCCATTATTTATAAGAAATTCGAAGGAACACGTCCTATGACGACTGCCACGGGTGGTTTTGACAACCAGAAACTTGAGAAACATAGATCTTATTACTTATTAGGCAATTGTGTATTTAAACCATATCGTCTAACGAGTACAAAACGACGATAACACACCTACCTACGGGATTCAAAACCACGACCTCCGTTTTGTAAAGCAAGAGGCAGAAAAAGACATTAAATTTATTATAACATTAAAGTTACGAGGCGCAATTAAATGTGACGCATTAAGTAAATGTTTTTTTTTTCTTTTTTTATTGTTGTCCATATCTTTCTAGGCCTTCTTTACAATTACGTCTTAATTGTATATATTAAATGATAAAAAATTAATTAACAGGTGTCTTAATTAGATCACTCAGTCTTAACTATTTCGACCTTTAAGAACACCGATGTGAACTGGAAACAATTATATTATACAATTTGATCCGGTTTCTTAGGTAACTAGATATCTCACAACGGATGCAAGAATATGGTGGGTGGTAAGCATTTAACATTTGATCCGTCTCTTTGACTATGCGCAAAGATAAAAATAAGTTATTAATACGTATATTTGAATATGATTTTTTGATTTTTTTCAAAGTAATGGAGCAAATAAAAAAAACTTCTTGGTGGATGTCAGGATTGAAGATTGAGACTTAGAAGATTATCAACACGAAGAAAATATTAACAATTTTATAATGCCTAATCAACAATGTAGAGGAAACGTAACATCAAACAAAGATAATACATTAGTTTTTATCTAATATGACCAAGAATTGCTATCGATAATAATTGCTGTTGCTAGGAAGACTTAAATTTGGCTGATAATGACTTAAATAGTACCTGATTACAATCTAACTCTAATCAAATTTTCTTTATCGCAAATGACCAATTTTCAAATCGAGCCAGCACGTGAAAGTATTGTTCACATACGAAGGATTTCATAACGATATTATCATCGTAAAAAAATATTTTAAAGAAGTCTCATGATAAAGTTTACTGTTAGAACTAATATTCATGACCTTTTCTTATTATATAAAGTGGCATATTTACATTCAAAATAGATTGGAAATGGCAGTAAAAATTATTTTGATAATAATACAGAACAATAGATGATATTAATTTTGGTATCATGTTTGCTAAACGTTGCAAAGATTCCGTAAATAGTTATATTAACGAAAATATTAACACCGATCGTATAATACACAGTTCATTGAACTATTAACAAAAGAATGCTTTGAATGCACTGCAAGGAAGCGAATGATCTATTCTTATTGGAAGATTCTTGCATCATCAGAATGAGCACTATTGTATGTAATCAAATTCACGAAACAACATTGCTCCAAGAGAAACTCATCATCGCTATGAAATTTCCGATTATATGTCTATGGATTGCAATGTTGTTATTTTGTTTATTGATTTTGGCTCCCATAATGTTTATTGGCGGTTTAAAATTAACATAAAGAGTAAAATAGCATATTTCTAAAAATATTCGAATATCCGAAACGAGTCTGTGAGCAATTGTGTAGCTATCATGTTCATCATCATCATATTCATTATCAATTTCAATTCCAATTTTTGGCTCTTCTCATCCAGCCCACACGGACCACTTTGCGAACGTCGTCACTGCGTCTTCCCGCAGGACATTTTAACCGCAGTATTTTTGTAATACATTATCATAAGGCCAGAATCGAGTGGAATTATAACATAATATGCTTTTGGCACAAAGTCACACAAATTTTTCTCAGCCCTATTTTTACCATAGCAGCGTATGTCCACTTTATCTTCTTGAGGCAATGATATATTAGTTTTAAATTGATAAGCAGCATTTATTTCTCTGATTTTCTCTAGATCACTTTTCACTTTGCTAGCACCTAGTGCTACTGGCACTACTTAAAGTTTGTATGAACTTATAATAGAAATACTTACATCGAAGAAATGCGGCCGAGGTCTGCCGATGACTGTTTTGGCTATGTTCGTTGTGAGCTCTACGAAGCAGACTCCGATCGCAAAGGAAGTTACTGTGCAGTAGAAACCCTGGAGCCAGACGGGAACCTGGGATATTAAAGCAACGCCTGTCAGAGCCCTCCTTCCGTAGAAGCATCCACTCGCAGATCAGAAACTGTAGCGAAATAGAATAGATTAACTTAAGCTGACCGCTATAGAATGAATATTAAATAACAATATAGTCTAAGAAACGTAAATACCAAATAACTTATATCTATATCTCATCGCCCATTTAAATCATCATCATCATCAGCCTTTGATAGTCCACTGCTGGACATAGGCCTCCCCTAATACACCCCTATTCATTAGGCGGTTTAGGACCGTATTCCACCACGCTGGCCTAATGCGGGTTGGTGGGTGGACCGACTTTTTACATGCCCATGATCCATGCCGACGAATGGATCATCTTATTTTTCAGACAATTGGGTGATCGGCCCAAAATGTCCTAACCAACTAAGAATTGAAATAATTCAAGTTTTTAAGATTTCTACAATAAATTTATAACTAATCAAATAACACGCTTTTACAAATATCCATGGCTAATTATTTATCTTTGATAAAGTATGAGATATATACTAAAAATACGAAACTTATTCATCAATATTTTCTGTATTGTTTATTTTTAGACAACATTTAAACGCTTTTATATCTAAACCAATTATCACATACAACAAGCAAGCAACAAGCAATACGTATACGCTGCATACATCAAGCCAGATGCTTGCGATTGGTTACTTTCACTTCTCACCAATAAGAATATCATACTGTGTTTTGTTTTTTACATTTATTCCTTATCTTGTTTGGCTACAGAACAATAGACTATTTAAAACATTCCCATACCGTTGCGATAGGTAGAGACAGTCCGACAAGCCTAAGCATTGAGGTAGGAACCGTGTCATTTTTGTAAGGAAACATCAGACTTTCGTCTCCACAAAAGAAGCCTCTTCGAAACGGCTCCCAAAGGTAGTGTACCGCATTTATGAGTAAGATTACTAGAAACAAAATAATAAACAGTGTAATGATAATTGTCACTTTATAACAGACGTTTACTGAAAAAAATAAACCATAGAGTTACCATTTTTTTAATTTAAGATAAATAAAAAACTTTAGCGTAAACCTTTACAATAATAGTTTATACGAACGTAACAGTTTGCCACACGTAAGAAATGTGTATCTGGAAAAACATTTTATCAATCTGCACATGAAAAATGGAGTGGAAAGGAACAAATATGTTCTTTAATTTTTAAGGTATTAATAGTTGATGAGCTGTTGTAAGTTATAACCGGATTCAGAATAAGCTGCAATGAAGCTAAATTACGCTTAAATTTACATGTAGCGAAAGCTGTCCGTGTTCCTCTTATGGTTAAAAGAAATTTTATACCCAATGATTTCAGGCAGAGCCTTAATTAAACATAAATGAGTCTTGATTTAACAAAAAAATACTACGTACCAATCAATAATTTTATTTTTGTAGTAACAGAAATGTTTATTAATTTACTTAAAAAAAAATGCTACAAACTGGGCATAATTAAAATAAATAATATAAAATTTAAAAAGTTTTTAAAGTCAGACAGAATGAGAAGCGGATACTCGATTTTTTAATTAAAGAAATATAGAATTAAAACTATAGAGCTGGTAGCTTATATCAAATGTAATAAATAAACATAGTTTCAGACTAAAATAAATAGTTAATTAAAACTGCGAACATTAAATGAATACGTACTATTAATATTTAATATGCTGTCAACTAAAAATAATAAAACTACATATTTTTAAAAATAATAACGATGTAGGGGCGCAAAAAAGGAAAATTATATTTAAAAAAAATACCAAGTTTAAAAAACTTACAGGCACAAAACAAAAACGCGTCGACGACGATTTTACGAAGGACAAACATGGTAACCTTTTCGCGGGACATTGTGTCTTGCGCCGAGGCCGCGTTGTGACTGCGAGATACGAGCCGTCAACTGCCTTAAATATGATCTCCTATCTGACCACGTATTAGATTATCAATTACTAGCATCACATACGTTTAAACCACAATGAATTACGTATTAGCTTCGTGTTTGTTATCAACAAACGGTTATCCGCGACTTCTATAGCTATCTATAGCTTTGGCAAATTAACGTAAAATATTACAAAAAAAATTTCACAATCAATGATAACGAATATAGTATGTTTATTATGTAATCTAATTGAGTGCGATGTTCAATTTAAACCTTTGTAAAGCAACGTGCCAATAATTTATAGATATAGCAGGTAGATGTAACCATTAGTTTAAATACTTATATACTAAAAGTTAATGATTAAGATAATACTAAAAGTTATCAAACAAGTATCTTTAATTTATAACAATAATACCTTTTAATCTTATGGTATGTGATTACTTTGCCGGTAAAATATTTTAAATAATATTAAAATTTTAATACTTTTAAGACTATATGTTTAAAATCAAAATTTGGTTAAAAACATCAATTTTAGCTTACGAAATAAAAAAGTATATATATAATTTAAACAAATAGATAAAGATAATTATACCATTTTATTAACCATGTCATCGACTGTAAGGTTTTAAGTGAACGAACTCTATGATTAACACGATAATGAAATGTTTTGTTGATCTTTACCACACTGTAGAAAATAAAGCAAGCAATAACACATCAAAAAAATATGTGATGTCAATTATTTTAACGCTTTTCAAACGTAAACCTCTTTTGGCGCGTTAGGGAAAAAATTGAGAGCAAATTTTTCCGATGTGTCCACACTGTCCCGAAAAACCAAGCCTTAAAGTAAGCTATAGTCAAATGACAACTTTATTTAAGACATTTATTTCTACAAACGATAAAACGCGAAAGATAAAATGTTTTGAAACATTTTTATCTTCTTACGGCAAAGAAGTAAACCTTCTAATGCATGTACATAAGTACAACATATTTTTCTACAAACAAAAGTTTAACACAAAACTTTGTTCATATAGCTAGCGGATCCTACATATTTTCATATATTTTTCGTATTTTATATATAT
The DNA here is from genome assembly GCA_029286875.1 of Lamproptera curius. Lineage (NCBI taxonomy): Eukaryota > Metazoa > Arthropoda > Insecta > Lepidoptera > Papilionidae > Lamproptera > Lamproptera curius. The sequence goes on from JAGSMT010000139.1 coordinate 697,180, forward strand.
TTATACACGCCGCTTACCCGCAGGATTCGAAACGACGACCTCCGGTTTGTAAAGCCAATACCACTGCGCCAGAGAAAAGGACAGCTTATGACTTCTGAGAAGGATTTGTTTTCAAAAGAAGTTTTGCTGAATAAATAAAATGTCCCTAACATTTTGTTTCGATACCAGAAGTTCATATAATCTTTGATGTCATTTTTCAAATACTACTAATATAGTTATGTTAGTTATAGGACGATTAACATGAATACTAGCACTATTTGATAAAATAATAATCACAAAAATATTTATAAATGAACAAGACGTATCTTTAAATTTATCTGTTATTTCTGAAGTTGTGCATTTTTACGCCTAATAAAGTAAAATAATTGAAATATTTTTAATCTGTTATCGATAACTGTATGTTGTGCTCTATATTATCGTTTTATTTATCTTCATATTTTTTTTTCAACAAAAAATATTATCTTTACTTCTTACTCGTTTACGTCACGATAAATACTATATTTTACGCCTTTCTTTGCCTTAAAATTTAATAAATTTAATTTTTATCAAATTCAGAGATCAAAGAGTTATTTATTTTACCGTAAAGTTTATATACAATATACTATCTCTGAATACTAGTTTTTGTTAGGTTTGCAAATATATCAAGGCCTAATAAAATGCACAGTCATTGTAATATGTTTGCTCAACAGTCGATTAAACATGGTTCTGTCACGTATTTACACAACTAATATAAAAACAGTTAATTGGCCCTTGTTAGTATGAACCTTTATTTTAAAATTAATAAAAAAATTCAGTGATTTAATTCATAAATAGCAACAACTTTCGTCTAAGATAATATAAAAATTATGATTTAATACAGTTTACCCAATCAAATACTTATTAATTTGATCTAAAATTATTCTTGTATAATTTTTAATTAGGCTTTTTAAGATTGTTATGGGCACAATATTACAGGAATATATGCTGTCATTATTATAAAATCTTCTTTATTGTTAAGTCAAGTAACTGGTCGAAAATAATCTAATTTATAAACAAACAAAAACTCCGGCGGCCATCTTGTTTGGCGCCGTCAGATACCCCGTATCTTACACGCAACTCGCGCCTGGGGTGTGACTCTACGCAAGAGGAGGCGTGATCAAGTTATTACGGACTGTGATAATTTATCGCCAGATTATATTTATAAATAGCGACCGACTTTAGATACACTTTGACGGCGACCCTCCACGGATTTTTATATTGGGTATTTTTACTCGATCATGCAATTTCCTTATCACGTACGCCATAAGTTTATGATTGAAAATAAAAAGGTGGTAAAAGACTTTTAAAGTTGAAATATATGTTACGTTATATTTATTTCGCGGTTTACATTATATGTATCGAGGTCTAATTTCAAACTCGAATGGTGCCGTAATGTTGATAGATGAAAATCACGTAGTTAAATACAACGGCAGTCCACTAATAGGAACGCTTTATGCAAAGGCATAATGCAGACATCACAATGGTAACCGACAAAGCTCGCAGAATTAGCAAGTAAAGTGGCAATGGGCCACATAGCTCGTAGAACCGACATCCGTTGGAGGAAAAACCTCGACTCCCACGAGATGGAGTGAGTAGATGCAGGCGCCGCAGGAAGCCTTTTGATAGCTCATAGGAAAATTTAATATATTTAATATAGAATATTGGTGGTTTTCGTGTACCGCGTCAAACTATAGTTAAGCCTAATAAGAAATAAAATTGACACAATCAAAGTAAAACGATAATAGCGCTTGAAGAAAACGCATTTTTGTTGGACATTAAAAGAACAAGCCCCAATTTCCAGCGACTTTACAAGGAAACTTCTTGTATTAAAGTATTTGTATAAATGAGATGTCATTATATAGGTTAGCAAACTTTCTTTGATACAGCTGTTTTATTTTTCCGTTTTCTCCAAGTCAATTAAATAGGTAAGTGCACATACCCGAAGCTAATTAAACACGTAATTAGAGAAAACATAAACATGTGCATTCAACGTCCTCGTGTGAAATGTATAAAAATAAATAGACCACCCATATTAGTTGAACGATTCATATCGATGGTTATTCACATTGGCTCATTATTTTTCTTGTTTTCGATAACATTTGTTGAAACTTATAGTTAAAACAAGCGAAAATTATGTTACTTTGTTGTTATATACAACAGGGTAAGTTTAATCATTTGTTTGAAACTAGTTTAATATTACTATGAATGATAAAGTCTTTTAAATGTCTTTTTAAGTTTAAAAAGATCTAGTCTCCAATCAATAAAGATCACTCGTTGACCAACGGAATTAGTATAGCATTAAAAATACCCCTAAAAGTCGGGTCAATTATCTTTTTATTTTGTAAATTAAGATGAAAATGTCATCTACATAGCTGTTAATTATTATTATTTGCAAGCAAAGTTATTAAATAAACGGTTGCCTAATTTAAATTTAAGACGATACTAAGAGGAAGAATTCTTCAGGATCTTAGCCAATTGTAGAGGAAATTAAAAAAAGTACGTGACTTATTTATTATTTACCATTGATCATCTCTCTTTAAAATATATTTAAATCATGTGTCGTCGAACGCGTTGTTTACACGAGTAGGTCGTGTCGTTAAACAAAATAACGCAGTCTGCCGGACCACCTATAACTAGATCAGTATCAAGTTCACTTACACTGCAACATTGTTGTGCACGTTTCGCGGTGTTTAAATATAAAACCCTAAATATATCTGCGCAAAATACGACATGAAATCTATGTAAACAAAGTTTTCTATAATTGATAGATAGATTTCATATTCTAATGTGGTAGTTAGAAGTGTAACACACTTCTATATTGAATTGCTTATTGATTGTCAAGGACGCTATCACCCGTTCGAAATGAGGTCCTTCAGACGATTACGACTACGGCAGCCGATCTATGTTAGAGATCAGCCAACTACGCAGGAGATATTGCAGTACACAAGTGTACGCGCCAACACAGGTGCACTCCCTATTCCTTTATACTCTCAAAGCCCGATGGGACGGATAATCGACAAGACCAGAGCGAGATAAGTCGAAGGACCGACTTTTTACATGCCATCCAGACGCATGGAATCATCTTGCTTTATAGGCAATCGGGTGATCTGCCCGCATTGCCCTAACCAGCTAGGAAACAACAATGAAAAGTTGTTGTGTCCCCGCAGGATTCGAACCAACTACCGCCGGTTTCTAAAGCGCAAGCCCATACCACTAGGCAGAGCCAGTTTGGAATAGAAGACCCTCTGACCTGAGAAGGACCGGCGAAAGAAACTCAGAGGGCCTTTATTGTCATTTTTTAAAATAATCAAAAATACATTGAAAGTTAATCTTCAATAGATGTTCGTAATAGTCTTAGTTCTAGTATATTTTATCGAAAATTCCATTTGTGTCCATATTCAGCTTAAAAATAAGAACTTATTTATGCACATTTTTTTGTGGAAAAGTGTGTCTTGCAGGAAAAGTAAACTATGTTTTTTGTTTTTATTGAATACGCAGGCAGACGAGCAGTTGGGGCCACCTTGGAAAGTGGTCACCGACGCCCATAGACATTGGCAATACATGTATCACCAACGCGCTGCCTACCGTGAGACATAAGATGGTAAGTCTCGTTTACCCAGTAATTACGCTGACTACGGTGCCCTTCAAACCGGAACACAGTAGTGTTTTCACACTACTGCTTTGCGGTAGAAATAGGCACCGCGGTGGTACCCATCCAGACGGTGCCCTATAAAAAAGGGACCTACCACATGTACTTAGATGTAAATTAAATAAATGTGGTAGTGAAAGGGAAGAGTAAAAGGTTGTGCTCATCCATAAATTAATATTCTTGTAGAATAAGAGGTGATGACGATAAAGTAAGGCAGTAATTTTTAAAATTTTTATTATAAGAACTGTAAGTCAAAAATGCAAATTCATATGTCACACATAAAGGATTATCGAATAATTAAAAAGCCTTGAATTTCCTCGCAACAGAAATATTAACAGTTTTTTTTTTTGTCTAAAATGATGATAAGCATAAGTTCTTATCAGTAGCAACTGTCCTATAAATATCGTATATTTTATTAACATTAATAACGATTAGGTATTTGGCAATCACGTGTTGATTATTTTATGCGATAAAGAGCTCATCTCTAACCATGACATGTATTTTTAATTATTAGACAATTATTTTCAATTTAATTATTTTTAATAACTAAGACCTATATTCGAAATAGCCTATATTTTTCTATACGCTATTTTATATATATTATATATATTCTGTTGGAGCTACTTGGCTCTATTTCATGAATTACGTTTTAAATGATTAAGTTCTGATATATAACGGTGGTCTAGCGGTATTGGCCCTTGCTTTATAAACTGGAGGTCGTGGGTTCGAATTCGGCGTTATCAGTCATCTTTGTGTTATCGTTGTTTTCTGGTTGGTTAGGACAATATAGGCTGATCACCCAATTGTCTGAAAAGTAAGATGCGGTGGACGGGGAAGCAAAAAGTCGGTCCACCAACCAACCCGCAATGGGCCAGCGTATACGGTCCAAAAACCCCGTAATGGAGGCATATATCCAGCAGTGGACTAATACAGGCTGATGACGATAATGATGATGATATAACCAGGTACATATGACAAAACAACATTTGTTTTAATTTTTAGTATTTGTCTATCGATCGGCGTGTTTGTTTGTTGTGTCTAAAAAAAAAAGTCGAAAGTTCCTATTTTGGCCGGAATTTCACTTAAAGATAGCTTACGTATGTGGGAGTAACATGGTTGCCTTCTTATTTTCATTAGTATGCTAATATAAAACATGTTTTATAAATAAACCCATATGACTGGAGAGACTTATCAGTACTTTGAATTCATTTTATTTCTTTCGCTGGCTCTGATTGATTTTTCTTTATCTTGACCGTGGCGAAATTCAAGAGAGCTACTACATTTTATGCCAATTTTTTTTAAATGAGACAATGAACTATGAACTATGAAAATATAAAGAACTAAAAGACAACAAATTTAATCTATCTCACAATCATGAATATTGCTGTAATCATGACACGATTACATCATAAATCGCAAAACATCTAAAAAAATCGTATCTTCCATTATTATAAATTACATACGCAAATATATTTTAGACGTTTGTTTATCATAAACCAGGAAACCAAATATCGCGTAAGATTATTAACCGTTACAACGATCGTTCCTATCTTTGATTTGACGTCAATTAATGTAAACATTATTGATCTTGTTATAATAAGTAACTTGCGTATTTTGATAAGAAGCAATATCTGTCGTAATTCTCGTAATTTTCACTACTGCTTGTTGCAATAGGGCTGTGTGTTAAGCAGGCGCACTGAGTTCAATGCGTGGCGCAATTTATGTCTTAAAAAAACAATGAGAACAAAAAGCTTATGTCAAAAAAATAATGTTATTTTGTTGATAGAGTTGTCCCTTGTCGGTGAATATAAAATCTGTTATCATTTTAAAGATACAAATTTGAAAAACAAAGAATTTTAAAATTTTGTTGCTTTTAGAAGGTTCCAGAACTTAAGGTTTCGAGGTCATCATTGGCAGACGTTTCAAGCCGTCAGTGCCTCATTTTCTAGGAACTAATACATCCATTGACCCCCATTTACTTTTTGGGTTATAGAGGTTAGATGCCATCAACTTTGCGTACGAACTGTTATTCAATAAATTTGAATAGATTTAAGGCTAACCCAATGGTAGCTTAGAAACATAGCTAGGAGTAAGGTCAAACACAAGCAAAATGTCCTGTCGCCGCGGAACGTTCTCATAGACCCGGGCGAGGAAGGGGTCGCCGAGACTCCGGACCCAACGTGGGTCCTGTCATGCAATCCTTACACACCACACAAGTAAAGGGATAGCACATCACGAGTTCGCCTCGCTACAGTCACAGACACACACACACCGCGTATACTAGATACACCCGCGTTCCAAAGCGGTTCTCACCGCCCCCAGCTCCGATTAATACAGTCGCAAGATCGTTGGCGCCCCGGTCCGTAAACCGATCGTCGACGATCCGCAGAAGACATAAACAAATGCCGAACTCACGTATCCTCTATACGTGTGGCCTTAATTTTTACCAAAAAATTTCGGCCTCCTAGCTCGTGGGGACGAGAGCTTCCCGCGAACTCTGTGTTAGATAAAGCTGACCAAAGACAAGAGTCTGAAAACGTAACATCAATGTCAAAAAAATAATTCCTGTCGCATTTTAATACGAAGGGTCAAATGAATACTGTATTTGTCTAACTGTTTGTGCAATACAAACACCAGTCGTGTAAATATCTATTGACGTAAATTGCAAAATAGGCGTTAGGCAGATGCCCCAATAGCATTGTGGTCTAAATATCTAAAATATTGTTTGTATGACGTGCGTCCTATATACTGTGTCGATGTTTATTAGTAAATTGTATTTTATGTAATTAGGCCAATTGTTTCTTAACTTGATTGATATATAGCTTAAACAAGAAAGTTAAAAAATTGTAAAATAAATTATATTAAAATAGCTAGTTTATTAATTAGTAAAAATACGACTTATGTAACAAGTATAAAAATCTTATCATAGCTAATATGTATACAAAAATTATCTGTGTAAAAGGAATATTTATGCTGCATAATAACAATATAATATGTACTACATTATAATACAATATTAAAATGTAGTACATATTTTATTTTTTAGCAAACAGAAAAGTATTGGTATTAGCTTAACCTACAAATATTGTAAACGTAAGAGCATGTGACTATGGAGGTTAGTTACTCTATGCCGCAAAAACTGATAAGCGGCTTAAAAAGTAACTTAAAATTATTACAGCTTATGTACCAGAATAACATGGTTTACATTTTTTACCGATTTTGATAATATAAAACACTAAGAGAAAGCAGAGCCAAATGGACAAATCTAGTTAGTTTATAATCATCATCATCATCAGCCTGTGATAGTCCACTGCTGGACATAGGTCTCCCCTAATACACCCCTATTCATTAGGGGGTTTTTGTTTCATGGCATACATAGAGATGGACACAAGCGAAATGACTTTATTTTACATGTAGCGATATTCTATCAAATAAAATTATATTTCGATTGAATATTATATAATTATATTTCAATATTATTAGCAAAATAATAAAAGTACATTTTTGATTAACAATTCAAATCTCAAATTAAGATGCATAAAGAACATTTACACATGGTGTTTATGGGCTCAAATTAAAAACAGGGTAAACGGAATGTTACTGTTTATTAGTCATCACTTATCTCACTAAACTTTATCAAGACTTAAAACTTTATTTAAAAAAACGATAAATAAAACTTATTATGACACAAAATGTAAAAACATTTTTTTACAAAATAAACTCCAAAAAAGTATGTTTTTAATATTAGTAACAGCTACCCAATGGAACTATCGATATTTTTTAACTTTATTATAACTATCTACGTAATTCTATGCCTTTATTTTTTTTTACAATAAATAATTAATACAAGAGTCGAAACATTTTAAATTCCAAAGAAATGTTTAATAATATTTTTTTTTATTTAAAATATTAGTTAAACTTCATTCATCGTAATTAAATAATATTCTTTTAAACTTAAACATTATTACGATGATGATGTTATCTTGGTAATAATATTGCCAGGTTTTCTAATCCAACGTAACCCCAGTGTACACAGGCTAGATCAGTGCTGACAACACTGAAATATATAAAGTCAACGATTAAGTTATATTTAATGTATTTACACGATTTTATAAAGTAAAGTTGCAAAAGATTAACTTATATTATAACTGGTTGTATGTACAAATTTTTTTAATAATATTAATTGGTTAATGAGTAATAAAAATCACTGTACAAACTTACCCTAGATTAATTTAAGTACTTTTTGTATGGTAACAAGTATATATTAGTAAAAAAGTAAGCTTTTTTATTAATAACTGTTCGTAAATTATCTGTTACAATAAACTATTTTTTAATATTTATACATAATTTTCGTTGTAATTGTGAAAAATATGTATCGAAATATTAACTAATACTTAGTTTAATACAATTGTTTGTGTGTTTCGCTTGATATTTAGTCATCTTGCTAATACTGGCTGCGGTAACATTTCCGGTGGGCCGCTCTCCCACGATCTTGGTAATCCATATTTCTTGGGCTTCAGGATGTACGTGAACTGAAAAATAGTATAATATGATATATTATAATTTAAATTTATGATTAATATTATATAATATCATTAATTGTGTAACGAAATGGGATCCGGTAGTTTCGAAAAAACTTATAAAAGTATTTATTAAAATAACATAAAAATAGTGTAAATTTAAAATATTGCTATTTTAATATCCCAGGTCATGTTCATAATCACGTAGACCTGAAATATTTAGTCCACCACGACCGACACCACATAGCCAGTCTTTCCACGACCAAAACCATATTGTTTCTTGCCTCAACGTATATATTAAATCTCACCACGACCAAAACCATATACAGTCATTCCACCACGACCAAAACGATATAAAGTTAGTCTCACCACGACCAGAGCGCAGACCACCCCCACCGCGAACCCCACGGCCACGTCTCCCCAGTGGTGCATGTGGTCGACGACGCGCGACAACCCCACGTACCAGGCGGCCATGAGCGACGCGTACTGCGCGCCGTGACGTAACAACTTCGAGCCGCGCCACTTGCCTTTCGTTTGGACGTACATCTGCAAAGTAAAATAAGTAGTTTGTCATATCAAATCCACTTATTTACGGATTTCCCGACGTTTCGGATTCTTTTCAGCATCCATGATCACGGCCAGGCTGCCCGTCTAGTCGAGTCTAGTCCGTCTAGTCTGACTAGATTTGATATGTATAATAATCGCGTAAATAAAAAAGAAAAATTAAGTAGTTTGTCGTTATAAAATTATAATATTTTTATAATAGTGACGTAAAATCGTTGAGGGCCAATACCGCTAGGTCACAAAGGCGGCTTAGCAGTATTGGCTTGCTTTATTAACCGGAGGATCAAATCCCGCAGGATCGAATTGTGTTACTTATTGTTTTCTGTTTGGTTAGGACAATTTGGTCCGATCACACAATTGCCTGAAAAGTAAGATAATCCTAGCATCGCATGGGCATGTAAAAATCGATCCACCCACCAAATAGGATCGCCGGGGCGGGATAACGTGCAAAAAATCCCTTAATGGAGAGGGCGTGCATTAGATGAGGCTTATGTCATGGCAGTGGATTAACACAGGATGATTACGATGACGATGAAAATCGTTAAAAGGTTTAATGCATAATTGCATTACTACACAGCCTTTCCGCTTAAGATATCTGAACTGCGCGGGTATTATTTTTATAAAGAAAAAGAGAATAATATAAAGAAAAAAGAAAAAATTTTCTTTATCAAAATATAGTTAATTTTAAAATAAGTTATGTGGTCAAGAAGAAATGAGCATGAACAGAGACTAAAATACTGCAAAAATACTATAAATTTTCTACTTTCGAAATGTTTTTTACTGATTTGTTAGCCACAATAAGTATTATATATAACTTCTGATTTACTTTCCACAAATAATAAAACAAAAAAGAAATATTCATCAATAACATACTTGAATTCAGCCAAGCTAACATTAAAAATAATACTGGATATCAATATCTTACAATGAAGAACACTGCGGTGTACATTGCAAAGCTGGAGTGCGCACTGGGGAAGCTCAGGCGCATCTCTTTGATCCTGGAGGAGTCTGTTCCCAAGCAGGTGTACGCCTGGATGTAGCCCAGGTCGTTGAGCGGCGACGAGGAGTTGGGGACAGGTCTGCACACCTGGATAAAAGAAAAGGAAACTGTGATAGTACTTAAAATAACGCTAGTATATTAAATAGACTGACAGAAACAATAATAGTTGGAGATCCTAAAACCAAGCAAGCGGAGAATATTTTGTATTATATAATTTAAAAAAATATTATTTTTAGTCCCAAATTAAGTAAAGCTTGTTCTAAGAGAACAAAATGTCTGATAAATAGATAAATTTTCTTTTCTCTAGAAAATAAATACAGATAGAATGGATGCTAACAATCAGAAGCAGAAAAAGCACAAAACTACTATGTTTATCAGACAAATTCTTTCCGTACTGGGAATTCGTATGCATACTACCAACCTCTAGGGCAACGTAATAACTAACTACTACGCCAAGGGATTAGACAAAAAATTGGTTTTCGACAATTCGACGTAAATTTCTGATTATATTTGCGTACAGTTGGTACTCAAACGCAATCAGAATTTTTATTTATTAGAGGTATATTATTATATGTTTACACTCAAACTCCGCAAAGCCATATTTTTGTTTTGTAATATTTTTTTTTTTAACAGTTTCATAAAAAATATTAGATAAAAATTTTAACGTACACAAAAATATATTAAATTTAATTTTTCATTTAAATGATGTGTCAGTAAACGCAATATAAAATAAATATTAGCACATAAATATTAAATTTATATGCATTTATTTTAATTTATTCGCTTTATCAAGAACAATGAACGATGACATTTTCGAGTGATGATGCAAATAACATACCATTCGTTATCTCTGAGTCATCGAACGTAAGTGATATCTTTATGATCTATGGTTTTAACCTAGAAAAATTAATAGCCATTAATTCCTTCTCGATGTTTATATTTTTATTCTTAAATCAATCTTTTCATTTAGATTATATATATACAGCTGAAGAGTTTGTTTCATTGTTCAGATAAAATTTTTTAATTTAAATTCCTTCATGTTCGTTTTTAATGCTTTCGGTTAATAACACATCACGCTATTTCCAGTAGGTGCTGCATTAAACACAAAATATTGGGGGATATTTATCTTTAGCTGACATAGACCAAACATTATGATATATTTATGCATGTATGTATTTGTGTATATACGTATAGCTGTTTTTATATATTATATATTTATTTTATGCACTTTTTATTAGTTATATTATATTAAGTTTAATTAACGCTGTAAGTAATTATATAGTGTATTTAAATAGAACAAAGTTTTATATTGTTAATTTAAAATTTTGTAGTGCATCTACGCCAAATTTTCGTAAAATAAAGAAATATTAATTATTAAACTAATTACTATAAAACGGTACATTTCACGGTATGTCTCTTTTAAAGGGCAAGGCTTCCGGTTTGATGATCAGCGTAGACGAAGCATAAACCTAGGTAAAAGGAACATTGTATATTTTATTTTTTCTTGCAATATCGTCGCGTATAGCCAGCAAAAGGTTAGTTCGTTTTGTTATTGAAATCACAAAATTTTCGTATTTTCGTTTGAAAGTCGTAATTTAAAGAAAACCGATGAAGAACCACCGTCCTGCTTTTCGTTGCCAAAATGCAGTGTGAAAAAATTACTGTATTTCCTATTAAAGAAGACCGAAGTTACAACGTCCCGCTTTTCTTTGCCAAAATACAGTTCGAAAACATAAGTGTGTTCCGGCTTGAGCGACACAATAGCCAATGTACTTACTGACTATACGAAACGTAGCATCCATTGTCCCGACAGTCTCTTATATTGCATATTCTATGGGCAGGCAGAAAAACGTGCAGTGCAAAAAATGGGAGATATGAATTATTTTGCTTATTATTCTTAGTATTCGGATGATTAATTTGGACAACAACACTATTTATATATTTGTGCTTCCTGCACGTAAAGATAAAACATGAGCAGTTTCTGCACACAAAGAAAAACCTGCCACGAGGTATACTGAATGTATTTAATTGTAATTGGCACACGAACGATAAGATAAGACATTAAATGTTTGAAGAATTTCAATATTATTACATTCGGTAAGGAAAGTAATGTGTGTTGTTAAATGGGAAGTACCATAAATATAATAAACCTAATCATAATAAATATTTTGATTAGGTTTATTATATGATCTGACAAAGAAAAGAAATAATTTAATTAAATCATAATAAATATTTTGATTAGGTTTATTATATTTACACAGTAAATACTGAGGGCATTGGTTTACCTCAAACCAACTGTTGTTTGATAATAACTTTAGCCTTAAGCAGTAATTTAAAAAGCATGTAACTACTTGTAATAAATTAAGTACATATACCATTATTTTTAAGTGTTTTATAATTTCCTAGTTTAACAGCTTCTATTGATATGTATTAAGCTTAAAATGCATAAGTAAATCAAATCTCTGTTATTCATACCTTGAACTTAAACCTTATATTTATCTTGAGAAAAGTTCTCAAGACCATAGCCAGTTTAATGGCAAGGGGAGGAAAACTAGGGCAGTCCCACGGTGGTTATTTAGACTGCAAAGTAGCATTGTGAAATTGCCGCAACCCTGTTTCATTGGGCATCTTACCTAGAAGTATTACTATCCTCACTTGCTAAGTAGTATATTCCTGCATTTTAGAATCCGGAGGTCGTAAGTTAGAATCTTATGAAACAGCAAAAGCTTTGTGTTATTGTTTCTTAGTAGTTGATTCAAAGCAAAGTAAGATTAATCATGTGAAAAGTCGGTCCTGATCTCTTTCCGTCTCTTTCGGTCTTGTCGGTTATCAGAGCCATCGAACTATGTAAATAAAGGAAAGGGTCATACACCTGCACTTGCGAGTACACATGCGCACAATAATAGTCTTCTGCGCTATTTGCGCGTCTGATCTGACCCAAAGAAAAGAAATAATTTAATTAAATCATTATACCGTAAAAACTACAAAATAAAGATTTAAACAAAGTTATGTAAATTTTAAGCTATTTTTATGGTACATCTCAATGTTACAGTAACATAAATCATACAATAAAAATATGTAAACTTTATAAGGAGATTTAATAAGGTTTAATAAGGGATCGTCTGACGGTGCCTAATTCTGCCGCAAATCAGCGTTGTGTAAAGAATACTGTCTTCCGGTTTGAAGGAACCATTGCCAGTGTAATTACTGGATAAACGAGACAACAATTCATGTCTCGGGGCTGAGCAGATTTGAGGCGACTCCCGCTGAGATTCTAATGGCCAGGGCGTATCATTTACCATCAGTCATCAACGTCCTGCTAGTTAAAAAAAAGACATTAAATTTATACTATAATAGTAATTATTATAATATTACAAGTATTGTTTTAAAATGGACATAAATATCACTTTGGGAAATTAATTCATTTTCTTGACAAAATTAATTTTAATCACCAACATTTAAAAAATTTTAGTTAATAATTACTTACATCGAAAAAGTGCGGTCTTAATCTCCCGATAACGTATTTGGCAGCGTTCACGAAGAGTTGCTGGCACGCCGCGCCAAACGTGTAAATGCCAATGATGACGTAGCTCTCCCAGACCCAGCCTGGCACCAGAGTCCCAGATACGAACTTCTCGCCGATCCCCTTCCCTTGCTTGTCCCTAATCAACTCGGTTATAACAACCTGAAATTGAAAATATGATACTTCATGTTCTAATTAAATAAAATATGTTTTATTATTATCTGTCCAGTGAAATACAAACAAATTAAAAGATTAGAATATGTTATGCCTCTGCGTTTATTTCACAGGTTTTTTTTAAGTCGAAGTTGATATTTCGAAACGGTGATAGCGTTTTGTAAAATCAAAAGTAAATGTAATACTTACTTATACTGAATAAAAATATTGTATAATCACGAATTCGAAGATTATATACGGCGTCGCTGTAAATAAAACTTGAATATCAAATAATAACATTTTCATATATGGTAAGTAAGATATTGGCACTGAACGAATTCCTACTGATTTGCATTATTAAGCCTTAATCAAGTTAACAAGTCTTTAATCGTTAAATAAAATATAACACAACGTAACATTTTTTTTAAAATATTTAATACGTTTGTACGTGTTAATAACATAAGAAAACATTATTCATACTTACAGTAACAACAATGAACGCGAACCCCAGACCTGCCAGCAGGCCTTCTGAGACCTGTTGAGCTTTATAAGGCAGCCTCAGCGTCTCATCATTCTCAAAGTACCCTCTCTGGTAAGGCTCAGCCCATAATAATAAACCAAGAAGGGGAAATGCCACTGAAACCAACAATATAAAATGTACAACATTGGTATTTTGTAAATTACATTTAATTGATGACATTTGGTCTTTAAATCAAGGTTTATTCTACGTTATTTACAGCACTCATGAATCGGATATTTTTTTTATTAAAAATGGTAATTTTAAATTAATCACCATGACCATTGGAAATAAAGTTTTGTAAACGCCATAAAATACCTTCATACATCGGATGTATTTTGCACCCTTTTTTATGTCCGACTTTATGTTTCCAGGCTCATGTCTTTGGTAAACTTCAACTAACACAGAATTCGCACGAAGCTACCGTCCTTGCTAACTAGGTGGCCGACACTTAATGCTAAAATTGAAAGCCACGTACAGAAGGTACGTGAATTAGGCATTTGATATGTCTCCTAAGGATTGTCGGCGATCGCTGTAAGGACCGGGACGCCAATGGTCTGGTGACTGTGTTTATCGATTGCTATGGGCGTTGAGAACCGCCCTGGAACGCGGCTGTATCTAGTGTACGCGGTGTGTGTGTTTCGCTGTGTTCGTAAGCGAGGGCGAACTATAGGTGAATGTGTGCTATCCCTACTTGTGCCGTGTGTAAGGTTGAATGTCGAACGAAGGAAGGGGTCACCGAGACTCCGGACCCAACGGCGGCTCGGTGACCCCTTCCTTGTCCAGATTTGTTTATCCGATAAATACAATAACTATGATACCCTTTAAGTAGGAATCCAGAATGTTTGTTTTCATAACATCTGTACTGAAAAGCTTATTACCTGTAAATTACGTAATGTGTTTGACCACTGCTACAGATATGCCTTCAAGTAATTTTGATCTGGTTTTTTTTTTAATAAATATATGCCTGCCATGATTTTTGTATAGGAGGATGAATATATGTAATGATACTTTTGATACTCAAATTCAAATTTAAATTCAAATATCTTTATTCAATATAGAAGTTTACACTTGCTTATTGATTGTCAAACACGCTACCACCGGTTCGGAAAAGGACGCCTCAGACCTGAGATGAACCGGCGAAAGAAACTCGGCGAGCTATTTTTTATCTATCCTAGTTATCAGAAGACAAGCAACTTTAAAAGTTTAATTTATTGTCATCTATTATCACTATACATTGCTAGTATGTATTTCCGGCTTATCTTAAATAATATCGACCATATGCCTTAGTAATTTTAATGAAACCTACATTTAATTAGTGCGGGTCAAAATTATAAACGTGATTAACGTGAACACTATTAATATAATTCCTGAATAGACGATAACACCCTGTCTATCGCAGCAATGGTGCTTCCTTTAATATAACGATAACGCTATCAAATGCATTGAATTGATTGCTAATACGTAGGATTTTCTGTATCATATTATGCACTTTATAATAGCAATAATCCCTTTGTTATAAATACGCCGTTAAAGTACGTAAGTGTATTTTAATATACCGGGATTAGTTATGAAGTAAAATAAAATGAGGTATTTAATTGTAAAAGGTCAAATCTTTCACCTTGCAATTTTCCTAAGTTATGATGGGGTCTAATACATCCAAATTTAACAGTTTTTACGCGCAGTGACTGGCATCTGACCTCAAAACGCAAAAGTAATCTGCATATATGGGTCAATTAGAATTCGAAGGCCCTAATACCCTATAAAGACTGCCAAAGTGGTCTTGACAACCGGGCCCATCCTTTTACATGCCCGTCCAAACTATTGATCATCAACTTCTCGGATGATTGGGTGATCCGGAAAACAATAAAACACAGAGTTGTTTCCCGCGGCAAACAAAATCGATCAACAATATTAATATAACTGGATGTTAAGTTGTTCTTTTTAAGGGACCGTCTCCATATTCAATCCTAAGTTTGAGACCCGTCATATTGGCTTGATTCGACCTGTGCTTACGTGATATTCGCGTGAATGACAAATGTGATATTGACTGATATGGTCTTCGATTCTTACGGAGATTAAAAAATAAACATGTTTCTCGACTCTTGTAATGAAATAATAAATTTAAGACACGTTTTGTTTTTATTTTGCGCACACTTTTAAATATTCGCAATGTATTCAATGCGTGCCGATAAACCAACTACGTCCCTAATTATGTATACTTTATCGTACCTTTGTTCAGGTAAATTATGCAATTTGAGCGGTTCAGTGCATCCTCAATTAGTTGCAAAAATACAAACAATCATAAACAAATTATAAATAATAATATAAACAAATCACACATAATTATTTAGAAATCGCGAAATTAAAAAATAAAGATGTCTTTGTTTGCCAAACTAGTTTTACTTATAAATTCAAAGAAATAATATGGAACATTTGTAAAGAATCCACGTTATAGAAGGAATAAGTTTAAGAGTAAATTAAATAAAACTTTTTAAACTGTTGATAAATTGTACGTTTATAACGGCTTTATAGATCCTAGCCTTATTTAAAATATGAGATACATTGAAATAATATGAATACAAATTTGATGATCTTTTTGCGAGCTTTATTACAAATTAAATAATGTTTTAATCTTGAATAAATTGGTTAGCAAAGTACTTTATCCCTTTATAAAATATGAACCATGAACGCAAACATATTCATGTTTTCATTTCATATCTAAATGCTAAATAATAACCATTACATATGATGAATTATATATAATTTTGCATACGTACGTTATGAAGTAAAAATAGATTTAAAGCCTTTCAAATTCAATAAATCTTACATCCGTCCACGTAGATTAATATAACATGTGTCATAAACAAAGTCATTTAATATCAAGGGAGATACAAAAACAAATTATCGATTAACAGCCACTATTTCCGATTAGTAGTATACAAATCAAATGTTGGAGTCGAATTCAAAGATGTAGTTTTCTAGTTATTTCAAGGCCGTTTCAAGAAGGTACGCCTCAGCGAGGAAAATTGAACGCAAAAATAGTAGATTATTCTTTGGCAGACAAAGTAAGTTGACCCATGAGTTGGGCGTGTATAAGTCATTTCTGATTGGAAAGTTTTTCTATGCAATCATTATACATCTTCGAATGCAGAAGTATGATATTTTATCAAAAACTGTCATTTTATTATTTATAATAATAGAAACATTTTTTTAATATAGATAACAAAAAATTTGTAATCAATAAATAAAATAGTTATACAAAAACTAAAAATAATAAGTTACTTTATACATAACATGCATATACACTAATTCCAGCGTGGTACGTGTTGGTACGGTCCAAATAACCTTAATGGAGAAGGCGTGCATTAGGGGGGGGGCTATATCTAGCAGTGGGCTAACACAGGCTGATGATGATAATAAACAAATTAATGCTAGTGACCGTGATTGTCTAGAAAACGGAGAAGAGGAAGAAATGTAAGCTAAATAGAGATGTAAAGCCTATTCAAATGAATTGTCACAATTTCAATGACGTCATAGTTTTTTCCCCGGACGGGGCATTCGTCGGAACCGTTATGGCTTGTGAACCGATTTTCCGGTTGGTTATTTTTGCAATAGTTTTGGAATTACCTAAATTACTATATCTTATCCGAGTAAATGTGGAATCAATACAAATATATAATGTCAGTAGCCACAAAACCCGTAGGTTTTGGACGTTGACTGTGTTTAACATAATGTTTTTGTGTGTTTTATCTTGAGCCAAATAATAAACGTAAAAAACAGAGGTTTACTTTTTGTTGATAATGAAAAAAAATTGAAAGTAATCGTATGTAAGACTTATACAACTTTAAAATTAAAAATATCGCAATAATGACTTTGCTTATTTATGTAAAGTACCTAATTGAAAACGAATAATAAATGTCGTTAACTGCCTCCATAGCCTAGTGGTATGGGCGTGTGCTATAGAAACCGGAGGTCGTGGTTCGAATCCTGCGGGGACGCAACAAATTTTCATTGTTGTTTCCTAGTTGGTTAGGCAATTTGGGCCGATCACCCAATTGTCTGAAAAGTAAGATGATCCATGCTTCGGATGGGCATGTAAAAGTCGGTCCACCCACCAACCCGCATTGGACCAGCGTGGTGGATACGGTCCAAACCCCGTAATGGGTAGGGGTGTATTAGGGGGGGCCTATGTCCAGCAGTGGACTAACAAAGGCTGATGATGTGTAATAAATGTCGTCGGTAGTAAAGACTGTTTGATGTTTAAAGTCATTATAAATATTTAATTTGCTGTTTCAAGTTATTATTTATGATTCATGCCAGCATTAATACTGAAATCTCCAATTATCTGCATAAAATAGAAATCTTAGCGGTCACTACATTCGTTTAATGCCGTAACGTTCTTGAGTTCAATGCAACATGTTCGTTCTGCTTTAACAAATAGATCGTATTACTTATGTTGAACTATTTTGAATTAAAACTTAATTTATGGTCGTTTCTTGTTATTCAGGCTGAATTTTTAGGTGTATTTAGGCTTGGCAAAATGATTATTTATGAGCAACTTATTGGAAAAATTTTACATTTCACATAACATTGATTTAAGAATGTTAACTCGTTTAGCTAGAAATTAACACCATATTATGTTTTGTATTAAGTCTACGTGATGTTTTCTAGTTCTTGAACATCGAAATCTTCTATTTAAGTGACAAAATGTTAAGAATGTTTAGTAGCTAGCTAAAAAACTATTGTTTGGTTTTACTCTACTAATATAATCATAAATATATTAAGTTAGAAGCGAAGCTATTGTACAATTGTGCCAAACTACATCTAGTTCAATTTTGACGTTATGTAAAATTTTTATATATTTATATTAACATTGTAACCCATAGCAACAAACTACCGTTTTTATTGACAAATGTCTGTCAACGCTTCGTCCGCGAGGTGACATATGGAAAAGAAATCAGAATAAAAGTTGCCTAAATTGCTCTATTGATTTTCCATTGACATTTCTGTCAAAATCGGACCAGCCATTTCAGTACGAAACAAACAGACAGATAGGCGGACAAAAATTAAAATAAATGTTGATTTGTTATATGTATTGGTCATACATCATCAGCCTTTGATAGTCCACTGCTGGACATAGGCCTCCCCAAATACACCCCTATCCATTAGGGGGTTTTTTGGACCGTATCCCACCACGCTGGTCCAATGCGGGTTGGTGGGTGGACCGACTTTTTACATGCCCATCCGGCGCATGGATCATCTTACTTTTTAGACAATTGGGTGATCGGCCCAAATTGCCCTAACCAACTAGGAAACAGCAATGAAAATTTGTTGATTCCCGCAGGATTCGAACCCACGACCTCCGGTTTCTAAAGCACACGCCTATACTACTAGGCTACGGAGGCAGTCAAGTGTATTGGTCATATATTAAAATATTATCATTTATAAGAATTAGTTTCAGACACTCCAATTTTATTTATTTGTATAGATTGTCACGGAGATGTCAACCACCAAGTGTCAGGTGACTAGTAACAACACCATTTGTCTTGGTTGCTATTGTATACTGTGTTTACATGAATACCGAGTGTAACTTGGCTAAAATATACAAAAACGCACGGCGTCGCTATGCGTTAGTACCGGAAAGTCACATAAAAGTCAACAACCAAGAAATTTTTATTATTTCTAAAAGTCGTACCTGTAAGTTCTCGTGTTTAACCAAATAAACAAAGTTCAAAAACTTTTTGATAATACACGATGTTTTCTTTTTAGGAAAAGGTCAAATATATTTTATTTGCTATCAAAAAACATGCAATAGGTTTTCAACGTTATTTAAGATCACAGCTAGCTTACAATCAACGAACAGGAATGCCAAAGAGTAAAGAAAAAAAAAGTTTGTAATTTTTATAAAACTTTCAGGTACGACGTTACAAACTCGCTCTTTATAAAGTAGTGTAGCACGAAAATAATTTTCACTCGGTATGGTTTAAAAATTAAAAAAAAAATATGATTTGAAAACTTATGTATCATAGATATTTTACCATTTTGTATTTGAATAATTGTACATGAGAAAATTCATATTGTATCCTATTTCACCTTGCCGGTTGAGTTGATAAGATACCAGGCAATTGGTATCAGGTTTTATTCATAACTATTACATTTAATATGCGCCTACTTAATATTGAAACTGAAACAACAATGTACTTAAAATGTAGATCGAAACATATAAATGCATTCTCTTAATTTGGCACTAAACCTTCGTAAGAATGAAATGTAGGTAGTTTTTTGCATGTCTTGTTCACCTTTAGCTCAAATCAAGCACGTCCTACGCTACCAGAGCAAAAGCTATATAAACGTTAAGTAAAAGAGAATTACGGTTGGTATATTTTACCGTAAAATAAACTATTTATTGTTTATTTAAATTTACTTATTTCGCTTCTACCCACGATAATTTTTATTTAAATTTTAAGTAAACGTTCCGTGAAAATTTTTGTAATTCAGTCCTTGAAATATAAATATTGAACTTACCGCAAACCAGTACCAGGAAATCCACAGCGATCTTCCATATCAATTTGTCCACAGCCATGATTAAATAACAATAAATTCACCGTAACTAACACTTAACTGTTACATACAAAATCATTGATTAAAAAACATAACAAAAATATTTCACGCACTAAATACAGGAAATTATATAAACGTTGTATTTTCGAAACAAAAAACACGAACTGTAACGCACCGAATATGTGACAAGATCGCGGAGCGTTGAAAAAATAAATGATAAAAGCCCCTGATAAAATAAATAATCTGACGTTAGTCACACCATTCGAGTCGTCATAACGAGAAACGTGCAAACGTTGCCGCCAATTCCGATGCCGTCTTCAAATCTTATTAGAATGCTCCAAAATTGATATTCAATTATCACAGAGAAGCGAAAGACTAACGTCACGGTGACAAAATGTAAGATGGGGGCGTTGAACGACAGGGTGAGTCATTGTAATGGTAAACATTGTACAAAATTTAACGCAACAATTCTGATAATACAAGTTTGCAATAAGACAATTTTTACATAATTATTACATAGCGCCATCTCGGTAAGAATAGCAAAAGCAAATTAAAAGACATACCACGTTTTAGTCTCTTTATAAATTCATAGATGGCAGTGCCGTCATCCTAAACGACACTATTTTATGATTTGTTTTCTGTAATTGCCGAGAAGAAATTAAAAAAAAAATTGTGGTATATCGTCTTTATTATTGATATTGAAAATAATTACATTAAAATACGCCTTCAGCTTAGGGACATTATGGGCATTTCCTTTTCAGACAGCAGAACTTTGTTTTATTAATGATTTCTGGTTCAATGAATAATATAGACCGATCGCCTAATAGCCTAAAGTGAGTAAGTACGATGATCTATTTGCGGATGGGGATGTAAAACGTCGGTCTCGCATGTCCTCATTGGCCGATAGGATCTGTCAGTCTCCATATTTACTGATAACTATAAGTAATCCGTTAGGACCGCCATTAGAAGCAGTTTGCTTTTCGGTAGTGGAGATCAGATGCCAATCGATCTGTTTATAAGCTATTATTTAAGTGAATCTAGTTGGATTGAAAGCATGGCTCAAGATATACCTAATTATACTAAGCTAATTCGATTTTAGTGTGTAATCCAACCCCATTAATATTTTTTAATTATGTAGAACTAAGGATGTTAAATTAGGATGATAATTAGGTACATAAAAAAAATATTGAAAGAAAAAAAAACACAGACAAATCAGAACAATTGTTTATTATGCATTTAAAACTTTTAACTATACTAATATAATATATTTAATAAATAAGCTGCCGAAATATCTACTCGAGGCAGTGGTTCGCTTTGTAGGCATCTCCATAAATGTTTATAATTTTTCATAAAACTTTTCTTTTCAATTTATGAAAAAAAAAGCCGAACATTGCACTTCCATTAACAGCTAGCAGTGCCATCTATACAAAAACATTTTACAACTATACACTATAAGATGCACAATATAAAGATTTAATTAACAAATAAATATTCATGAATGAAACTATTACATGCCTTCATTCAAAATGACTTTGACCATAAATTATTTTACAATTTTGAACCAATTGGGAGAAAAATAAGATATCAACCGGCAAATGGTGTACTAAACCAACTCGCGTTATTTCCACCAATACGATAAATCGATAGTTTTATACACCATTTTAAGTTTTACTTTAGACTTTAATTTTAATAGGTTCCATTTCTTACTTGGCTCTGGCACAGTCATAAATAGATGTAATTCATTTCGTAAATAAAATTACATTGATTCCTTAAAAATATCTTGCGTTATTTGACATTCCCTGGTCTATTAAATAATGCCATAACGGACTATTATGGTTTGCCATTGCCGCTAACGAAATATCTTATTTTTTTTGTTTTCTATTATTATTTATACTCCATAATAAATCAAAAGTATTTACATTTGCACATTACCAAATAATAAACAGGGTTTTTGCACAATACAACCAATATTTTTAAGGCATCTTACTCGTCGTAAATACATAATGATATACAACCTTTGTTATATGTACATACGCTATATTTTAACATGTTCGTATTAAAACAATTTCAATAAATACTCAGTTATAAATCAATTTGTAATTGCAGCACCTGAACAACACCAAACAAAGTGCTTATCTACACAATAAATGACTTAAACATAGGGATATATCTTTATAAACAACTCTATATCACAGAATAAAAAATACGCCGCCATATTGTCTTCGAGACGAAAGGCGAAAACGCTTATACAAAATAATTGACCGTTACCAAAAATTCTAAAAAATTTCGAGTGCATATTTTCGTATCTGTTATGTTATCCTGGTCACTTCATTTCAATGTTCATAAAATATTGCTTTAATATTTTTTCTCCTAAACCGTTTTGACATTTTTCCAATGCATTTATACTGCCTTAGTACTTATAAACCTGCTCATAAAAAAATAATGTCTATATGGATGTAAGACTTCATTTGATTCCATTATTAACTCATTATGAAGCAGTATTATATAGCATCTAAAAGAGAAATGGAATTTAAATAAAAAGTTTAATGTAAAAACTCTATTGGACCGAAATTAATATCAAAAATAAGAGCGCATTAACTTTCGGCGTTATTAGTTCTCGACATAACTTTGTTTACTTAAATTTCATGCCTGAGATTACTTAGCTTAGAAAACCATATATAATATAACCTAATGAAGACTCCATATTTCATAACGTTGCTACGGATTACATCTTTTCCTCATATAACATTATTTGTTTAAAGTATGTTCACAATCGTTTCTAAGTTCGAAAGTATTCCTTTTCAGTAGCCGATTGACTCTTTATGTGCTCCTAGTACTATAAATAAACATTATACAATTTTTCCTTAACAGTTTTCTTAGCGGCTATGTGCAATTTTTCTTAAATTCTTTATTTTATCCTAGTACGTTAATAAAAATATACCGAACCCATATAATATATGCTATAATATATGATATATGCTCAACAATATTTTTATAACATGTGAAGTTTTTTTTATATAAGTTTTTTTCTTGAAACGGTAGAAAGTGTATATTTTTATAGGTAAAAAGTGCATACTTTAAATATAAAACGTTTATGTTATCCTGGTCAATTAAATTCTACTAACACTATGCAGTATGTATTTTTAAAACAAGTAGTCGCTAAAACTTTAAAGCGTAAACTTACTTCAGTAGATGATATATTTTAGTAAAGTGCTATTGAAATTTGCGAGGAAGCGTCCTTTTAAGTAGTGGCTTTCGTAAGTAGAAAAGAAACGGCTTTTTAAGACTTTCAAATTAAAACAGCAAAACATTTAAGATTTCACAAATAGAAAGTTATCAGAAATATACATGCATAAAAAAAGTCAAAAAAAGCTCATAATAGTCAAAAATATAACATGATCAAAAAATTTGTACATCATATAATTTTCATTTTATGAATCGAATTTTACTTGAATGTTAAAATTTTAAAATAAATACTTATAGCTATTAAGTAAAGAAAACTATAATAGTCAATAAATAAAATCTTTAACAGCTAAAAATTTTTTTTACAGATAAAAATAATATTATATAAATAATCTACACAATTAGCGATAAAAATGTAATAGAACATGGCTAACATTAAATATAGTAATTTTCTCCGTAACGAGGCGAGAGATAAAACTGAGTGAAAAAAACTAATTCACGACATCTTAGTATTGGTATAGAAAATTTTTAATATTTATTTTACAGTCATAGAATAAAATATTATAAAATTCAGTAAACATCTACCTATATATATACTGTTATAATTATTTTTCATTCGTACTAATTATTAACACCATATTTTCATATTTATCCCATACCAAAGCTAAATAATCTGGAATCTATAAACAAAGTAACCGAAAGCAACGGAATTGCGTATTTAAAATACTTCCACTTACAATAAAGCCATTAAACAATTAAAACTTTTATGAGACATTGCACTTGAAATATAACAACAAACGTCTGACCTCACGTGAAATCGGTATTGGTGCCGACTAGTTTTGGACATATCGGAGGTCCTTTATCAGGACGAGCGGGATAACTTCACAAGTGTCCCAACGGGGGTCTCGACGTTAAACCCTACACACCGCAACACTCACCTGTAGTTTGCCCTCGCTTACGAGCACACAAACACACACACCGCGTACACTAGATAGACTAAAGTAATGAGCCGCCCTGGATCGCGGACGGTTCCAGGGCGGTTCTCACCGCCCCACCTACCGATTAATACAGTCGTTAGACCATCGGCGTCCGGTTCGTAAACCGATCGTCGACGATCCTTAGGAGACATAAACAAATTCCTAACCCACGTTCCTTCTGTACGAGTGGCCTTCATTTTAAGCAAAAAATGTGGGCCACCTAGTTCGTGGGGACGGAAGCTTCTCGCGAACTCTGTGTTAGATGAAGCTTACCACAGACAAGAATTTGGAAGCGTCTAGTCGATTACCAATACGATTTTACATGACTTCAGTCTTTCACATAGTAGCATATATAGTAGTACATATTTCAAATGAGCTATTGTTAAAATGATACGTTGCTATGTGCCTCCATAGATTCCAAGTCCTTTATATCTCTGATAAAGAAACTTACCTAAATATACCCCTTGAATAGACATAGTTGTGTTATAAATACATTGCACGTTTTATTGTGAATATTAAATAAAGTACGTTTATATGTGATGAATACGTAAGTGATAGCTTTTAAATCTATACAAAATTCTATCTAGAATATTTGTAAATGTATCAGAACATGGCTAAACGGAACCCGATATAATGTTTGTCCGCTGACAAATGATGTTCCAGCCGGATAGAGTATGAAGTTTTAGCTTCGTGTGTCAATTTCTTTACAAACTACTTAGCTTTGTTTATTTATATTTGTTTGTACTGCATTTAAGTCGTGAAATAACTCCTCAGAGCATGCTAGAAGAAACTATTAGAATTCTTGCAAATTGTCATAATCCGCCCATGAAATTAAGTATATTTAATTCATAACATATGCTTCGTTATTACTTTGAAATAATTTTTAATATATTTCTTTTAAGAAGCTTCACTTATGACAAAATTTAAGCATAGGTTACTCAATAAAATTTACTTACAATAAGCAAATAGTATCTACCATTTTTAGGCCTCAACCACAACTTCCCAACAATATTGTACATCAATTAATATAAATAATACTTCTACAAAGATATTACAATAGCGAATACATAAATGCTTACAAAGAATTATCTTATAACATTAATCTATTCGGTTTTAAGAACAACAAACATCACTACAGAACACTTCGTTTTACCCAAACCAATTTAGATATCATCAATAAAATGATGTTAAAACATATGCCGTTCTTAAGCTTCTTACAGCACCAAAAACGTTTGGCAATTTGACACCATTTCCCATAATTTCTTTTAGTTATAAACGTAATAAATATGAAGTTTTATTTACATTTAGCAAGATAAAGAATTTCGTAAAGATGTTTGTTTAAAGAATATTATCCAATCTGTGTAATATTTAAATAGTCTGAAACTAATCACGCTTCGACCGTGACAATCAACAAATCGCCAAAAGCGCTCCACTACATAGATACATTTGTCTACACAAATGCTGTACCCAATTTTCATACAGAAACTACTTGCCAAAACTAAAAAACTCACGTACACTCAACTCTAAAGCATCACACAGAATTGTAGCTTAAGCGTACGAAGCGCACGACTGTACATTACGTACACTCGACCACAGAAAATGCTATCAAAAACTTTTACATACGATTGTACTCAAACAAAGTTATTCAAACACGACTGTACACCTTTATACGAGTACAGTAGACTACAAAAATTCTGCCTAAAAGTTTTACACATGTCTGTATTGAAACGAAGTAAAATACCACGTACACGCAGCTACACTAGTATTACGCGCAAGAGTGTCCGAAGCGCACAACTGTGTACGCTGCGTACACTTAGTTACACTCGTCCGAAGCGCACACAAAAGCTATCAGAATTTTTTCCATTTTTACAAACAAACTAAAAATACGTACATTCAGCTACACTCGTATTATGCGCTACAGCTTCTGACACAAGAGTGTACGCAACGTATACTATATGTACACAAATGTTATCCAAAAGTTTTACACTCGACTGTACACAACACGTTTTACGCAACGCGTACACTCGAGTACACAAATTCTTTCAGTTTTACACTCATATGTACACAACACATACTACGTCACGCGTACACTCGAGTAGACTCTTTTAGTTTTACACTCGATTGTACACAACACGTTTTACAAGCCACGTGCACACTCGAGTACACTATTAATGTCAGTTTTACACTCGATTGTACAAAAGACGTACACTCGATAACGATCGCTTCACTTAGCTGTCCATAGGCGCGTACTCGTGCGATATCCACGAGACGTTAGGCACGGGTCATGGTTCCTCGTCGCCGGTGTTCTCCAGGGTGCCCTCCTCCAGTCAGACCTGCCAACCGCCAGGCGACCTGGCACCACCGTTGGTCGAGTGCAGCTCGTTGTTGTGGACGGTCAGCTGACGACGCGGCGTCTTACGTAGATCGGAAACGAACGCGTACTATGGAAAGGTTTTAAATATTAATAATAGGTACACAATAGAAAAGTTTATAAGTGAAATAAAAAAAAATATAGAATTATTGCTATTTCTGCCGCAAATCAATACTGGGTAAGCAATACTGCCTTTCAGTTTGAAGGGCATCGCAGCCAAAGTCACACTATAAGTAAACTGGTGAAAAGATAAAAGATTACTTGTCTCAGAGCGGTGAGCACATTAGGACCGTTTTACGCTGCTTTCATTACGGGTAGAGCGTATCGCTTACCAAAGGGTCCTGATCCGTCTCAGTGTTTAAATCAATAAGAAAAAATATCCATCTTAGAACCACTTTAAAGATATTTAACTTTCGCAATTAAATTGTAGAAGTTAATGCTGTTATTTTCGTTCTATTTTTGACGAAGCTTTTACTGGAAGATAGCTGATGTAACTGGAAGTAAGTAAGGCCACTTTATTCGTACAAAAAAAGTAACATATTTTTTTTTAATGTTAAGCTAATATAATAAAAATGTTTCTTACCACAATAACAGCGAAGATTAGTCCGATACTAAATCCGGCGAGGACGTCGCTCCAGTGGTGCTTATAATCAGACACTCTGGTCATAACGGTGTACCAGGCCATCATGAGCAGCAAGAACTGGATGCCGTGACGTAACAGCTTCGAGCCACGCCATGTGAAGCGCTTTTGAAGGTATAGCTGGAATAATATTGAGCTATTAGCTAATAGTATTTCTATAGCAGGAAAATACAGTCACAAAAATAAAGGCGATATTTCGTTGTGATTGCATATATATCTTAATACATTATTTATTAAACTAATAACCCTTAAGACCATAATCAAATTCTTAAGTCAATTGATCACCGATCGAAGTAAATATTATAAAAACTTTGATCATATACTTTTCTCCGAATTTTTGGATGCAATATAAATTAAAAGGCAATATAAATTAAAAGCGCTGAATAAATATACAGCATTTTTTTTTAAATTTTGAATAATAAGTCCCCATTAATCTCAATATTGAATATAAAAAACTTTACTAGAATAATTAAATAACTTTTTAATACACGATATTAATTGAGGCCCACGAATGTTTTCGCGTTTAGATATATTTTATCATATATTTTGAATCCCGGCATTTTTAGTTCTTGCGACATCAGTAAGTTACCTATACTTATTTTAAAACACGTATTAATTTCTTCAGTAACGTTATTATTGCAAGTGTTATTCTACTGCAAAATCATTTTCGATACACCATAACATTATGCAGTGATGAAAGTCATAAACAACCGCGTATTAGATTACGTTCGACTGTAAAAAAAATTGGCTCGTTTCACCGCCTACCGTAATTTCATTACTCCTCCATCGAACAACCTGTCAACGCGATTGACTGATAAATGATCGTCGTTGCCGAGATCATTATTAAAGATTGGAATGAATATTAATTTAATATATGCCGTATACACATACATAGACGTCTGTATGTTCACATCAAATTTATGCGTGAAAGTTAAAGCAACTGAAGTCAATATGAAAAAAAGATTCTAATGTAAAAGACGCCTAATGTCAAACTCAGATGACATTGACATTGACGTTTATCGGCAAGCACAATCAAAGCATTTGACGTCTCTGTTTAAAGTATGATGTTCCGTTCAGCATAGTGTAACTTTTTATTTTCTCATTATAACAGCAACAGATACTAATGTTAATACAAATTGTTGTAGATCAAAGTACTAGAACAAGGTAATTCTTCACCCATCTTAGTAGAACTACCCATTTAGAGAGGTAAATACGGAAAATATTCTAGTAATTGGCCTTAAATCTATTGTTTTTTATATAACACCTTGGAATGATTTCAAATAACTTTATTAAATAGACTAGAATATTCTATATTTGTATTAATATCAGAATCGGAATAGGCGAAAACTTAAATTGATTTTTTAGCGTACGTAAACAAAAATAAACTCACTGCAAAGTAGACCATAGTGTAAGCAGAGAAGGAGGAGTGTCCGCTTGGGAAAGAGAGGCGCATTTCCTTCAGCAGTTTTGGATCTCTCTCAAGGCACGTGAAGCTTTCGATGTAGCGCCATTTGTTCTCAGGGAGTGTACAATCGATATCCGGTTTGCATACCTGAAAAGAATACACCGATTAGTTACGAAAAAGAACCGATACAGTTAGAAATATGGTAAAATTTTAACAGTAACAGAACAAAGTTATAACGCCTCCGTGGCCTATTTACATTTGCCCTTGCTTTAGAAAACGCGGTTTCAAATGAAAATGGAAATGGACGGATGGGTACGCAAAGTCGGTCCCGGTTATTAAGACCATTTTTGACAGTTAACTTCAGACGACAGTGCTTTCAAATATAGTGACATGGGTATGACTACGACCAAAAGATATCGTAGATCTATATATATCATTGACGAACCGCTTGGTTTAGTGGTTAGTCATCCTGACTATTGCGTGAGAGGGTGAGGGTTCACTTCCACCACGGGAAAAATCAGTGATCAACATTGTGTTTATCTAGTGTCTGCGTGTTTGTATTTCTATCATATGTATTTAAAAAAATGTATTTATCAGTCATCTGGTTCCCATGGTACAAATTAGTGCTCAGTTTAGTACTAAATTGTGTTGTGTTATCGTCCCAAATATTCATAACATTTCAAGTTCGGTATTCAAGTCGCGTGAATTTTGTAAAACAAACTGGGCTAGCATCTCATTAAAGCAACATCAATATAGCTAAAATTTCAACCAAAGTAATCCTGAATAAACAAAGTTTAATTGATTTATTATGCAAAAATCCAATATATACCAGCCCTAAACTCACCACACAGCCTTAAGAGCTTGTTATGCGTCCGCACCATTTCACACCTCGTCTAAGTTCATTATGCAAAGAAGGTGAGATAAAATGTAAATAAGGCGGTACATTTACAGCATACCGGCCATCGTTCCCGGCTTCGAGGGCCGTGTGATAGATCACCCCAGGGCATAAGTAATAATGCATCTTACAACAGCTATTCGCAGGGCAATGTACTATATATCACTTGGAACATTCTAGATTGTTCTCACAAACACACTGTGAATATTTTAACTTAGGTATATCCAGTAGCGTTAAGCTAATGTTTTATTGAATTTGTATACAAATATTTCACATATTATGATAAAATTGTTATACAGCACGCGTGCTAAGCTTATTTTATTGTCAATTTTGCTAAAAATCTAACTATATTGAAAAACAAATATATAAATAAGTAGATGATAAAACCTTCATCGACGTTGTACTAACGAAAATAGCAAAACCGAAGTTTAGACTAAAGAGATAAAATATTATAATTCACTTTATACAGCAATAGGTTGTTAATTGTATTACCGACAAACTATGTAATTACTTCCAAAAAATATTCCGGTGACGCCTCTAACAAACATTGAAACGAAGCTAAGCCAATTTAAGAAATATAATCACATAACCTAACACGCAAATAAACAATCAAGGCATAATTCCGATACGCCGTTATAATGTTAATTCTCAACGAACGGGTTACCGTGAAACGAGGTACAAGTTTCATTAATCGACATAGTTTGTTTGCATACTCCACTACTGTATTATTATGTCTACGATAAGGTGCTTTTTTGTCGTATTGCAAAAACGTCAATCATCCAATCAAGTGGTGGCTGATTCGCCTTCGGAGGGAGAATGTTTTATGCAATGTTTAGGGTGACGAGGATTTAAGTAAAGAATTTAGGACAAATCACTCGCCTAGGTTAGAAATTACTACACGAATCTATAAATAAGTTATTAAATAATAATTATTGGTTAGTTAATTTGATATAATATAATATAATTATCAGGGGGTTTCGACATTCGCTAAGTGGCCGGTGTGGGCTGGATGAGAATAGCCGAAGATAGGAAGCGGTGGCGTGCATTAGGGGAGGCCAATGTCCAGCAGTGGACTGACACAGGGTGATGAGATGATGATGAATATAATAATTTTCGTGTAAAAGAATTTATGGTACAGGATACTTTTAAACCCGTCGAATGCACGTATCGGTTAAGGAATTCCATATGCTATATGAATGTCACTTAATTCTCAAAATCTTTTTATTTTTATTAGATTTCAATCATGTAGAACTTTTTTTAATTTCGATTCCTTATTTTTAAAGTGACCTAAATAGTGTAGTTCGAATAATTTTACTTATAACCTGCACTCTCTATCTAAAGTAAGTGAATTATTGTAAAGTAAAATAAATAATTCGTCCTTCGGAGAAACAAGTAGAGTCAAGTAGCCTGCTTCTTAAAGTTAGTAGGTCCCCTGTTTACCTGTTTGGTTAGGAGACCGTCTGGGTGGGTACCACCGCGGTGCCTATTTCCGCCGCGAAGCAGTAGTATGAAAACACTTCTGTGTTCCGGTTTGAAGGGCACCGTAGCTTAGCCAGCTTATTTACTGGGTAAAAGAGACTTAACGCCACATGTCTCACGGTAGGCAGCGCGTTAGCCATACCATTGGTATTGTTAATGTCCATTCGCCTGCCTACGTATGCCATAAAAAAACGCCTAGTCAAAAGGCTTGATGTCACACGTTGGATTTATCTAAAAGCTACAAAAATTATGGTGACCCTCATCATACCTGATAATTGTACATTATACAAGGGGCTGCTTGAATGAAATTGCGGGCCCCGGCGGCTCGTTTCGCTTATAATCTGGTAAAATATTTATTCTTCGCGGTTCGCATGCAGAATCGAACCTATAATTAAGTGATTACACGAAGGACTTCAATCCGGAACGCCCAAAGGTGAAACGACCCAATAACCCCATTAGCGTAGCGGCCGAGTGAAAGATGTGGTTCTGGGTTCAGTTCTTACGTTAAGGAAATTTTAAAACATATATTTAATACTTTAACGAGAACTCTAGGACAAGTAACACTACATGTCATATGTAAGTAAAAATGTCAATTATGGTTTTAGGAATACTTTATGAATAATTCATCATCATCATCATCATCAGCCTGTGTCAGTCCACTGCTGGACATAGGGCTCCCTAATGCACGCCACCGATCATCGCACGATCGGAGATTTCGGCTATTCTCATCCAGCCCACACCGGCCACTTTGCGAATGTCGTCACTCCATCATGCCATGAGTAATTATTTTTTACTAATTAAGTAGCCCAGACACATACAAGCAACACTTAAATTAATTACACTTACTAATTCTATGAAAATATTGCTTTGATCATAGGCACTGCCAAACACAGTAAACAAAATACTAGAGGTCGAATCACTATCAAAGAAGGAATTTAACTTACATCCCACAAACTGATGTTAATAAAACACTCATCAAGATTACATAAACATCAAATTAAAAACCTGTTAATAAAAACCGTCCATTAACAAATCAAACATAAAGATTCAAAAAGACGGATCTTAACTTGAAATCTAAAACATCAGATTTTCAACATTCATTTACAAGTGAAATCTAAATAACTTACAGGCATTGCAAAATATTTATACAATACTTTTGGTAAATGGCATCTTTTGTCATGACTTGCTTTTATTTATAAGTCCTTGATCGCATTTCTTATCGATATTTACTGGACACTTGAACTGAAGTGATTCATGTAGATTACCAACAAATATGTTTAGCAATTGCGCTTAAACAATTTTATTCATTTAATCTATGACATGTTAAATGTTTTAATGAAATTGATACTTGTTGTTATTTTTTAAATTATAATCAAGGATTTTAATTTGAACAATAAAGAATGATTTTTAGTCAAGAGCAAGTGTTTACATTTTTTATTATTCGAAAATAATTATAATATTGACAACAACATGGATCATTTATTTTCAGACAAATTGGATATCAGCAATTTTCTTAACAACGAATAATACCAACAACTCAAAGTTGTTTCCCATGGATATCTCATTTAGTTATAATAGATTGTTTTTAGACTGTATTCAACAACATGCAATTGTATTCATAATCGATATTAATGATTTATCATTGTAACTAAATTTTGAAAAAATATTCATAAGACATTTGCCGATTACGTCTTTGTTATTTAATTATGTTGTCAGCATTCCACGATATTAACATTCGAATTCATGACAATCAGGACACAGACTGATGTAACGTTTTACAATTACGAGGACCGAATGATTTATTGCTTAGTCGAATTTCGGCGTGAATTATGCATCGTACTGTCCTTAATACCGTTAACGACGAACTTTATACAGGATGCTCTTTTTTCATATTCATTTGTACAAAGGTGTACACAAAAGGGACAGTATGGAATTTAATCGATTATATTCGGCGAGATGTAGAGGCAATTCGTTACGGACACGCGCGACCAAGAGACGCGGTCTCGGTCGTCTGGGTGTGCAAATTACCTTCCTTCGCTTCTAATTATATACCAAACGTGTTGAGAGGCTATTAATCATGAGAAATAAAATTAAGATGATAAAGACAAATGACACAACATGCACTTAAAGACGTCCTTTAAGCGAAAAGGGCCTCGGCCTTTTTTACTTTTGACACATGACTAAAGCGATAAGACGCACAGAAACTGTACTGGTAATGATGAAAAAATTGCAACGTGCCATACTGTTGTACCCACCAAACCTATATGCAGGATGTTCCGTCCCCTTTTACTTATGCATTGGGGATGTAGGAAGATATAGGAGGTGGCTATATTTTTTTTATTATTTATGCCTCGTAAATGCCCAAGTCAACTATTAGTCTCATTAAGCCACCGCTTATAGAATAACTAATAATTACTACTCATTGCAAAGAAAGTATGTTAAAAATCAGTATCAAGTTGAATCGCGTTCATTGATATTCATAAAAAAGCTGAAATTTTAAAGAAGCGCCAATTATCGTGTAATACGGTTTCGATAAAACAATCCACGCCTCATCAAGATCCCCCACATAGATTGTGTTCGGCTTAAAATTCAACGTGGGACCCCTGGTTTATTGGACATGCCTCATGCCACGGCTGGGCCGTGAATTTAAACGGACCTTAAATCGAATAAAATTTCAATATATTTAACATGTCGTCGATGAAGAATGTGAAGGCAATAAATTGTTAGTAATAAAGAGACAAGAGTGATCGGTAAAAACTAAATAACTTTGTATGTATTTTATTCTATTTTTATTTGACAAGTTAAGATACTACTACTAAACAGTATGTTACATATAAAACAATGCTGTGTTTAGAAGTAAAAAGTATGTTAACTTAGGTTTCTACTTATTTCTCAAAGTAACATTGCCATGGTGCTAATTTAAGAAGTAAAACTGTTTTTTTATGTTTATGGCTCTATGGCCGAACCTCAATTTGGAAAAATTAAATTTATCAGAGGTGCTTATGTGCAGTGTAATTTGCACTGCATGTCGTTCGAGTGGGCCACAAGTAGTTACCAAATAGCAAAACATAAAACTGTTATGAACAAAACTCCGCGTATAGCAAAATTCGTTTCATTGTTTCATTAAATGTTTTAAATTTTAATGAAACAATGTAACGACAACTAGCTACAAATATTAAAAAAGAAGCAACATAGTGTGCTGATACGAATGCACTTTAATTACATTGTTCCGTGTTGTGCCTTCTAAAGCACATCAAACCGGAAAGTAACGTGTATAAATGATGAATATGTAACGAGAACGTTGCACAATTTGAAAAATGTCATCTCTTATATATATATCTTTCGATAAAGGCACGAGGACAGACTCCTATTCAATACAATCTATACAGATGAATAAGGAGGAAGGAGTAGAAAAAGTCACAATGGCCGACGTGGTTGCCAGCGCGCATTGTGGCCATGGACCATTTGATAGCTTATCTTCGCCCATTGTTGGTTAAATGCTAAAAATAAATAGCGACCTATCTCCGTCGGCGATCGGCGATTGTATGCGAAGGGCGGTGCGTTTAATTTCAAGATGCCGTGCTTGTTTATTAACATGTATATGGTAAATGGAATTTAATACTATAGAGATGTTTTTAAAGATCACGGCGGAAACCTTACAGAGACCGAGTAATAAAATTAAAAATTGAACTGCCTCTGTGGCCTAGTGGTAAGGGCGTGTGCTTTAGAAACCGGTCGTGGGTTCGAATCCTGCGGGGTCTCAACAAGTTTTCATTGTTGTTTGAAAAGTAAGATGATCCATGCGTCGGATGGGCATGTAAAGATCGGTCACCACACTAACCCGCATTGGTCCACCTACCGCATTGGACCAGCGTGGTGGGATACGGTCCAAAACCCCTAATGGAGAAGGGTGGCCTATGTCCAGCAGTGGACTTACACAGGCTGATGATCGTGATGATGAAAATGAAAAACACTATAACTAGCTTTTGATTGTTTTTCGTCGCCAAACATTACAAATCAGAGCGATTTGTCAAATTCTTACAAGATTTTGACGTGAGACTATATAATATATAAATTCCCAATCCTGTTTGGCACAGGCTTAGTATAATTATGACCTGTCTATTATTTTCCCAAACGCCATTTCTCACAATAGAGGTGTATGTTTGTAGTCATACCAGATTTGCTATGCGCTCTGTCGTACTATCGCCAAATGTTTGTCGTAGGTTTGTGGACAAACATCTGATGCAAACGATCCAAGCTGAGTTACATTATTGGATATAAGGGGTTCTTACCGATTTTATCGCGTTTTTTTTATATTTTCAATTCCCATCGTTTCGAAACACTTTCCAGCGGCTGTGATGATGGGATAGACTGAGATGTCATGCATCTTGTTGCCATTGATGAAGAGGCATTACTAGATCTTAATTATTATAATATATTTTATCATTACAGCCAGCGTTATTAATAGAATAGTCACTTTTAATTTTAATTTATTGATAAACGTGATAAAAACGATATTTTATTCAATAATGTGTTACATTACAACGTTCTGCTGTTATATCCGCATCTTGTAGGTAATCGCTGCTCATTACGAACCTTGTACGCAATCTTTTAATGCCGGGATTGAAAGCTTTAGGCTGTAAATAAAAGCCCAATTATGTTTTCGCGTATTTAATCAAGGGTGTGAAATGATTTTATTGTGTTGTTCATTCAATTTAGTATCAGTACAATAAATGTAGAGTATACTATATATTACAAAGTTTATCTTTAAAGGGCCGTTATATTAAGTGATTGGATACGAAAACATTAGTTTCCAGAATCTTGCAATAATTTTTTAACAGTTTGAAAAGCAACAATTTTGAATTAATTGAACATACAGCATGTTAAGAGTAAAATTGTTTAGAATGTTCAAATTGGTTTTTTGAACGTTTTAAAGACTTTAACGCTTCAATGTTTACTGAACAGAACACAAACTCGGCCAAAGTGAACTTACTTACGATGATCAATAACTGAGTCTAGATTAGACCATGACTGACTTTTAATTGTTCAGACTTTTTGGTTCTGTTTGGGCCAGATACAGTTAACACCTAAAGTAGTAATCAAAGTCTGTTTTTAAAAACAGATGGGCAAGCACATAGCAAATTTATCAATAAAATATTATAAGCCACAAAAAAATATGTGAATATTTAAAAATGTCATATCTGAAAAAAAAGGTAAATGCAATACACTCTGCTATAAATTTTTATTTAAAGAGGAGGGAAAGTGAATTAAGGCTAAAGTATACGAGTACAAGATAATTGAAGTCGTAAAATTGCAAAGGAAACTATATTGTGTAAATTGCCGGTGGTAGGTCCCTGTTTACAGGAGACCGTCTGGTGGAACTACCACCGGGTGCCTATTTCTGCCGCGAAACAGTAGTGTGAAAACACTGCTGTGTTCCGTTTGAAGGGCACCGTAGCCAGCCATTACTGGGTAAACGAGACTTAACACCTATGTCTCACGGTAGGCAGCGCGTTGGCGATACCACTGGTATTGCCAATGTCTATGGTGTCGGTGACCACTTTCCATCAGGTGGCCGACTGCTCGTCTGCCTGCGTAAGCTATAAAAAAAAAAAAAAAAAAAATTTCAATTCACCTAAAAGGGGTAAATGTTATTTTTATCACACATTCGTATGGATGTGTAATAAAAGTTTAATATTATGGCAACGATACGAATGGGAATACATAAAGCTAAGAAAACATTGAGTAATAGAATATTTGAATAATGTACGAACTTTCTTATTACTATACTTTTCCATTATTCAATTGCGAAATAATATTTCAGATAAGAAAGTATTTACGTTATATATATATATGTATGTACGAACTGCCTCCGTAGCCTAGTGGTATAGGCGTGTGCTTTAGAAACCGGAGGTCAGAGGTTCAAATCCTGCGGGGACTCAACAAATTTTCATAGTTGTTTCCTAGTTGGTTAGGGCAATTTGGGCTGATCACCCAATTGTCTGAAAAGTAAGATGATCCATGCATCGAATGGGCTTGTAAAAAATCGGTCCACCCACCAACCCGCATTCGACCAGCTTGGTGGGGTACGGTCCAAAAACCCCTAATGGATAGGGGTGTATTAGGCGAGGCCTATGTCCTGCAGTGGACTATCGCAGGCTGATGATGATGATATATATGTAATTTTTTTTCCTTTTGTTTATGTAAATATAACACACTTTAAAATTAAAGAAATGGTGTAACTGCCAGTAACTAAGGCAACTTCATCATCACTATTATCATCATCAGCCACTGCTGGACATAGGCTTCCCCTAATGCAATCCACCGCTTCCGATCTTCGGCTATCCCCATCCACCAACCCGCATTGGACCAGTGTGATGGTGAGTCAACTCCTAATGGTGAAACTAAGGCTACTTAAACTACTAAAAAAATATATTGTCACGCGGACGAAGTCGCGGACAATAGCTAGTTCAATAACATAAATAACTTATTTCTTATTCAATAATATCCTGTTATAATTAAAAAAATAAGTATTCCGTGGTGATTTACGGCAGAACACGGCTGTTCAGCGTATTATTTAATTGGTCATAAATAAGTAACCCAATAACTTTAGCTGCCAGCTAACCAGCGTAAATATTTATAAATAATTCCATAACCGAGATATCGAATTAAAATTAAGAATCTAATTCGAATAATGCTAAATCGATTATCGTAACAATGTTTAATACAACTTTAACGAGTATCGATACGGTTACCGGAACAAAATCGATTCGGCTTGTGGCCAAAGCGAATCGCAGGTCACAGTATAATCTGGAGAAACACGCGCTGCCAATCCTTTGAACGTTACTTACGAGATAGCGCTATCTCCGATTTAATGGTACAATGTTTAATCTGTGTTCGTATCGGCAGTACGATTTCCCTTTGATATATTTAATGATTTGTTCTTATTCGATAAGCCTTATTTACAACGGAATTGCTGTAGCTTCGTTTGCTTACATATTACTAGCTGTTACCCGTGACTTCGTCCGCGTGGAATATGAGAAATGTCCCCGAGTTGTATTGAAATATACCGCATAGTGTCATATAAATGAGGTCTGTGCCTATTAGACTCAAAGTTTTATGATCTTTTCTTGGACGATGACGAATTTCCGTATTGAGTTTCATCCCCATTTTAACCCGTAGTTCAACCACGTACAGTTTGAAACTCCAAAATTGCTACAAAAACACCAATTATCGCTCGTTTTGAGTATCAACAGACACAACTTCCATATAAACTTACATCCCCTATTTCAACCCTTTCGACCACTTTTATCGAACAAATTAGTAGCCTATGATCCTTTCTTGAAGACTATTCTGAGTACATATTTAGAATAGTCTTTAAGAAAGGTCATAGAGACAAAATTTCAATGAAATCCGTTCAATGGTTTAGACAGTAAAGACGGACAAAAGGGACATACATATAGACAGACAGAGTTACTTTCGTATAATATTAGTATGGATCAGACTTAGTTTTTCTCAACATTACGTATAGCAAAATCAATAAACAAAGTGATAGAACAAACAAAGCATTCCTTAATCATGCAACAGTAATAATAATAATTGAATTTATGTAATAATCCTAGAAATTGGAAGTACCTATACGTCACAAGGGCACTCTTGCCTTTACACTGGCATTTGTATTCAGACAGTGTAAGTCATTTTAAACAAGTATCCAACGAAAGTTAATAAAGACGGTAATTTATTCATATAATTTTTCCTTGCTATTGTTTCCTTGGAAACATTGTCCTGATAGTTATTTACATAAATTTGAAATCAATGAAGGAACGACAGTTACAACTTAGCTAAGATTGAGAAACTTTACGTTCGTAAAATATTTTAGAGATAAAATATTATATACAGTATGCATTATATATCACAATTTTACCACCTGCTTTGAAACATGTATCAAAGTAATTTTGCAATGACATAATACAGCGTTTGGGAATACGGAGCGTTGGTCGACCTC
Source organism: Lamproptera curius (assembly GCA_029286875.1). Taxonomy (NCBI): domain Eukaryota; kingdom Metazoa; phylum Arthropoda; class Insecta; order Lepidoptera; family Papilionidae; genus Lamproptera; species Lamproptera curius. Next base: position 736,643 of record JAGSMT010000139.1, read on the forward strand.
CGACCAGGCGGGTTGCCAATCTCCGTGCTTTTGGTGGTTCGGGTTGGAAACGAGTAGCAGGGAATCGGCCTGCTTGGCGTTCATTAAAAAAGGCCTATGCCCATCAGTAGACAGATAGGGGCTGATTATTATTATTATTATAAATATTATTATTTAAAAAGCAGCTCAGCAAATTGTCAAACATCTCGCAAAATCTTATTTATTGTAATAAAATAGTGAGGTACAGTTTTTTATATTTTGTTCTTTATTTATTAGTTACGGATTTTTATCTATATAGACATGTCAAACCCATCGTAGCTAAACATACAACATAAGATACACATAACATAATAGTACTAAAAATACAGACAGCATATTAAGGTTACTTTTATACAATTAATAATTTTTACATTGCTATTGCTACATTTGAAATGGGAAGGCTGAAGCATGTTTGTATAAAACCAACATCAAATTTATTCACTTAATAAGTATTTCTCCTTTTGTCTTTATTTTTGGAACATTCCATCAAGATATGTACAACATCGTCTACCTCATCACAATTACTACAATTGGCTGAATCTGCTTCTGAACAAATAATAAGAATATAAAAATTCAGAGCTATTTCAGAAACTATTGCTCGGACTACAAAACTTCATTTATCATAAACAAGCGCACGCCCCGGCTGCGCTTGTATAGCTTTATCTATATTTTCTTATTAAGTATTGCTTATGAGAGCTTATTTATGTAATCGTGCCTTTTGTTACTGCAGCAATATAACTGTTACTTAAATTATCTTAATTATCTGTCTTTTAAAACAATCTTTGTTTGTTGGTTTACAGTTATTACTCACATAATGAATTTAATTGATGACAATGATATTAACTATTTTCCACTTTTTACTTATTAACGTTTCGTTATAAATATTTTATGAAATTTATGATTTTGGAATTTTATTAACTTGTTTATAGTTCATCTTGTCTGTTCGTAGTAGGTATAAATGTGAAAAAGAACGCGAAAGATCCATATAATGTAGCTTTATAGAAAGAAACAAAGAACTGCTGGTAGGTCCCCTTTTTACAGGAGACCGTCTGGGTGGGTACCACCGCGGTGCCTATTTCTGCCGCGAAGCAGTAGTGTGAAAAAACTGCTGTGTTCCGGTTTGAAGGGCACCGTAGCCAGCGTATTTTCTGGGTAAACGAGACTTAACACCCTATGTCTCACGGTAGGCAGCGCGTTGGCGATACCACTGGTATTGCCAGTGTCTATGGGCGTCGGTGACCACTTCCCATCAGGTGGCCCGACTGCTCGTCTGCCTGCGTATGCCATAAAAAAAATACAATCGTATTAATTAATACAAAACACTATTATAAGTACGCAAGCGCAGTTCCATTTATTCACAGTTTCCTAGTCAGCTTACGAAATTAATATTCAATCAGTAGTCAATAAGAAGTGTTTCAATAACAGTAAAAAATAGTAGTGGCGCCACTGGTAAGAAATACCAAATCGGTTCCGAGAAATGATCGCGCGTGTACGCGACTGTACATTGTAGATTAAGTGTACAAGCATAAAACACAAATAAGTCATAGTGAATGTAACGACACGACCATAAATATTAATAATGGCGGTTTTACATTACTTGGCGCATGACAACACTGAATCGATTATATTCCGATTGCACTGGGAATACTTATTGGATATTACAATTTGTTGAAAGCAGACATTTTTTAATAATCGATTGCTCACGGAATTATTAACGCACATTGTTTATTAGGTGACAGTTTGTTGTGGTATTATTTGTATGGAATATTTTTGAACAATGTTTTTTTGAGAATTATGGCCTTAACCGTTGGATTTTCGACTCTCCATAGCATTACGATTCTCCATTACGATTCAATATCATAATAGAATCATTAGGCGTATAATTATGGAAATGGTCATTAAATAGGACGATTTATCAAAATAATCCGGTCAATTGAGATCAAAAAATGAGAGTGAAGTTACATAAAGTCCCAACAAGCTGAATTTCAGTGAAATTGTTCAAAATATAATTATAAACAAAGTCTAGAAGTTCCCCATCATTCCCCTGTAAGAAAAAATTGTATCCAAGGTCAAAGGTAAAAAAAAATGATTTTTTCGCGATTTTCAGCACAACGGTAAGTTTTATCATAAAAGTACATTAAACAAAACTTGTAGATCATAAAATTATCTATAAAAAATGTATCAATACATTTTTTTCTTACCAGCTACCGTTTCTGAGATACAACGATGCAAAAAGTTCAGCTTGTTGGGACTTTATGTAACTTCGAATGTCTAAATTGACCGGACTAAAAGCTGCCATACACATGAGTCTGGACGCATAAAGTCAAAGATAAAGTAAAAAAAAAAAATAGGTTGACGTTCAGCTCAAGTGTCATTATTATTCGTCAACGTAAAGTCAATGTCGTATTTGGCTTTGGTATTGGCACTAAATCTTCCGCCCGTCGAAAATAATGAATAAAAGTACGAAGACCTTTTGACTTCTATGCGACTAAATAAACCATCACTAAAGGCGTCTACTTACAAATACAAAGTACATTAAAGTAACCGTCAATCATAGAATCTAAACTTATATTATAAAGATGAAAGATGTGTATGTTTGTAATGAATAAACTCAATAACCACTGCACAGATCACAAAAATGCTTTAGCCATATCTTTATAAATATTTCTTTCTTTGGAAATCATCATCATTATTATCATCCTGTGATAGTCTACTGCTGGACATAGGCCTTCCCTTATACACTCCTATTCATTAGGGGGTTTGGACCGTATCCCACCACGCTAGCCCAATGCGGGTTGGTGGGTGGACCAACTTTTTACATGCCCATCCGACGCATGGATCATCTTACTTTTCAGACAATGATCACCAAGATCAAGCCAAATTGCCTAACCAACTAGAAAACAACGATGAAAATTTGTTGAGTCCCTGCAGAATTGGAATCCACGACCTCCGGTTTCTAAGGCATACGCCCATACAAATAGGCTACGGAGGCAGGTAGGAAAATCAAATTAAAATAAATCTGAATCCGGGCATAGCCGTAGACGGAATGCTAGTCTATAGAGAAAAGTGAGAGTACTCAATATTAAAATCGCAAAAGCTTGTTTGAACTAAATAAAGCACGTGAGCGAATACACCACATGGAGGGCGAGAGGTCTGTGAAAACATTATGGCAATGCCTCCATACATCGTGGTGTCCAGATTGGAACCTGTTCTTGAACCCAAAGTGATCATAAAATTAAACGCCCGCGATTAAAGCGGCGAAGTGCAATGAATGTATCGGTTTTATGGTTGCCGATTGTGTTATTCAATTTCGAATGTACCGTCTGTTAAGTTATCACACGCCGTGGGCTCTTTGTATTATCGCTGTAGGAATCCACTCGAGATGTTGTATGTACTGATGCAGATATCGAAACGGGCTTTAGTGCATTTTTAGCTGCGTTGAAAGTCTGTGTTATATTATTTTGAAACTGCTTTTGGGTGTTACTTTTACATCCAGCAATAGTCTAACGAAGTCCACTGCTGATAGGCTGATTTGTATGGATGGAAAGGGCAACTTAACAGAGGTTTATGTTACGGGTATAGTGTTTTAGAAACTTTACTTATTAATTTAACTGTGAAATCGTTAAAACTTTTTAAATAGTATCCAATTTGACAACAGAATCAAACGTGTAATGTTTATACAAGCCATTAATAACAGGAATACGTCAAAAAAACACTAAAACAAACATATCACTGCCTCCGTAGCCTAGTGGTATAGGCGTGTGCTTTAGAATCCGGAGGTCGTGGGTTCGAATTCTGCGGAAACTCAACAAATTTTCATTGTTGTTTTCTAGTTCTTTAGGGCAATTTGGGCCGATCACCCATTTGTCTGAAAATTAAGATGATCCATGCGTCGGATGGGCATGTAAAAGTCGGTGTATTTAGGGAGGCCTATGTCCAGCAGTGGACTATCAAAGGCTGATGATGATGATGATGATGAAACATATCAAATCCACTATTTTACGTATTTTTCGCGTTAGACGTTTCAGTCTGCCCGTGATCTGGATGGATGCTGGAAATAACTCACGCAGAAAATCCTTAAAATAGTGTATTTGATATGTATAATAATCGCGTAAATAAAAGAAACTAAAATAAACATTAAATTAATTTTATCTTTCATTTAAAACTAATTTTATTTTCTCAATGAAAAAACAATTAATAAGAAAAAAAAGGTTGACTCTGCTCTATGGTTGAGTGCTTGACACAAGTGTTTTCGTAATTTCAACGTTTTATTGTACTTTTTCTGTTGATTATCTAGTATTGTGTGTTGTTGATATTTATATATTGTGTTGTCCTATTTGTAAGTATTATTTAAGTATAAGTATGGTTGAGTGACCCTGATCCCGGGGAGGTTATGTTTACAAACATAGTTCCCATTCCAATTCAACCCCTATGATTACCGATCCTACACCTAATTCAAGGAAAAGACAGATTGCTGCTACTCCTGATTCCTCCCAACTCTCAAAAAAACACAGTTGCTCAAGCAGTCGGCTCCATCCAGTCAACCTTTACTTTACCTCAATATGAAGGCTCCAAAAAACGATACTCCGATCTAGACGTTGCCCCCTTTTTGGTCCATGTGAGTAAAGAATGTGAACCCTCTTCTAGTACTACATTAAGACCAATTAAGTTCGGTCACTTCTTACATCACAATGAAATTAAGGGTATTGTTAAGGATGGTGTTAAACGTATTGGCCGTAATCGTGTCTCAGTGGAATTTAAATCTGCTGAGGCCGCTAACCTATTTTTAGATCATTCCGGACTTGTTGCAGGTAAGTATGATGCCATTATTCCTTCTTATAATGTAACACGCATGGGTATTGTTAGAGATGTTCCAGTTGAATGGGCTTTAGAGGAATTAGTTTTGTCCATCGAAGTATCTGAAGGTTTTGGTAGTATTATTAAGGCGGCGTGCCTTAATAGAAAATCCATGGAAAACAATACAGCTATTTGGACCCCGACCCCATCAGTTGTTTTAACATTCATTGGTCAAAAGCTACCTGAAAAGTTTATTGTTTTACACTGCTCTTCCAGTCCAAACATATGTTCTTCCAACACTCAGTGCCATAAATGTGGCTACTCAATGTCGATCGAAAGAGAGGTGTTTATTTGATGACAACCTCATGCAGCATTGAGGTGTACCAATCAATCTAATATTCCTATTGTGTCTTGTTCCGGTAACCTATAAAGCAACTGATAGAAAGTGCCTGAACATTCCAGACAGAAGTCCATTAAGATAGTAATGTCTCAGGAAAATATATCTTACTCAGAAGCTTCAGTTAGATTTCCCTAGTGAGGAAATCTTTGCTGATATTTCCCAATCCTCGCCTCAGTTTCATCCCACACAATCCTTCCAGAGTGCATCTAAATCTCCTACCCTTTACAACCATCATCAACAATATTTTACCGTCGTACATTCTTCTCTCAGAGAACCTCCAATGCCTCATCAAGCTCAGGTTATGACAAGCAAGCCCATCAGGCGATTACTAGCACACCTTCTTTTAGTTTCCTAATGGGAATGCTTATCCACCTGAAAATATTTCTCCAATGATAACCTCTTAGACCTGTTACTTAACAATTTTAAATATAGTTTCTCGGTTTGACGACCTCAACTACCTGTACAATGTCATATCTAAACTTTCTCAGCTTAACTAAAACCATTAACAGTTCTAAACATCCTTCAATGGAATTTCCATAGAATTCGTCGAAAAAATGATATCATTACTCTTATTAACAAATACCAACCTCTGTCTTTGCAGTCCAGGAGACGTGGTTGAAGTCTGGGTCCATCTTTAGGATCCCAGGCTACTCATGTCTTCGGGATGATAGGTCAGACGTTATGCTGGTGCCATTTTAGTTTCTAGGAACATGGTATTTTACCAAATGATCTCCTTCCCACAGTAATGGCATTTTGCCGTTGCTATTAGAGCACACAATATTTCTTTCCTCTCTATATACATTCCTGATCCTAATCTTTGCTCTCTCTGAGTTAAAACATATCATAATTAGTCTTCCTTCTCCTATACTTATCCTAGGTGATTTTAATATTCACCATACCTCTTGGCTGTTATTAAGGATGCCAATTCTTCCCTTTCCTCGATCTCTGCGATGAATTAGATCTGTGTGTTTTAAACAATGGGTCTCCAACTGCAGAGTCTCTCCTTTCCAAAACCCAATGACCGCAGTTGACCCACATTAGCATCTCCTTCTGTCCTCTAGTCTCTACTGACGGTCTTGTCTTCCACTTGTGGAAGTGACCATTTTACTATCTTTATTTCTGCCCTGACTCACTTAGATCTGTTCCTAATGTTAACCTTTCCCCACTCCTAAAATTTAATGTTCACAAAGCAGACTGGTCCCTGTTCAAATCGTGTTTAAATGAAGAAATGGTAAACATTCTTTCATTGAACCAGACAATGTCCAACATGCATATATTTTGTTTCAAAATGCTCTTTATCTTCTGCTACCAAGTCCATCCTCTCAAAAAGTCTGGCTAAACGTAACTGTCTTCCCACCATGGTGGAATTTGAATGTACAGAGGCCTGTAGAGAGTGCCTGAGGCAGAAGCAACTTACGCTCATGACATGACGATGGAAAATTTCACCACCTATCAAAAAGTTGTATGAAGACCACTAGAATTTAGCAGACACGAAAAGATCCGGTGGCTCCGTTTTTGTGAGCAACTTTTCCTATTACCTCCCATCCTAAAGTCTGGACCAGCATTAGACACTATCGTAGCTCTGTCTGCAGTCCTGCTATTTTATCTAATGATCCATCTTCTTGGATCGAACAGTTCTCTACCAAATTAGCTCCTCCATATGTCCCCTTATTAGAAGGCTCACCTCCCATTTTAACACTTAAGACATGTAACTCTTTCTGAGGCCCTTTCTCTTGGGAAGAACTTTCATTGGTTCTCGAGGGTCTTACAGACTCATCCCAGGTATTGATGTGGATTCCATATTCCTTCATAGCAGCACTTCTGCAAAACAGGTTTTCTTATCCATCCTAAACAATATTTTTCTAACTGGTACTGTTCTGAAGAGTGGAGAACTCAGGTAATCATACCTATCTTAAAACCTAGAAAGGCTTACTCGACCCGTCCAGCTATCGCCCGATAGCTCTATCATGTACAATGGCTAAGGTGCTAGAACATTTGATAAAGAATCGCTTGAATGGATAGTCGAGCAAAACAACACATTAGCTAAATCCCAATTCGCTTTCGCAAAGGTTTTAGTACTATTGACAGCCTTCACATTAGTGACTGACATACGCATTGCCTTCTGAAAGTAAGTCGTTGGTAGGAGTATTTTTAGATGTTACTTCGCATATGACAATGTATTTCTTCCAGTACTCAGGCAGAAAATGCTCAGCTGAGTATTCCTGTGAAGATTGTTAATATAATCTTTAATCTCCTAAGCCTAGATCCGTATCCGTTCGTTTTCCTAACTATATATCTTCCTCGAGACAGATATGGAAAGGGCTGCCCCAAGGCTCAGTGCTTAGTCCACTGCTTTACAGTATTTACACATATGATCTAGAGCTTTCAGTAAATCTCATTTTGTCAAATACTTCAATTTGCGATGACTTGGCTCTTATGTATCTGTTAAAAATTGAGGAAGCTCTTCCTGTCTTAATTCAGCTATTAGCTATCTCCATGAATGGCTTGATAACCATGGACTAGGCCTTTCTATTAGTAAAAGCAATGTTGTTGTATTTTCACGTGCCGAATCTCGCCCGGATGTTCCAATTTTCTACGGGCAACAAAAATTTGCTGTAGTTGACAATGTTAATTTCAGGTGTTGTATTAGATTCCAGATTAACTGGTATTCAAATATATTAACCATGTAATTAAAAAATGTAGAAAAACTATGAACATATTGCGTTTTTATCTGAGCTACTGGTGGCTGTCACCCCTATACCCAGAAACTCATGTACAATGCCCGGTGCGTAGCCATTTTGACTATGGCATGTTTCTACTGGAACCCTGTAATAAATCTGCCTTTACAATCCCTTGACAAAATCCAATATAAATGCCTTCGAATAATATGTAAGGATGGAAATCCTCACCTATAAATGCTCTTCAGGTGGAGTGTGAGAAGCTCCATTGTATCTCAGAAGACAATATTTATCTGACCGATCTTATTCAAGGTTATTCAATCTTTATCACCCCTTATTTCTAGGCTGCACAGTCTATCCGATTTATCTCTTCAAATAAATACTGGTCCCATAAAGATTACCCTTGCCTGTTCAAAAGTTTTGTCACCTATCTTCATCTGCCTTGTCCTATATTTCAGTGTCAAAAGTTCTCCATGAAACACCTTTGATGCACTTATTTTAAACCTCAAATTCTTCTGGATATTGGTATTGATAAAACTCCTGTTTTGCAAATATCCAGTTAATCAATTTCATTTCTCAACATTGGACTGATTATTGATCATGTACACTGATGCTTCAAAGTTGTCTCAGCAGAGTTGACTGGGCAAGTGTTTGGATACCCAAGTACAAAGTGATATTAAATTATAAATTCTGAAACATCAGTATTTTCAGGTGAATCCATAGCTGTACTGAGCTCTGACTTTTATTGAGTCCCACAAATTTAAAAACTCTGTTATTCTCACTGATTCTAAGAGTTGCCTACAGGCTATTGCATCTAATCAATTTAAGTCCAAACATAAGTTTCCCTACATATTGAAAATCAAAGAAGTCCTCTTACGGTGTCATACTAAAGATATTAATGTAGTTCTGGCCTGGATTCCAGGGCACAGTGGCATTCATGGCAATGAAGCTGTAGACTTCTATGCCAAAGATGCAGCAAAAACAGGATGCATGGACCACTACAGACTGTATTCAAATGATTTACTGCCATTAGCAAGTCAGCGCCTCTTCTCATCTTGGAACAAATATTGGCTTAATGCTAGTGCTTCTAAAGGGAAGTACTATGCTGATATCCAGCCCCATATTCCTACTCGTCCTTGGTTCTGCAACTTCAAAAATCTACACAAACGTAGTACCAGTATCATCTGCAGATTAAGACTAGGACATGCATGTACCCCTGTTCATCTTGCAAAGCTACACATAAAGACACCTCCCTCTAGTGAATGTGGACTAGATGAAGGAACACTGACCACATATATTTTCAATTGTCCCAGACAGACCTCTTTCTCTATGACCTGCTCCTCCCCAAATTCCAGTGTCCCACTAATTTAAAACTTTATTATCCTATGTTGATTCCCCATTTGTTCATATTTTTGTTCTTACATTAATCATAATAACATTAAACTTTAGTTTGTTTGTCTCTTAACCAACTAACCCTGTGTTTATTGTGTGTCTCTTTTGTTTTAGATACATCAACAGAAACTATTGTGGTGGATTATCTCATCAATTTTAGTTGTCAACTGTGACCTTGTTCGTTTACGAAGCCTGTTACATATAGCAGAGTCTAATCGAAAACTTGACGTTGGCGAAATCTACAAGGAAACGCCATCAAGCCAAAGAACTGAACTGAAATTAAAAAATTATCTAAATGAACGCGAAAAGGATTTGAAAATATTATTTTTAAAATAAGAATCAATTACTAAGAGATATCTTTAGCCCAAATAATATATTGATAAATTAAAGCCAACGCTATTTCATTGCAAATTAGATTACCAAAAAAATAACAAGTACCGCACGTAAGGCAAATGGTTCTTTATAAACATGAGGCATCCAAGAACAATAGATCGTAAGATTATTTAATAACACTTGATATTTAAATTAACATATATTATCATCTAATTTGGATGTCATTACAAATTTATTTTCAGAGCACCATGTGGTAATTCAAATCGTCAGCAGATACCTAAAATAATCCTTAGCTACAGTTTTGTTACGACTAAGACAGCCCTCAATTATTTATAACTTTTTTAAGGCTACATGACTGTTACATAACTTATTTAGCTACTAATATTTAAATAGCTAGACATCCTACCTTCTGTCATCCCGTGTTTATTATATGAACACACACACGTGTGGGATTTTATAATATGTATTTCTGTGAATGTTTATCTAAATCTGTTAGATACTTTTTCTTCTGTTTGTTATGGGATATTAAACATACAAACATAGTTATTTATTTATATCCAGGACAAACAACAGCAGCAAACTGAATAACATAATTTAGTTGAAAAAGTTTAAACTAAATGAGCTTACAGCCAGCCTTAAACGTTTGCCACAAGGGACACAAAGTTACCCTTAAACTCGTAATATTAGTACGAATAATATTGTTGTACTGGCAATAAGTTCTAGAATGACAAGTGAAAAGTTTTTGCCTGGTTAACAAATGTTGTTTTCGTGTCTAGATTTTTAAAAATTATTTTAGACATTTAGACATTTCGCGTAGATAGTGCTAAATGTGTTAAAAATGTAACACATACTATGTTTTTCAGTCCTAACGTGCGGTTAGCTTTCGGTACAAATATAATATTTCCAAATTTGACTTGGAAATGAATGAAAACTAAGTAACCCATGGTAACGAAGCGGCACCGTTCATATATTGTAGTTTTTAGACACTACACTACAATACTAGATATTTAGTAACAACTCTGGATTAAGGACACTACTTTGTATCTTTCTGTTACTGAGTTTACATTTATTCCAAAACGGGTTCGACTTAACTATAGTTACATCACAAAACGTGCTCCACATGCAGCTACAAATCGACTTTATGATCGTCCGAATACCGCATTCCTAGTTATCGATAATAATTACAACGCTTCACGTACTGCTAACGAATGCCTTTGTGAATGAACGCCGAAAGCCGAGAGCCGAAACAAAACGTGTCAAAAAGGAAAACACGCTCCACGTGCCTAAAACGAAAACACGACCGGTGAAATTCAAAACCGCGGTTCAACACACATAATTAAACACCAGTAGAACTATACGGTAACCGTAAAACTAATTTATGGTAATAACAAAGAGGCTGTATTTACTACTTAGCTAATCCATCTAAATCTATACAACACCATTTTGCAAATTTCATTAATTTAAAAGCAAAAAATACAAACCAGCGCCTACTACATTTTTTTGTGCAAAAAGTTGCAAGTATTTTGATATAATATCACAACTTAAAAAGTATTATATTTCAGCTATTAACTGAAATATATATAACATAAGTATAATGGCGTCAATACGGTAAGAGCTCTGATTTGCGCCTACTTAATATCACGTGATTTTTGACCAATAAGATGACCGCACCCGACCCCACCGACCGTGTTTAATATTTATCAACATAACAGAATAAGTAATAATACATATTTTAAGGTGGATGTTTGCTATGAAATATTTTTTGCTAAAATATTATTAAGATTGTATTAATTGTCTATTACGTACGTTTTGTACACAATATTTTCGGGTTTTGGTAAATTTTAAATTCTCATTTTTGCCTTACCTTGCTTACACATCACCAGCCTGTTTTAGTCCACTGCTGGACATAGGCCTCCCCTAATTCACCCTATTCATAGGGGGTTTGGACCGTATCCACCACGCTGGTCCAATGCGGGTTGAGTGGGTGGACCGACTTTACATGCCCGTCCGACGCATTGCTTACAGATTCTATATATAAATACAGAATTATCTGTACAACTCTTTTGCAAAAAAATAATAACTATAGTCTACCCCGTGACCACGGCCACTGGAAAGCGTTCCAAACGTCGGGAATTTAAAATGTAAAATAAACGCGATAAAATAGCAATAGAAATAGAAATAATTAACTATAGTCATACTAAACACTCGTTAAAAATAGTAAGTATAAGTTTTCTTAAATACACAGATTGACTGTTTCATTCACCATTAACTAATAACAGGAGCGGTCGCCGTCAAAGTAGTGTCATTTAAACTTAAATAAGACCCTGTGGAAATAGTGCATTTCTTTAACAAATCCCGTATATTATCTTCAAAGGACGCAAACGGTAATTGCGATAGACATGCGTCCGCCGAGTCATTTATAACTTACTAGGCTTTTAGTATACGACTAGAAAACATCCTTGTTTTTTCGTATGACATAACACTGAACGTGTTACGTGGAAAAAAACAAGGATATAGAGCAAAGGACAATAATAAGGTGCTGAGTTCAAAAAATTCATCATTATCATCATTAGGCTGTCTAAGTCCACTGCTGGACATAGGCCTCCCCTTCTCCATTAGGGGTTAATGGACGCCTACGGAAGCAGTTAGTACGGTAAAAAAGTAACGGTAAAATCGAATTATAAATCTGCATCGTGCGTTTTTCTTATAAATAATATTAATAAACGCAAGAAATTTATATGATGCAGAATTCTAACTAGTTGTTTAAAATTCACTTCAAGTCTTTAACTTATTTCGATTTTATTCCGTGCTTATGTAGACCAATACTAATCTGAATTTTGGTGTAAACTTTGCAATTACGTCGATTTAAAAAAACAATGTTGTTTATAAGCAGTAATATATACAACGTTCTAAAAGGTATCGCAAATGATCCTTTTCACTATGTTAATAATAAATTGTTGTGTCAATTTACGCTAATGGAATTTATGCACATTTCAATTATAGACAAATATTTTAAACATATTTCGTTACACACCCGCTATCTTAAAAGATAGCAATGAATTAAAGAACTTAACCGTAGTTTATCCACAACACACTAGGAATTTTATTAAACAAAGTACTTATATTGTAAATAATAACGAAAGACCTATCAATTAATAATAATGCTAGATATAGTGGTATATCTTCATATATATCTTATTATACTATATTTTCGTATAGCCACTTAGTCACCACGAAAATGTTACCATCAACTCCTAGTCCAAATAAGCAAAGATATAGCAACACTTAGTTCTCGAGTGACAAAATGCCAAGGGACCAAATAGAAAAGTCCAAAGATCAGTCTTAATAAAAAACCTCGGAGTGCAAACACGCGACGCTTGTTCGATGCGTGTTGCTCTAAATGGTTATTAATTGGTGCGGGACCTTTAGACGCGCCGCTCGGGCTGTTGATTTTTATTGCATCACGATGCAGTTCAAGCGAAGGGTTGCTGTAATCTTTCTATTTAAAATAAAAATGGCAGTGTACAAAGAAAATGGACGACATGTGGACGTATAACACCACAGTCTGCCCCTAAGTTGTTGGACAAGGTCCGAAAAGTTAAGAATAACATTGTTTATATTATCCAGAAGACTTTTACATTTGATATATTTGATGTTATTTTTATTGATTTAGGCAATTTTTAATGTTTGTGGTTAAGTTTTAGTTTTAACATTTTCTTTAACTACATTGGGAACTGTTTTTTTAGAAATAGTAGCCTTTACTTAGATACTATTTAATAAAAGCTTTTGTTTGCAAATATCAATAAAGCGTCTACATCGAAATCTATTTTACAGAAAAAACGTTACCACAGTCCCTGCATAACTTAAAACGTACTTAACAACGACCAAATAAAAAGACGTTAAAATTACCTCTACGAATTTATTATTATTCTAATTTATAATAGACAAATCCTGTTTTAAGTTATCACGAATGTTATCGCATTCAACTTGACTATTAAAACAATGCGCACGCACCTCAAAATGTTTCGAATTATTACCAGAACCGATTTACCACTCACGAATGGTAAACAAACTTTTACCATTCGAACGAATCGGTAAAACATTCCATAGGGATACCATAAACAAGCTGCAGATTTATTGTTATTACGAGGAATGCTCTCAACCGTCCGTTTGTTATTCTTATTAATGGCGAATCCAGAGTATTATGTATTATTTATTTGTATTGTTTATTATATATGTTGAAGATAAATTGTATCACCGGACCGATCCGTTAACATGAAATAATGGCGGGATAAATATTGTGCGAGAACAAACTTACTGTCATTTAGCGAGTGAACGCGAACGATTCGCTTCAACAAACGCGCGATTCTGTGTTTGATGTTGTTCATGTTGTGGTTTTAGTGTTTTTCTATTTATTTACTACACTATTTACCTATAAATATTATTATTATGTATGTTTTACTCTTTATTTGTACCCTTGTACCAATAAAATTTGACAGTTTTGAAGTAACGCCGGTTAGGAAGAACCAACCGACCAAACTGGATTTTGCGCGGTAGAAAAATACCTAGTCTTTCTTTTTTTAAGATACAAATACGTGTATTTATACATGTACGTATATAATACTACGTGAACGAGTAAAACGCATAATAAAACAACAAATGATTTATTAAATCTATGTTCTATGTGATATTCCATCCATGCGTCTGGTAATTATATTTAATAAAATTAGCTTTGTAGCTATGGTAAATAAAGGAGTAAAAATGTCTGTAGCACAAATTTTAGGTAAATAAAATAATATATTCAAAAAGTATAAAAGTGTTTAATCTATAATAAATGAATACAGATTAAATACAATGAATTTTATCTTTTCTATCTAATTTCTCCATCCTCATCAATAAAGCCTCTATAGGATAAAAAAGTACATACCAACAATAAAATGATGGAATCACCCTAAACACTACAATTAAGCAATCGAATGATTCGTTTAGCACTTAACCGGTTAATGTTTTACTGGTCTATTAGAGTCGTATAAAGTTAAAAAGTCTCCAGAACTCCATCTGAGTCCATGACACTTTTATGACATAATTTGGACAATTATCAAAGAATAAATAGCATTGGTTGGCTCGAGTGAAAAAACTTAAAAAATAAGAGTAAATAAATACAGCAAAGTTCATTATTTTTGAAATAAAACTTAATTGCTACTTTTTTGATAATCTTTTGAATGCATAACAATCGATCTGTTCTGCATCTCACCATGAACTATGCAATGTGCCTTAAATTTTGATAAATACATATATTATTCATATACCTATCTATGATCCATCCCTAAATTAACCCACAGTTTTTTTGTTAGCCTAGAAGTAAGGAATAAGCTTGCAATTTTTACTAGGTCCCTTTAAAATATAACATTTAGGTTTGTAAGAAAAATTTAAGTAAATATCAAATCCATTAATTTACGGATTTTTCGCGTTACTTAAATATATTTATTCCCGACGTTTCGGATTCTCTCTCTCTCTGTGTGATACTGGATTCGATATGTATAATAATCGCGTAAATAAAAGAAATAATTAAATTTAAGTACAGTAATTACTTAACACTAACTTAATTACTTACCCAAAATAACATATATGGTACTGACGAACGGACGTTGTCTTAATTTACATGTAAACATGTTAAAAAAGGATAATATTTTATACAACCCTACATAAATCATTATCAAAGGGGGCAAACAAAGAGGACATTGTCACAACTGTTCCATTTAATTGGCGTCACGTAATAAATGACGCCAGCGTTGGGGTCGTGATCAATTGTGATCAATGAAAGCGCTGCTACATAAAGCAAAGTGCGGGCAGCTGCCCGACCCACGCTTTTGTTCTACGATATATTAAATTTCGACAGTTTTCAATAGTCTTCAATAAACGCATTCAGATACTGCTTTATCGAGAAGGGTTCGGTTTTACACTTGTCTTTAGCGTTAGCTTAACGTTTATGGTTTTTACTAGATCTAAGCTTGTTCTTCAATCCAAATAAAATTTAGTTATACAGTTTAGTGCTACCGGGCACTTATTAACGTCATAAACTAATACCATTTCGGAGACTTAGACCTCTCTAATGTAGGACTGGCAATAAATTCGACGGTAAAACTATCTCTTTTTAATCATATATAGTCTTTTTATTGTATAAAACCAAGTGACCACACATACGAAACTAAAGCAATCGACCCATTCCTATCCCGGCTCATGGCCTGGACTTTGATAAGAGTATGCTAAAATTACGAGGTACAATTCAGCTGCAGTTTAAAATCCATGGAAAATCTGACTTAACCGAAATATTTCTTTCAATATCAAATTTATGGAATGTCAAAAGATATTGTATCAGAGACACAGCATTTTTTTTACCCTAAAACAGCTTACAGGTTGGAGCAAGGAGCAAAAATCCTAAATTAAATAGAGCCATCCATTCGAAAAATATATAACACCCCGTGTTAAGTGAAGCGTGATAATGAAAAACACAGTGACATAGACCCTTCCAATCCGTCTCATCCCTTACCATCCAATGACAAAAAGGGGCTGAGCAGGAACTCCATTCATACGATCAGACTAATTGTTATGATTCAGAGGTGCGTATAATCCGGACGAACCGATCTAGTTAATCAAAAACTCGGATTTGGGAACACAACGAAAATACTACACATAAATACGGTTAAATATATTTAGAGTAACTATGCAAGTACTTCTTGTGCTTTCATACAAGCCATGATCTGAACAAAATAATCAGGAAGATCTGAATACAATACGGAATAATAGTAAACGATTAGTCAATTTCGATCAGCGATTGACATATCCGTGACGATATAATAATAAGACCGCTAGACTATAGTATGACACTTGCCATTAGTTACCACATTATAATTCTTTAGTTCTGAATGTAGCCGAATCAAATGTGTACATTTCGCAAAAATTTTTTTTAACACTGTTTGGGCACAGCAAAACTTAAAACTATTACAGTATATTTTATTATCATCATTAGCCTGTGTTAGTCCACTGCTGGACATAGGTCTCCTCTAATGCACGCCTTCTCCATTAAGAGGTTTTTGGACCGTATTCCACCACGCTCGTTCAATGCGAGTTGGTGGGTGGACCGACTTTTTACATACCTTATATTTAACCTTAAATATAATTTTTTGTAAGTACACAGGATTTGAATTTTTCAAATTATACAAACATGATTTTCATAAAAATAATTCTTAAAGTAATACCAATAATATCAAATAATTCACTACCAAAAATATACTTGCTCATCTTGTACAGAGTCTACAGACATACATACCCTATTTAAATCAATTCAAAGTTTTTTTGCTCAAGTATATTACAAAAATCATTACAACGCCGTCAGTTCCAGACAAACTGAACAAAGGGAGCAAACATCAAATCCATACAAATGTTCGTATCTTTCATGCCTTTGTGGGGGATTCTATGACCCCGGGGTTCACGAATGAGTCATGATCATAACTTTTAAATTAAAATGGTACGTTAAGCCGGAACGCCTACACGAGAAGGGAAAGTTCAATGGATATTGGCGTGTAATTGATTGTAGTAATGCGTTGATTAATGTGAGAAGTGGAGAGTACAATGTCATTAATGCTGTCACGCGAACGCATTGGGGATTGGAGTTTCATGGTTATCGGTTATCGTCAGATAAAATATATAAAGCTAAGTCATCGCTTCAGATAAAAACGAATTTATATTAAAATTATTTCTGTAAATGTAATTATCATCATCATCATCATCATCAGGCTGTATCAGTCCACTGCTGGACATAGGCCCCCCTAATGCACGCCTTCTCCATCCGACGCACGGTTTATATTACTTTTCAGACAATTGGGTGATCGGCCCAAATTGCTCTAACCAACTAGGAAACAATAATGAAAATTTGTTGTGTCCCCGCAGGATTCGAACACTCGACCTCCGGTTTCTAAACCACACGCCCTTACCACTAGGCTACGGAGGCAGCTAATGATAATAGCTCACTGAAATAGACACCATAGATGTTTATGATATAATGATGTTATATATAATTTAAACTCATCAGGATAAAAATTTCTCGCCAGTTTTACAACACTCATCGGGTCTAAATCATAAAATTGTGAGGTCCACTTTGCAGGGCGATAAATAAGGAATTAAAGCTTCACCTTTTTAACGACCACAAACGTTTTCACGATTAAGTGCCAAGTGGAATGGGGTCAACGACCTGAAGTAACGAATTTTCCATGTACTATGGTAAACATGCAAGCGTATGTAATTACTCTTTTGTTTTTAAGATAACGACTAAGTAACCAAAGAAATTCAGTTGGTTACAGAAACTGACCTAATTATACGCTTGCATAATTAAAGTTGCTTCGAAGGTTTTGCCAGTGTAGCACTAATGTATGTTTAACGCATCGCTTTTCTGAATCATTGATGGTTAAGGTATTAGCCTTAAAGAAAGAGGTGATAAAGATACTATCTACTAATTGTCAGATGAGCATGGTTTACTATAAAAGATCAAGACAAAACCGTCTAAGAAATATAAAACATCATAAAGAGTACACAGTACAAAAATAATAAAAGAAGTGTTGACGTACGCCACAACAAAGCTCTTTCAAAGATCTAAACAAAGTGCAACTGACAATGTAAAATCACTACACGACAGGCCGCGTCGTGAACGCAATGAATAATAAGACGCGTCAAGTTTGGACAGACCACTTGTCGTCTCGTTAAGGCGCCCTGAATTGTCTCAACGAACTGGCAACGGGCTCTCACCCCTTTTGAAGTGGCCGAGATATTTTGAATGACGGCTTTCGTGATTATTAAAAACGCCGAGACGTCGAAAGTGATCAGTCTGGGGATGTTTATGAAGAACTTGTTTACGCTAAGAAAGAAGCGGATAGTGAATACTTGTTAACGAAGACCAAAACAAAAGATTAATCTGAAAGAACTGTTAAATATTGATAAATGTTGGAGTTAAGTGCCTTTTATTTCAATCCAATAGAAAAATTTCAAATCAGAATCAAGAAACGGAATTAAAGATCTTGGGACACAGATACTCAAAAAGCTTGGCGATACTAAAAATATACCTGTAGCATTATTTTTATTACATCAAAAGTAAATAAGGAAAGCATTCGTAACGCCAATCACAAGAAAAAAGTAAGAGGTTAAACTACAAGCGCAATGAATTGAAATAGAAAAGTAAATTAAAACGAAACAAAGTACAGTAAGTACTCACTGAAGCATTCATCTCAGTCTCATTGAGTATTTCAAACCATTAGGAGGAAACAAGTTTGCATAGAATTCAAGAGACATAACGTGAATCGTGGACAGCTCGTAAAATGTCTTGCGCCTAGCACTGAATAGCATTACAAAGACAAAGATATATAAGCGGACATAGAAATTGATCGTGATAAAACTAAACCTTATCACAAAAGGCATAAGATACCAGACAAAATACGTGAAACTAAACTGAATGGTGAGACAAATACAAAACTAAGCACGAACGCAGAAATCTATCGCTATAAAATTGAACCTTATTACAAAAGACATAAGACAACAGGCCAAATACATAAAATTAAACTAAATAGTGAAACAAGTACATACATAAGCAATGATCCTAACGCATTGGATATGCGAAATAAGGAAGGCGATGTCATTGAAGAGGTTGATCAAAGGAACGTTCATACAAGTACAAGCGATAAAGGCGGTTGTTGGCACTAATTGCGCAGCCGTTGAAATCCTTATCTAGAACGACAGGTATTAGAAGCTTGATATGGTAATGGACATCTTGAACTGAGGCCACCCATATTTAAACAGCGGCTAGACGAATGCATTTAAAATATAATTCTGGATCGATAGTTTGTCACTCATGCAATAAAAAAATACTTTTATGATATTACAGACGTATTCGGGCCTTTTTTTCGTATTTCGTAGATAGTACAAAAAAGATTAGATACGGTGCATCCGGTAACACAAATAATATTAAGCAAGGAAAATAGTCTGAATATCTGCCCTATGTTTGGATTGCTAAATGTTCTTTACATACGGTCATATATACGAGTAATACGATGAAAAAATGCTAGCCGCGAGTCATAACAAACATACTAATAGGTACATGTTGTCAACAAAAACAAGTGACTCTATTAACCAAATCTTTAAATTTGTTCATTCGATACAGCGACAAATTAAAAAAGTATAGACGTCGACCGTAGACTTTTTTGCCTCTTCTTTTCAGAAGAAGTCCAGGACGTTTCAAGGTAAATTTGACGTCCATAAAAGCACAAAAGAGCCTAAATTAAATCAATATCATGGCATCATAGAACACGTCTTTCTTAGTTGTGATTGACCATAAATTTGTTCACGTCAATCAATATTTTCTATAGCTGACATGAGAGACCTCAATCTCTAAATAAGGCTTGTCTCAGATAGCGGTACGTGTCATTGGTTAGATGCAGCAATAAATATACTTGGCACTTGATACAGAATAGGACGAACTCAGAATTATTTCTCACGTTACACAATTATCTAAACTTTTGCATCATAACGTTATTTCTTATTTTTATAGCAAAGGTTAAATACCATTAAGTTGACCCAAAGAGGTCGGGAGTTGGATCAGAGTTATAGATAAAATTAATTAAACACTTATTCACATTACCGTGTCATGCTATTATACTCATACAGACTGAAAAATAAAAGAACGTTGAAGGAATTAGCGCATAAATTCGTAGCAGCATTTAAGATAATAGGTTTTTTACGTCATTACGTACAACTAATGTACGGTCTATAACAAAACAAGTGTCAAATAGTACGGGCCATAAGTAAGCTCCTTGCGAAACTCCAAGTAACAATAACCAACTTAATTAAAACTTTTAGTTGAGATTTTAAAGCCAGTTGAACTGTCATGTTCTGAGATGAAACGACGTCATTGTCGCAGTGTAAGTACCATTATTTATGCGCATACATACACAGCAGGCGTGATGCAAGCGCTCGTTTGCCTCCAGTATACATAATACATGGACGTCGCGTGTCACAATAGGTTTCTATTCTTATCCTAAGCATTAAATAGCTCGTTAGTATATTTCGTAACACGCTCTCGGTGAGACCAAATTCAGAATATTCAAATGCGATGCTCTCTCTCGCCGCTGCACTCCTAGTCGATTCAATTACTAACCGATGCTACAGCGTGAACAGACTATGGCGTCGTTGTTGAGCGAAAGCGAGACTACATAATACATTGTGTATTTGAAAAATTTAAATTTAAACTCCCATTTTTAATTCCAACAAAAATAAAGTAATGAAATCCACTCAATTTGTGGAGATTGTATATAACGAAAAGTCCGTTTAATTTTCATATAAATACGATATGTTTAAACTAGAAGCAGAGTATAAACTATTAATATTTTATAAACAGTTTTAAGAAAAAGATTAATAGATAATAATTATGCGTCAGATAATCTTGTGTGTACAGAGTGTATGAATACCTATATTTAACAATATAATCAATATATACTCAAATATCGAACGAAAATATGAACCATATTAATTGGATATAATAATACTCGAGAATTCCGAATTAAAATTATATACAATCGCTTCAGCCTATAACTTCCGCCGTAAGAGCGTAAAACCAATCGTCGCTGCTCAGATAGCGTTAATTGGCAGTTGAGATGCGCCTCTAATGCGTCCCCACAATAAATCCGAGCCACAAAGCGGATCCTATAAGATGTATAAACCGAGAGCTGTGGACAAACGTACAAACATAGAAGATTTAGTGAATCGACTAGGATTGGAGACGTTAAAAAAATACTACACGAGTTTCTACTAGTGTAGAGGTTAATTGCTTAAATTTCATACTCAATATAGGTTTGATAGTACAAAATGGCTAAGTTAAACCGCCTTTAGTGCATTAATTGCGCAAATAGTTATAACTAAAGAAATAAAATAAAAATAATTATTGCTGACGTAAAGTTTTATTATTGTATTATTTCATATAAAAAGTAAAGAATTTATTTTTATCGTCGTTACAATTTAATAAATGCAATTGATAGCCTAAAAAACATATAAAACATCCGTAAATTAACTTTTACTGTTACCAAAAACTAATTAAACCTTTTTTACGTTCTAGAAAAAATTACGACGGTAGCATTAGGTACTGTTTTTTATATAACGTGACAACTGCTAATGACCTTTGCCACTTAAAAAACAGAAGTTATCTCGTAATTACACGATTCAACCTTGAATTCAAGTACACGAAAACATTGCGATTGAGCCCACCCAAGTCACGTAATTATCTTATCGTTATGTATATTATAATAACAAAAAATAGTTCAATATTAACAAAACTAAAATTATTAAAACGTATAATAATAAGCTTCAAGATGGAATAACATTACAACTCGAGGCCAAAGTCCATCAACGGCTAAGTAATTTATGCCAAGATCTGAAAGCTAAGTGTAATGTAAGAAATTAAAACAAAACAGTCATAATCAAGGACCAAAGAAAATCCATCAAGTGCATAACAAACCTAGACCTTAATGGACGTAATAAGTCTTGTGGAAGCAAACGATTCATCAAGCAGCGTTCGTTTTTTTGAACGCGCACTAAAATAGATAAAATAAACACGTTATTAATAGTAAACATCAGATTTGTTTTTTATAATGGCGCGATAAAAGTAACAACATATAACCCACCAACCCGCATTGAACCAGCGTGGTGAGATACAGGTCCAAACCCCTAATATATAGGTGTATTATGAGAGTCCTATGTCCAGCAGTGAACTATCACAGGCTGATGATGATAATGATGATGAAATAAAAGTTTAATAAATAACACGAGAGAGAGCAATTATCTCACGTCATTGAACATGCAACATCGACAGGCGAACGGATGAAAAATCAAATACTTCAAGTATTGTACAAAATGTTATTAGAATATGTTTATGCTCGTAAGTAAAAGGACGTTTTATTAGAAGCATCTTTATGACCCATCATAAATGGTAAATAAGCACTTAACTTTAAGGAGATTGTAAAAAAATCATCATCATCATCATTATCAGTGTCAGTCCACTGCTGGACATAGGTCTCTGCTAATGCTCGCCACCGCTTCCTATCTTCATTCACCATAGGCATATAGGCCTATATAAAGTAATTTTAATCTATAGTACATAAACACTTGAGTGTCTGTATATACAAATAACGTTTTAAATGATTATATATTGATACATAAAACAAAACTTTTTTTTTTTACTTTTGTCTGTCTATTTGTTCATAATGTAGAACCACTCTTGAATGGCTGATGCGATTTTGATAGGAACTTTACTGAAAAATAGCTAAGTTAACTGGCAGTAACCTGATAGAAAGTAATTTATTATTTTTTAATAACTTCTTGTAGAAATATCGACTAGTATAATTTATACACTCGGTTGGAAAGAATTAAAACATTCATTATCTCACGGCCATAAATATCAGTTAGTCGCCAACTAACGAACTCGATGCAGAGAACAGCGCAATAAATATATTGTCAGAGCATGTATTTTAATTTCCGCGTCCGGCCTTTGAGAAATCTTAAATTTACTTAACGACCAACGATAAGACCATTTGAACAGACGCGATGTTAATTACACTACCGTTACGATATTTAGATTACATTAATGTCGTGTAGGAAGAATAATAAATTATAGTAGATAGTCTATAGTAGGAAGGCATTTGGCAACAATTAATGATATCTAGAAAAGAATGAATCAAATAATGAGAAATCTACACTAAACTAAACTTCACAATAAAATAAACATTCATCAAACAAGTAACGAAGATAAAAGAGCATTATATAACAAACAAATCCAATGTAAAAACAATCGATACTGTTTTAGAATATAGATGACAAAAGAACGAAGATGTAAGAAATGTGACGATTGACTGATACATTGCCAAGATACAATGTTGCAAAGCTCGGC
Source organism: Lamproptera curius (assembly GCA_029286875.1). NCBI lineage: Eukaryota > Metazoa > Arthropoda > Insecta > Lepidoptera > Papilionidae > Lamproptera > Lamproptera curius. The sequence goes on from JAGSMT010000139.1 coordinate 760,242, forward strand.
TTCGTAAACAAAGCAAAGTGAGATTTCACTTTGTTGTGTGTAAAGGTCTTTCATTTCAATTGTAACAAATATGTTATAGCTCTGATAGGAAAAATTGCAAGTTACATATGACAGAAACTTGAAATATAACCAGGAGACAAAGTAGTATTATTAAAATAAGACAGACACGTTTTTAAATTTATTATTGAGTTAAGTTAATTTAACACAAATGAGAACCGAAATATGCACTTACATAAGCTTTGTAATTTTTAAAGTTGTTCGAACAAAAAGGCTTTATTATAATTAAAACGTTATCACGAAGTTTAGAAATATTGAAGTAAAGTTATAAAATATCAAAATCTCAATTGAAACACGAAGCACTAAATTTGACATTTAACACTCAGACATTTATTTGGTCCTCACTACGACTGAAGTCAAAATTAAATTATTTAGCTTAGAGATGCGACTAAAACATAACGCTAAACAGCACCTATCAACGAGTTTGATGGACTTTTTGACCACCTCACGTTTTGAAATCTGAATTAAAATTCCTCCATCAATACCGATCTCATCACAACTTTTAAAACCAATAGAATAAATAGATCAAGAATACGCATCCCATATATGATCACGATGACAAAAATAATCCCTCACCACATTAAACATTATCAACACGAACTATGCAAACACATCCCAATGAATCTCAACAATAAGCGCTTCTGACAGTGATGAACGAGGTCCACTCGAGTCACGCTAAGGAGCGCTATACGATGCAAAATCACAATAGGGCGCGTGACAATAATACCGAGGGCGTTAAGCGAAACACGGGCAAAATGCGTCCGGTCACGTTGGCCCGTTTCGATAAAAAAATTACGAGCAGCATGTACAATTAGCGATGACGAGCGCAATATATTTATAGCCCCTACCACGAATATGGATACGTTCGAGCGTTTATCGATCGAGTGTTGATTTAATGCGGATTCGGCTTGCTGGAATAATACGAGGACAAAGCTATATTTGTTTAGCTGAGAGGAACACATTTCGGACATAAGTTTCACGCGGTTATTTTGATATTACAATTATTCAAACGCATAAAAGGTCTTACCCTGAAAGCAACCACAAATTACATCTGTCGTTACAAATTTATGTGCAAAGTTACAATGTATGTGCAAAAAATAGAAATGATTTTCTTAGACATTGTGATGCACATAACATAAATACTAGAAACAACATAATTTAATTCTTCCAGCAACTAGACTGCGAAGAATAAGTAAATCTTTATGGGACAATGTATAGCTTTTACAACAAAATCCCAGTAAACGTTCAGAATTTAACTGTTAATAAATTTAAAAAAGTAGTAAAGGAACGTTTATGTGTTAAAGGTTATTATGACATAAATGAATTTATAAATGATAACACAGGCTGGTAATGAAATGCTCGCTCCAGGCTTTTTCAAGTGTAATATACGTATGATAGTACTGTATGTAGCTCATAAGAAAATTTATATGTATATATTTGATTATCTTAAAAGATGACAAAATAGGCCCGCTGAGTTTCTTTCGCCGGTTCTTCTCAGGTCGGAGGCGTCCTATTCCGAACCGGTGGTAGCGTCCTTGACAATCAATAAGCGAGTGTTACACTTCTATATTTGATAAAGATATTTGAGTTTGAATTTGAATTTGAATTTGAATTGAAATTATTACAATTTGTTTAACTGTTCGGGTACTATTTGTATTCCCCTTTATGTATTACGTGTCTCATAAAAATAATTCTTTAAATATATACCAATTTTACTCAAGTCATAACTTTAATAAACTTACGGTTACATTTCTGACCTGTAAGAGGATCAGAAAGGTTTCTTTTACTTATCAAAGTACACGTAATGCAGTTAAGTAGTTGACGTCCGGCTTCCGTTAGGTTAGGACACAATCCCGGTCAAACAACGTTTACAGGCTTATTTTTAAAGAAAAGGGCTTAAGAGCTTCTACTAAGCTTTTGCCTTCCTCGCTTTATTATAAATTCAAGCATATTATATGGTGTCAAGGAGATCAGATTATATATGAATTCATGACTATGTTAGTAAACCTTTTGGGTTTATTAAAATATCACGTGAACTGCTTTAAAAATACCACCTGTACCTATAGACAGAAATAAATAAAATCTGTTCTACCCTTTAGTACAAAAAAGAATCTTACTTCCTTACGCATTTGTGAATATCTTCGATTAAAAATTATATCTTTTATATAGTCTACGCAGAATTATAGATTTTGTCTGTAAACCTTCCTAATATAATAATTGTTATTCAATTGTATACACGTAGGAAGTAATGATGTCATTTCAAGCCGAATCCTGAGGTTACTGATCCGAGGTCTAAGAGAATTTCAAAACGAAACGCCTACACTAGGTCTTTACTCAAATTTTGCAAGTGACATAAAAATATAATAATTTATACAACGTTCACTAAAGTGTAATATTACACAACATTATACAACTTTCGAGAACGTTTTATATATTGTAATTAACCAAGAGAAAAGATACGATTGAAATGAGCAATGTGACCCAAAGCAATAAGCACATAACCCATACAAAAGTTCCGTGTTTTCTTTGATTTAGGCATATAATACTTAGCTTTTAGCGCCATATCGCTTGTATTCTTATCTTAGCTTACTCAGCGGTTTATCCCCTCATTTCTCGTTACACAAATAACACACCTTGCTAAATTGGATCAAATAAAAGTCGGGGCGTGTTTGGTCTCATTCGGCGGCAGACCGACCGGGCCCACCTTTGAGTCACGTCGGGCGCCGCGGCGTCACGCTTCGGCGGCCAAGCGGCGCGGGACGAGCCCTTTCGCGAACAGACTTGGCGCGACGTTTGCACGCTGCATTTGGCAAACACACCGATTATGTACACCGGATATGACAAATAATTATATCAGTTACGATGGTTTGATGCGAGAGAGTCAGTGTTTTCAGAACGAAGTAAATTGCTATAGAAATTTATCGATTCGCCTCTGAAATAAAATGGGAAAAACGCGTGGAATGAATAACTTAAAAAGGCTTGTTCTTGTACCAAAAACAAATAGTTTTGAGGTTTGTACCTATAAACTGAAGTGTTCATCGTAATGATATTAAGCATAATTGTCTAATAACACGTATAATGTCACAGATTCTGCTCGTCAATGTATAATCACCTTTATGTCTACACAATGACAAATGGTAACTGACGGGCGGACGAATTTCAATCAGCTGTCGATTGAGGTCGACGACCGGAACCGTCCGCACATTTTGCACAAACCCAAAATACAACAGAAGTGTTACGTACGTGTTGTAATAAAAAAAAAATCATAAATCTTGTATAGTTCCAAAAATGATTCGATTTGGTATAGACGCTCGTATAAAAACGAGTCAACGAAAGTGTGTATAATTTTGCTTCGAAATTCATTTTGAATTTAAAATTTAAAGTATCAAACAATCATTGTTATATGCAAATGTTGTAAAACTGCCTCGTAGCCTAGTGGTATAGGCGTGTGGCTTAGAAACCGGAGGTCGGGTTCGAATCTGCGGGACTCAACAAATTTTCATTGTTGTTCCTTAGTTGGTTAGGCAATTTGGGCCGATCACCCAATTGTCTGAAAGTAAGATGATCCATGCGTCGGATGGGCATGTAAAAGTCGGTCCACCCACCAACCCGCATTGGACCAGCGTGGTGGATACGGTCCAAAACCCTCTAATGGATAGGGTGTATTAGGGGAGGCCTATGTCCAGCAGTGGACTATCAAAGGCTGATGATGATGAAGCAAATGTTACAATTTAAAAAAAATACAAACGTCTCGAAATAAAACTATAACTCGATTGTAAATTATATATCTACACAAATTAAACAAACAAAAATACGCAGGACTTTACATCGTAGAGGCTACAAAAAAACCCTAAGACCGTTAGTCCATATATTATTTTAGTCCCAAACGCAAACATTACGTCATCCCTTGCAGTCAGAGAGCGGATAGTCGCCCACACATCCATATTAAGAACAATTCCCAAGCCCACGAAAACAATACGATAAATGCAAACTACCTTGTACTATCATCATCATCATCATCATCAGCCTATAATAGTCCACTGCTAAACAAAGGCTTCCCCTAATGGGGTGAATCATAATGTTATAATAAGGGGGTTTTGGACCGTATCCTACCACGCTGGTCCAATGCGGGAGTTGTGGGTGAATTGATGTTAACAAGATGTAAACCATAGCAACGAGGCGGCACTGTTTTTGATAGTTGACTGGCTCAGTGATTGGTATCTCGGTGACAATCTATCACCATCATCATCATTAGCAGCCCCTGTCCGTCCACTGCTGGACATAATAAGCCTTTCTCAATGAACGCTGACGGCCGACGATCTTTACCAATAGATAAATTTGATGTGTCTGCTTGTAACATTGAATCAACTGTTTTATTTTGTACATTGTTATATATAACTAGCACATGTAACTAATCAACATTTATTAAAAGTTTTGTCTGTCTCTGTTTGCTTTAGCTAATCTTCGCAATCGTCCAGCCGGTCGATTTTGCTAGAACTTTCTTCAAAAGATAGCTGACATAACTACAATTAACTTAGGCTACTTTTTTTTGGAAAATTCTAAAAGATTTTTATTACATTACCACGCGGGCATAAGAAACAAACTCTTGAATTGTAGACAACTTCGTCGTAATGGGTTACAATATTTATATCAGCTCAGAGTATTGATTGGCCCAGATATGAATAAGTACGTGAGACAATTGCAAACAAACTCTGCGCTACGTGCAAATAAGTGTTTAAGGTTTAGCACGTTTAACGAAGGGTATACACGTTTGATACAGCATTAAAATCAATGTAAGTTATCAATCAGATAACAATAAATATATTTAAATACCCAACTTAGTCAGAGTGGTAATATAAAAACAATAATTCTATCAGTTTTTTAAGAAAAAAGTGCCATAAGTTATGCTAATGTATTTATACCAATAACTCACCAAAACGGTCAATTATATTCACATTTCATTAAAGTTGGTTAATTAACCTGAGCTAAGTAGAACTTATTTCGCTATTAATTACAAAAATTGTATGTAACATAACCCCATCAAATTAAAAGTAATTTATCTTTAAATATAACGACTGCAACATCACATGGAAATTTCAAAATCGAAAAAATATAAGCAATTCATTTTGCATTGAACTCTGACACTGCGTTGAGCCAAAATGAGCTTAATATTAAGCTACATTAAGTCGTAATTTGAACAGTAGTGCATAACCTGATTGTTTTATACTCATTTTGTAAGTTAGTCATTCATTGCGCCAAATTTAGACAGCTTCAAAGAGCGAAGCTGAAGTGCATTAAGTCAACTAACTACGGAGAGCTCCGACTCGATAAATCGGAAAGGTAATTGTCGAACTCATTACAACTTGCTATATCTTTGGGCAGTTAACGGACTTCCAGGTAGGTAACGGTTGCACATGACACGTATACGGTGAAATCTAAAAGGTGATTTGATGGCACTAGATGTCATTAAAGTCGTAGTAAACGAGTTAAAATTTAGAACCCGGTTTGACGGATATAATATCTGTTTGAGATTTGGTGTGTGAACCTCACTATAACACCGTTGACTTAAGCAACGAAACGAGCGGGGTGGTAAGTTAGCCAAACGTACTACCCATTCCGGAAGTTGCGTCTCTATTACTCGTTAATAACCCTAGTTACGGTGCCCTTTTAACCGGAACACAGTTTAGTTTAGGAGTGTTATTACTGATTTGTAGCAGAAATACGCACCGCGATGATCTGCACGCCCCTATAAAAAGGGCGCGTATTAACATTAACCAATCGTACGTTGAACTATTGAAACAAGGCCCTTCACATTCAAAAACTCACACCGTGCTACAACTAACAGGTGGCTAACAAGACTACAAGTTAAAACGCTACTAAATACAGTTAATGTCATATAAATACGTCAATAAAACGACATAAAAACAAGAGAGCATCGCAGCGTTACCAACTTGCAGCAAGTGTGCGCCTGTCAAACGTTACAAGGCGTCGCGCGGTCGACGATGCGTGCGGCACATTTATAATGCCCCGACTGCGTCCACTTAATGAGAGAACATATGGGAGACGAAACGGTATAAGGACACACGGAATTATACAAGAAATATGAAGTTAAGAAGTCTATAGCAAATTAAAAGTATTAATATTCACTAATACGTTCAGTACTATTTGTGAATAGAAAAAGAGTGCATATTTGCGCAATGATATCCCTATAGCAGGCAATGAGGGAGTTTAAATTTAAATAATTTGCTGTCTTTTCTACATAGCGTGAAAATTTGTACCGTAACACGGTTGAATCATAAGCTAAGTAGTAAGGAAGCATACCAAAATAAGAATTAATATGCGCTATCATTATCATCATCGTCAACAGCTTTCATCCGTCCACTGCCGAACGTAGGCCTTTTCCAATGAACGCCAAGACGACCGATCCCTTGCTACTCACTATACAAGTTTAAAAAAAATGGCTGACAATTATTTAAAGTAATAAATTAGCATTACAAGTGAATAAATGGCATGCGATTGCAGGAATGTTATGGCATATGTAATATTAAATCAATCAAACCATATAATTATATGAGACGTTACAAATAAAAATCAAACAGATAATAAAATGACAACGAAAGGTAATCCGTACGTAATATATGGTATACACGACACTGCTACCATAATGCATAAATCGTGTATTAAAACGTCGCACAGGATCATAACGCAACGAAAATAAATCCAGATTAAAATAGATGTAGGGTGTCCATATTCACCAACAATTTGTGGTCAAGGACAGTCCTCTATCGTTGACTCGTTGTCACAGTATCAAATCTATTTATTTACGGATTTTTGTGTTAATTTTATCTATTTATTCTGGACGTTTCGAACACTTTCCATTATCTATGATCACGGGTAGACTGATAATATATAATAATAATTAATACTAAGTATAATAACCGCTTCAGTGGCCTTGCGGTATTGGTCCTTGCTTTATAAACCGGAGGTCGTGGGTTGGAATCCCGCGGGAAACAACTTCGTGTTATCGTTGTTTTCTAGTTAGTTAGAACAATTTAGGCCGATCACCCAATTGTCTGAAAAGTAAGATGATCCATGCGTCGGATGGGCATGCAAAAGTAGTCAACAAGTCATTGCATGGACGTCTAAACCATGCCAGCATACTAAATAGGTTACTATGAAGTGTGACTGGATAAATCATATGAATTGTCCACAGTATTCAACGATGTTACAACAGGGTTGATAATTAGAGATTAATACTATATAAATCATTAGTGCTTGATGCACAGTATTCATAAAACGAATGTTTCAGCAGTTCGAAATTAATTTCATTTCGCCTTCCATACATTGTCAGGCTCATGCGCACGTTTCATGAATGACAACATGTTCCTACTAACGACAGTTCGAACTTCCTTGACGCTTAGTATTCCGAAACTATAATGTATGTAGACGATAATTAAATTTAATGACAAAATATAAAAACGAAGACATTTTTATAGGAAATCCATCACTTTTGAATGTAACCGAATATCAGGATAATATTGGCCTTTCCTTAGCTTAGCAACATAGTGTTAGATTTGGCTAATAAAATTGTAACTCGTATTGAAATTACCTGCCATATTTATTTATTCTTTTTTCACACAGAGCACAAAGTCGTATTTAAATTTTATTACTTGACTTTATGCCAAAATAAAATTTATAATTATATTAAATGTTTCATTATAATCATAATTTTAAATAAAATGAGGAATTAATAGGAATTAATTTTTCAATGAATGATTATTATTTTACACATATCTCTTGCCTTAGTTAAATTAAAAACAGTATAAAAATAACACATTTAGTATAAAGCAAACATCAACCACTCAGTGCATAAATATTTCAATAGGAACGAAACTTTTCCGTCGAAAGGGAATATGGCGGCGTTGAATTTGAACCAATTAGATGATTGGGGTTAATGGAATCAAATGCGCTCAAGCACTATTCGGCAGCAAGTGTCAAATGTTGGCGGAGAATTGTGTAATGATTGCTTGCAAAGTGATGACGTCACAACCGAAGCGTAGTAGTGGTATTGTGACGTCATAGAGGCAAATATACTATACGACAGATACCAATAATTTTTTGATATGAAATTCAATAGTATGTTTAAAAGGTAGCAATTCCTCAATGTCTAACTACGGATAATTAAAAATGATAAACTAAAGAAATAATATTTGCTTTTACTGACAATAACAAATGCCGAAAACGCAAAAGCACCGAATTATGTAGCATAGCCAATTTAGACTCGGAATAAAAATATAAACTAACATAATAACAAACACCAACGGCACCATAAATGATCGCGTTCTTGTTACTAAACTGCGACCATCATATTTTACATTTCGTTTTAACCACACAATGTACAACATTCGTTTTTAACCACACAATGTACAACATTTTGTGGTTAAAGAATCTAAAAGTTTAACATTATCGGGCGTTCGCTAAAGATCGATCATTGATAAGGAAATTCAAAGATTTGATCTGGTTTCTATTATGAAGAGTATCGGTCATTGAACCCGAGAATTCGTATTTTATTGATACTCCAATAAAAGATAAACTATAAGAGAACATTGAAAGCCTGCGACAAAAGATAGCAAAATCTAAAATACGTTAGACGTAATCTCGAATGATGATAAGAATATCGAAAATCGTCCAAGCAACTTCATTGTAACAATACAACGATTCAAAATTGTTTATGAAAATATAACTTACATCTTGTTTCAATGTTATTAAGAAAATAAAGCCCTTTTGAATAATTTTAAATATAGTTAAATACTATACGGCGAACATAGTCTTATCTTTTTAAAAACTTTTTTAAAAATATATATTCACAAACATACTGGAATATCAGCGATGTTGTACATCATCAGCCTGTGTTAGTCCACTACTGGACATAGGCCTCCCCTACTGCACGCCTTCTCCATTGGGAGGTTCTGGACCGTATCCCACCACGCTGGTCCAATGCTGGTTGGTGCATAATAAAATGTTTTAAATATTTTAAAATAGTGACTCAAGTACACTACCAACCGCTGTAGCTCCATTGCAATAAAGTGGCGTCATGTATAAGCAGTGCTTATTGGCGAATGTAACTACATGTAAGAATTACACTGTTTACTTCTATTCCGAGTGTAAATTTGCTTTGAAACAACTACCATAGTTACAATCGAACAGCTTGTGGATTGATAGATAGATTGCAGTATTTTGAAAGGATTTCAAACGAGTACACGTAATAATTTACATATTTAATACCTTCTTCTTATTTCAAACGTGCGGCACTTATATTTGATTTCTTTTTAAAACAATGAGGCGCTTTAATTATTCACCAATTGTAATTGGTAAAAGACGCTTGATCATAGTCTTTGCTGGCGTTTACAAAAAAAAAAAAAATTTGACATTAGAATTCCTCCGACCTTCTTAGCCTTAAGTCGCCATATTTGACCAACACTACATGGTAGTGCCTCCGTAGGCTAGTAACTGCCTCCGTATTTTCAATGTTGTTTCCTAGTTGGTTAGGGCAATTTAGGCTGATCATCCAATTGTCTGAAAAGTACGATGATCCATCAAATGTAAAAAGTAGGTGCACCCACCATCCCGCATTGGACCAGCGTGGTGGGATACGGTCCAGAACCTCCCAATGGAGAAGGCGTGCAGTAGGGGAGGCCTATGTCCAGCACTAGACTAAAATGGGGCTGGTGATGATGAACATGATAGTGACAAAAACTTTGTACTTTCTTCGTATGCAGCGATGTTTGGCTTTTCTATAACTTACCTAATAAACTATAAGTCGCCACATTAGACCAGCAATACATGAAAGTCACTTAAACTATGTTTTATTGAAGTTTGTAGCAGTGTTTGGCTACTCTATAGCCTACCCAATAAACTGTAAGTCACCATATTTGACCAGCATTGTATGGTAGTCACTAAAACCACGTGTTGTTCTAGTCCGTAGCAGTGTTTGCTTTGGACCCAGCGATGGCCGCAAACATAAACAGGACGATCTCATAAACGCAACTGTTGTAGCGAGACGGATTTGTTTGTTATTTTAGAATCTCGCCTCTGACCTTCAAACAGATTTGTTGTACACTGTGTTGGGGGACGGGTTTTGTATTATTACGTAATTAAAGTTTAAACGGAAGAATGGATTAACGTATTTTGGCACATTTATACGTCTCGTATATATTATTGACATTGTTTACGACTTTCTAAACATTTTATACCGAGTTTTATATGCCAAAGTAAAATCAAGCATCATTGACCATTTTTTCATCTAAAAATAACTACATTAATGACGACCTTTTCAGAATAATACTTGTTGTATATCACTTCATAGTATAAAACAAAATCACTTTCGCCGTCCCTATATCCCTATGTATGCTTAAATGTTTATAAAAACGCGACGGATTTTGATCCGGTTTTTTTAATAGGTAGAGTAATTAAAAAAGAAGATGTTATATGTATAATTCCTACAAAATATTGTAGAGCACAGCTGATTAATTTAAATATGTTTCTATACATTTTACAGATATCAGTATTGCACCCGTGCGGATCCGGAGTCGCTTGTGAAATATACAATTTTAAATTTCACCAGCGAGATTGGCACGGAACCCGTCAGGGATCCCTGCTCCGAACAAGGGACCCCGAGGGCTGCACTTGATTGATTGACAGGGTAATGGAGGGTTCAGTATACGTTGGCCGGGGGCGTTCTGTTAAGTGAGTCGAAACGAGCGCAATTTAACTCAGGAACAATACGAACGAAACCGCGTGCTTGCATGCAATCCTACATTATACATACTTTTTTAAACCCTCGTAATATTATAAATACTTTGCATAGTTTTGATTAATATATCGCCCGTTCGTTCGTTGAAATTGTTGCGTCAATTTTGGATAAGTATTAGATCAAGATGTCATCGAAAGTATTGGCGAAGCCGATGTGTATTAAGTCTGTGGTTTCGATGAAAGATAAATGACCAGAACTTTTGTTACGCCCTACTGAACTAAAGTCTGTTCTGAATTAAAGAGTAAGTGGGATTGTCATATTCATCATCATGATCATCATCATCAGCCTGTGATAGTCCACTGCTGGACATAGGCCTCCCCTAATACACCCCTATCCATTAGGGGGTTTTGGACCGTACCCCACCACGCTGGTCCAATGCGGGTTGGTGGGATTGTCATATCATCATCTTTAAAACAGTTGTAACTTCTTTATTAAACTAGCTTTTTAAGTAGGTTTTTTACCGGTTGAGCTTATGATTATAAATTTATTATTGCAAAATCATTATAGAAGTTTCTATTCTTACTTGTGAAAATAGGAGTTTCTCAGTAACATTAGTGATTACAAAGACGTTACAATAATGTTCTACATAGCAGGACAGGCAGACAGGAATGAGGCAACATTTCTGCTGAATACTAAATTACTTGTATGAATGACGTGCGCCAAAACATATCACTCTTCTTTCCTCGACTGAAACGATTTGTTAGGATTCCGCTTATCTTCGTGTTTGCAGTTTCATAATAATGTAGTAAGTACAACATTACACATGTACGTAACACGCCCCAACTATCTACAAAAAAAATTGGCAGTTGGTATGATTCTATTGTTAATATTGATTAATATTAAAGAATTACAGCTTCAACCGTACTATAAGATTGTGTGAGTGAATTATATTCGATCAATCTTCTGAAACTCTCTAAAAATGTGATCACATTTGAATAACAATACGATATACATTTGTATAAGAATACGTTTTGATTCACATTATCAACACAACACCATTAGATTTTATCTTTTTACATAAAGAAAACATTAACAGATAATTTGAAGTCATTGTAGTATCATCATCATCATCATAATCAGCCTGTGATAGTCCACTGCTGGACATAGGCCTCCCCTAATACACCCCTATCCTTTAGGGGGGTTATTGTAGTAAAACCAAGAAATGGAGTTTCTTGTTCAGAATGTATACTCACCCTAACGTATAAAAGTCTTTTCACCTTTCTCCATAATAAGATGTTACATTGCAAAAAATAAACTTCAACAAGAAGTTACGACTCCTTTACACATATAAGCGCCTTATTTATGGAACATATAAATTGGCATTGATGGCCGTTCTCTTCGTATCTTACGACGAACGGTAGCTAGCTTTTAGAGCCTTCATAAATAATAAAAAGATCAAAGACAGCCACTAAGAGAAAAGAAATAAATACATTCATCTCTGATAAAATTACTTTTCGACTCAAAAAACAAGACAGTATTTTTAAAGATGGTGCTTTATTACAAACACATTACTAAAGTTGTTAATAACTAGGCCGAATCAATATTAGAAATTTTATCCTATACAATAATTCCAAAATATTTTCACGGTAAACGATAAAAAAAATAAGTTTTATTACATAAATAAGTTACCGTAGTCTTACGTTATTCTATAAAATGAACAATATTCATGAAATCTGACATAAATAAAGATTATTATTAACACAACAAAACACTAAGACGCATATTTTATAAACATCTAGTACGCATATTTTTAATTAAACTGCTTTTAGAAATTAAAATAATCAATTTATTTACCTTTATAAAAATTTATGTTAACTAACAACATTTAAAAGTCAATCTTTATATACATACAAGTAAATAAAATTGCGAGTGTCTATTCGTCATATTAAAAAAAATAATTAAAAGAACATTGTGTGATAAAACCTGTAAATATAACAAAACAACTTTTTTAAATTTCTGTCTGTCTGTCCGTTTGTTTGGGCTAATCTCTTGAATAATAACTGATGACTGTAAGAGTAGCCAAGGCTTCTTTTTTTTAAAGAGAAAAATCTAAAATTAATCTTTATTCCATTATGCACGGACGAACTCGCTGCAAAAGCTTGTTTAGAATATAAAAAACTACAGTTTATCACTTGCCACATCCTCTTTTATAATCGTGCAATTACCAGTAATTATTAGCATTATCATTGTTATGCGCAGACATTACACAAATAATGTGTTCATTGTCTTACAGAGCCGCTGTAATACAAATAATACATAACTCTTTGGCCAAGGATATATTAAATCTTCAACTGCCTTCGTAGCCTAGTGGTATGGGTGTTTGCTTTAGAAACCGGAGGTCGTAGGTTTGACCCAACGAGAACTCAAAAATTTTATTGGTGTTTCCTAGTTGGTTAAGGTTTGGGCCGAACACCCAATTTTCTGAAAAGTAAAATGATTTGCGTCGGATGGGTATGTAAAAAGTCGGTCCACCCACCAACCAGCATTGAACCAGCTTGTTAGGATACGGTCCAAAACCCCCTCACGTATAGGGGTATATTAGGGGAGGCCCATATCCAGCAGTGGACTATCACATGCTGATGATGTGAAATTAAATCTTTGTAGTACATTGTTCTATTACGATCATTAGCAAAAAGTGTGATCAATATTTAAGTCAAACTAGGCTTCTAACTGATCTGAATAAAGTAACCAATGACACCGAAATGACGTCACACGTCAAGCATTAACATTTTTCTTCTTCTTTTTCTTTTGCTTATAATGGCTCCACGAAGAATATATTAGTGATTCTGCCAATGTCAAGGTTGGAGAAACAGGCAGTAATTATAAAAATAAAAAAAAATATTTTGTTCAGTAATAATGACTTTTAAACAGTTAGAGGAACTTGATTAGGACACTTAATCAGCTGAAATATCTGGGACAAGCACAAAACAATAAATTAGTAAATACAAAATTTGAAATAAGAATAAGTAACACATTATTAGGAACAGAACTAACCATGACACATACTAATAAAAGAGGGCATAAAATTATGATGCGGAAAGGTGTGTAAAAAAAATATGTTTTTTTAATTGCTGAATTGTCATCGAGATGTCCATTACTGAGTCGCCATGCTATGAGTTCTATATATCTATTTATTTTTTTATTTGCATACGAAGGCAGACGAGCGGGCGTGCCACCTGAAGGGAAGTGATCATCGACGCCCATAGACATCGGCAATACTAGTGGTATCACCAACGCGCTGCCTACCGTGAGACATAAGGGTAAGGTGCCCTTAGAACCGGAACTCAACAGTGTTTTCACACTTCAGCTTTGCGGCAGAAATTGGCACCGCGGTGGCACCAACCCAGAAGGTACCCTCTAAAAAGAGGACCTACCACCAGTTCTCTTTTCGTTTCCCAGCATAACCTGCATTTCCTATAGACACGGCGTGTCAGTTACTATCAAGTAAACATAATGCCACTCTCATCGCTTTATTCAGTTAAAAATCACAAAAATGCCAATTTTTAATTAATTAATCTGTAGACTTTGAAGGCAAAAGTACGCCTTCCGACAAATAGTCGAGACGTCAAACAAAACTTAAGTCAAACATTTAAAAAGCAAAGCAAACACTCCAGCACGAAACAGTAGAGCGCCATTAAGTATAGTAGCACTACCGTTATCGAGTGTTTACAGACTACTGAACTGGGTAAAATACCGATTACTTACGATAAAGCAGTTCATAATTATTTACTAAGGTTCGAGAGTGCCTTAACAAGCTGATTCAATAATGAAACAGATTTAAATTATCTACTAAGGTAAGGTACCTAAAGAGAGTGAATATAAGACGGGAGTGATTAATTTATAGGAGAATTTGTAAGAGACATTTTATGTTATTGTTCATAACTCACGTCTACGTGAAATACATTTTTACACTTGAGTATATTTTATATAGACTTGCTCATTGAACTACTAACAATGTTAAACAAACACACACGCGGTGAAGATCCCGCTAAAATTAGTATTACATAAACACTATTTCGAATTGTAGGGGACCGTACCTAGTAGTAGACCAGGTAGTCTACTCAATTAGCAAGTAAGTTTGTGTCGCGCAATCAAGCTGCATTTCTTTTTGACATTGCAAAACTGTATCAGATGATCGCTCTTTCCGTCTTGTTACTTTAATCAATAATAGCAAATTGTCCACGGCTCTGTCCGTGTCATTTATAGATTGTTTACAGGATTTCCTGGGCCAATAAGTAGCCTATGGTGCTCAAAGTGAATTTAGCTACCTAAACATGACGATAGAGTATTTTAAATCGGCCTAATACCTTTTCAGATTACTCATACTAACATATACACAAAAACACTAATCTTTCCTCTATATTAGTAAAGATACAAAATATCTAATTATACATTCGTTGTTTAATTTTAATATTATCATTTATTTAAACACAACACAAAGAAATTACAAACACGTAAGGTTGTTTACTCCATAAAATGTATTATTGATGTAATTACCAACTACATTGGCATTGAAGGAAGGACAATGTTTTTATTTCAAGCCGTTTAAGCTAACAAGCCACTTTTGCAGATCGTGGACTGAGTTGTGAGCTAATTGTGCAATTACCTCAATCTCTCGAAATGCCGAGCACTAAAATATCCTTGCATTGCTTAAGTGACCTTTTATAGATATTTAAAACTGGTAAAGATATCACAGAAGTCATAATTTAATGAATACAAGCATAACATTTTTTCAATAGTGTTACTATTTATATTTATAACTTTTTTATTATCAACCTTTCTATTCAAATCGCTACCAAGTTACTAATAATATCCATACAAACAAAAATTAAGAACAAGCACACAAATACTGCAAGACTTATTGATACTGTCAGCTCAGTACGCATAAAACGGATCGCATAATTTAATATTTAAAATTGACGGTAGCCGATTTAACGACGACATTTCGACGCCCCACATCTTATCATCGGTCCCGTGACACTGGGAAGAGTTTGAAACGACGGTATAATTTTAAATAATTGTAAAGTAATTGAACGCTACAAAACCGTAAAAATGTGTTATTTATCTTTTATAGTATTCGCGTAAGCAACAGAAAGTATTATTCATACACCAAAACAAACTTTTTGTGTGTACATTGTTAAAGCTGCCGACCTTTGCGCGATGCGCGCGAGATGTAAGTGCATTCGCAAACCGAAATGTTTGAACGGTCGTTGCAAATGTGGGTCGATATAATTAGGTCGCGTTCGAGAATCTCTTCAATCGACTGGTGCTTGTATAATTCGTTCCATATTTGAATTGGTGCGTTCCGTTACCAATAAAAAAATAAATAATAAAGCATAAGGTTATCTGTGTGTTTTAAGCTAGACTAGTAAAAAAATAAATTTTATTTTTTAATTATTTTTTTGCCAAATAAACAAAATAATTTTATGTCGAGTTTTTACTATTTTTTGTCAATTTGTGAGAGGAACAAAAGTGTAGTTAAGTAAGCTATAGTAATGTTAAATCATGTCATTTCGTTTTTATTTTGGGTAAAGCCTAATATTTTAGTTAATGTTACTTTGAATAAAATTAACATGACGCTATTGCCGTTAATACTTTTTGACTCTATTCTTTCCGCGATATACGAATAGACAAATTATTTTTACCAACACAACTCTGTAGCATTTACTTGAACGCTAGGCTGAAGACATTTAATTTCGACGTCGCCCGCAGGCGAAATAGGCGCGTGACGGACAAGTCTAGTCTATTTGCGATCCCGCATTGCCTAGAGGTCGTTACATCTGAGTTTATTTTTACCCTGTGGCCTGGACAGGACCGGCATTATGAATGGAGCATTTCGCCACATTAAAAAAAAAAGTTAATGTGACAGACTGAATCTGAACGAGCGAAAGAAAATAAAACAGCCGGTCCATTAAGCATCTGCTCTATCTGTGATGCGCGGTTAATATTAATGGCAAACGTCAATCGTTCGCTAGTATCCGTAATATATGTATGTATTCAATGAGCGCGTTACTTATTGCCTTTCGCTTAGAATTTATGGAAATTAAGAATATTTGCTAAGCCAAAGTAAATACACGTACGGATGACACGAATAAATTAATAGTTATATGTTGGTTTAGATCGGCATTGGTGTAATGTTATTTGGTTGAGAAATTCAAGCCTCTTATAACTATTCTATCATAAATTTGTTACTATGTACTAAGTCATTAGTTAAATATATTTTTACTAAAAATATTATATAATTCCTTGAACTTGTTCCTCAGTTCAAAGTTATAGAATTCAACATTTGAAAGAAAATTGTCAAAACTTGCCAAAGTTATGAATAAAAATAAGACATTATTAAAAAGTAAGGCATATTTTCAAATATATTACATTGGAATAGTTACTCACTTCTTACGACTTAATATCAACTTTTTGTCTTAACAAAACATTTATACAATTTATAACTGTTCTAAGTCAATATCATGATAAATTCGATACCCTAGATCGACCATTAGCCTGAATGTATTTTTCCTTGTAAAGAAGCTAGATATACTTATTTAACACTTTACCTCCGCACTAAAACATTTCAATTGCAAAACAGAAACAGCCACGGCAAAAACTAGACCAATAAAACCTGAGCAATTGCATCACTTACAAATCGCGGCAATCAGTCGGGGAACGCGTTAAAAAAGCGTTAAATTAACATCGAGTTAATTCGCGAAACCCGTTCAACTCGTGTGCGGTTCAAATACGCATGTGGGACACGCATATTGTGCAACGCACCATTTACCCACTGCTTCGTACCATTGTGTACAGAATACGAATGATACGAAATAACAGAATAAATATAATAAAAGTAATAAATGTAAACTTATTTTTTGTTAACTAGTAGCAATTAAGGAATTTACCATAAACGGTGTAGATTCAACAAGAAGATGAAGTTTAGAAAAGTGTTAATTTATTTTTTTAAGTAAAGTTTGAATGTATCAAAGTATTTTAAAGATAATAGTTGTTTAAAAAGATGTGGTGCAGGAGGTTTGTGTTAAACATTAAATTACTAATGGCGGTTTAATTATTTATAATTTTATGATTAAAAACCTACTATCGCATGAATGTATTTAAAATGTACATCGACTCTCTAATATTTTTATGCTTGACTGTACACGCGATAATTAACTGAGCAAACGAATGCTGTGTTTTAAAACAAGTTTAGTAAAAGCTCGCACACTTCGATCACCGGATAAGATTAATGACAACGAAAATAATCAGCCATTCATTCCATGTAAAACATTATACTTGTATGGGTTAATTACAAAGCAAACCATTCATCATCGCCATAAATATAATATTTGTATCCTAATGCACTTTTTAACGGAAAACATACAAAACTCTGTCTTATAAACGTCTTAAATCATTTCCGTCGCAGATTTAGTGTCAGAATTTCGACCGATAGAGGTATAAAAGAAATTCGGTTATTAACTAAATAAAGGAACTAGCAATAACCTAGCTACATTACCTATTAAAAAGACATGTAAATTGTTATATCAACGATAACTAAAATCAGAAAAGCTGCAATAAAACAATACTTACATTGAAGAAGTGCGGCCTCAGCCTTCCAATGGTGTATTTAGCGACATCTGTGGTGAGCTGTTGACAGGCACAGCCGAACAGGAACACACCAACTACTTTGTAGACCTCCCATAGCCAGGCGGGACACTCTTTCCCCAGGATGTTCCTAGACCGACCTCCCTTGTAATCGCGTAATCTGATCCATTCCGTTAGCACCATCTGAGGAAAGAAACATAAGATGATACATGTGTTTATGCACTCCTAGTACACAAACAGCCGTTGCGAAGCCTAATACAGATAAATACAAGAAACTATACAAAGGCGGAGACCTAGACCTAGATTTTATAGTAACGAAGGCTAATGTCAAACACGAATAAATTCGCTTCGATTGGTTTCCAACCATTTGTCACGTGATAATTGATCAACATTAAGGTCATAAAATTTGGCGGCGTTACATTGTTGTTCACTTAAATTACGAACCAAATTTGGTTTTGATAATCACACATTTACTACTCTATATATATTGTATACTTATTAAACAACAAAGGGGCATTACGTACCGAACATTTTTATTGATGAATTGTCAGCAATATATCAACGTTGTTTACATTACATTTCTCAGAAAAATAAACTATTTGCAAAAAAAAAGTATTCAATAAAATTCCTGTTCTTAAACATTCGTATTTTGTCTAATATGGATGTTAAAACTGTATTGTGGTCTACAAACGCGGCTACGTTTGCCTTTATCCCAACTTGTATAAGCAATTTAGATTTTAGTCACGCAACCTGATCCGTTTTGTTGGCGCCGTCGGTTGCGCAAAAAAAATAATGTCCATATTTTTATGCGCTCCTGGTAGTCGTAAGAAAGAAGCTATGTACAAAAATATTACGGTACATCAAAGTGCCGGCGTCCTTAAAAGTAAATCGTCGCTAATTCACTTAAAAAGGTTAGGAAATTAAGACCTTGTTTATAATAATATACAAACATTTCCGTGGGGTTAAATTTGGTTGCAGATATTGTAAATAAACCTTGGATAAGAAGCAATTACCGTATTTTTGTTTTTCCAAGAATATTCAGAAATTATTTGTACATTAACTAACATATCCAGAAAGTAGGATGCTATTTTAAACGGTTAAAATATTTCAATTATAAAAGCAACATTAAAAAATGAATAAAAAGACACGCTTGAAAGTTTGATCACAGGCGATAGTATTCAAAACGTCGGGAGTTAAAATATATTTAAAACACGATTAAATCCATAAGATTACTTTTATACAATAATGTGTAGTAAATAAAAGAAATAATTATAAAAAAATTATAACATAAGTTTACAATATTAACCACATCATGACATAATTTTTATTAACAGCAACACCAACACTCACAACAAAGACTTCCCTCACCGCAATGGCCAACATGACGGCTTACTCGACGCATCGCATTGGTAACCCAATGCCGTCACAAACAGAATTAACACACGAGCGCATGTCTGCAACATTACGCGCGTAAATGCAAAACGCACAGGAAGGGACGAGTTGCGTTTCTAATGGGATAATATTAAAATTTATTTTATTTTTGCAGTAGAATTACGACAATTTCACTAGTTTAAGCAACGGTTCATTGTTTTGGAGTAAAGAAAAAATAGTTGCCTGTCGTTGCAATCGGTATACGGGCGAAAGTTATACGTGACAAGTCTTTTAGTGGTAGAATGATTGTAATGTAAATATTCATTCGTATAGTAGAAAGAAGGATCAAATTATAACAACAATTCAAAATATTCAAACAACAAATTTTACACTCCATTATAAGAGAGACGCAAGGCATGAACCGGTAAGCATGCCCCTCTTTCTCTTTCTCTCTGTCTCTCTTTCACTTAAGCAGGCCAACTGCGCGCGAGTAAGAGAGACGTGTTCCTCTTACTTTCTCTTATGGTTTCTTATGGGGAGCGTTACGTGAGCGGCACTGTGACACAGTTTTCGAGAGTGTTGCCATGGAAATGTACTGTTTCAATGTACTGTTAAGTCTCATTTAGCAGTAGCACAGCTATAATCACTACATAATATAAAACAAAGTCGCTTTCTCTGTCCCTCTATCCCTATGAATGCTTAAATCTTTGAAAGTACGCAACGGATTTCGATGCGGTTTCATTAGATAGAGTGAGTGAAGAGGAAGGTTTATATGTACAACAGATGTTTAATATTGTAGGTATATTTTCAAACAGCATAGCTTCCGTGCGAAGCAGGGGTGGGTCGCTAGTTTTTTTTATATAATATTATTTAAATATAGATAGACCCGTATCTATATTATATAGTAAAAAAGGCTATAATGAAGGACTGTAATGTGTGATTTTAAAGGCGCATGGTTTATAACTTAATCGTATGTGATTTCAAACCGTAAAATAAAGTTGAATATTAGACTTTATGTTATAACTAGCTGTTCCCTGCGACTTTATCCGAGTAATAATGTATAAAAAAACTATTCATTTTCCAAAAAAAACCTAGTTAACCACAATACCTTAGTAATCTAACTCAATGACCTCAATTCTAGAGATTAGCCAGAACAGACAAAAATAAAAAAAAATGTTTTATTAACTGTACCTGTTACATATCACTATATAATTATTTAAAAACGGTTATTTTAGTATTACATACAGACGCAGTGTCTGTATGTTGCAATACAATTTTATTTATTTGTATAGGTATTATCATAAATATAAATTATGACCAAACAGAAACAACAAAATACCCAATCTAAATGGTGAGTTTTCAATGTCTTACTTCATATCAAAAGACGTCTGGGTTTTTATATTATTAAGACTATTTGTATACACAGATACACTATATCTCATCATCAGCCTGTGATAGTCCACTGCTGGGCATAGGCCTCCCTAATACGCCCCTATCCATTAAGGGTTTTAGATACACTATATACTACTAATTATATACATACGATATATACACTACACACATTTAAAGACTGATTTTAAGCGTTTTACTCTAGACAATTCAGAAAATTTACAGTGACGTAAGTATTTTCACGTTTTATCAATTCAAGTAAAAATTAAATACATCATACCAGGTACTACCACAATTTATTTTAGCATACATATGTCTTATACAGAATACCGGCATACACATGCCCTGATTACTATTTGTACAGATGACCCGCTGACACTCCAAACATTATCGCACTTATTCAACATACACCATTGCAAAATAACTCTTACACATATCAACAGAAGATTAATTATCGTTTGTCTGTTTTTTTGAGAAATTTTACTCGTTACTGATACTTTGTTGAAGCGCTAAACAGAATGTTTACGAATCTTATCGGGTCTTTCACACCCCATTAGTGGTAGGGGGAGCGATGTGACCTTAGGGCTCATGTGTACTTTAGTCGGTGTGGTACAGACATCGCTTTCTGGTGAGGTCAACGACCGTTCCAACAACTGTCTTGGACGTAAGTACTGGCGGTAGCTCCTTTTTACAGGGGACCGTCTGGGGTGGTACCACCGCGGTGCCTATTTCTGCCGCAAAGCAGTAGTGTGAAAATACTACTGTGTTCCAGTTTGAAGGGTACCATATCTAGCGTATGTGCTGGGTAAATGAGATTTGACACCCTATTCCTCACGGTAAGCAACGCGTTGGGGATACCACTAATATTGCCAATGTCTATTGGCGTCGGTGACCACTTCCCATCAGGTGGCCCGACTGCTCGTCTACGCTAGCAGACATGGCCTGAGGCAATAAAAAAAAGTATAAAATCGAATTCCGTTTCTTTTTTTTAAAGTATAACGCAACAAAAATAAAGAATTATAATGTTAAACTGCAAAAGCTAAACGTAATGATATTATTAATGTTGTAGTTTGACAGCGTCGATATCACTTATACCATCCCATACAATATGTATAAAACTTAACAGCATTATGGCTAACCGAAGTAACATATAGGTATAGAGTAAAAGTAATCAATGAAGATTTCGATAAATATGAATGAAACTATTACTCTGCCCTGCAATTACCGTTAACTTTATTAAAGGTAATTGCAGAGCAGAAATTATGATTATGACATGATATGTGTCCAGATTATATATTTAAAGACGGTTATTTCACCCACGATAGTAGAATTAGGTACGTATTTATGTTCGTTAAATATTTATTATACATCCGAATTCACATATAAGACCAAAGCCGTTATTAACGACACCAATTTTATAGCGATGAAGGCATAAATACGTACAGAATACTTAATTGAAAAATTGTGATAAAACTCTTTATAGGCAAACACAACAACAAATCTAGTACTGAATACTTTAATCTCGTATCAGTAAGTACTGTATTAATAAGTACAGTTTTTACCTAATGCTTTTACCTAATTTGCATGCGAAATAAATGTAATCACAGTAACCCATGGCAACTAGTTTGCATCATTCAACCAGTGTTATTGATGAATTGACAACGAAATGTCAACCACTGATTGACAGCCGACAAATAACAACATTATAAGTTGTAACTATGAGGTTGTTTAAATCGCTTACATTTAGTCTGTATCAAAGTCGGCTAATCAATTGTAGAGTAATTAAATTGTATTTAATCGGTCCTCAATACGACGCGTATTTTCGGTTCCAACGGAACTGCATCAGTCGTTAAAAATTAAATTAAATATTATCATTGAGTATACTTAAAATAAACGAAACAATTTAACGTAAACCCAAGCCTCTGTATCTTACAGTCAAACGAACGTTTCGAATAAAGTGGCCATTTTAACTTAACGCGGCAAATGTTGAACGCGCTCTACATTCAGGTCGCGTGTGACCCGACCCCGCTTTAAGGCGAGCAAGGACAATGCAGTTGCAACTCGCGTTCCTTTATAAAGATTCGAAAATTTTCCAAATTCAAAGGAGTTAGACATTATTTTTATATCTCCGTCAGCTTATAGTTGGCCAGGAGTAAATGGTAAAAGTGTTTGTAATTTCAACCGCCTCTGTGGCCTAGTAGTAATGGCCCTTGCTCTATAAACCGGAGGTCGTGGGTTCGAATCCCGCGGGGAAGCAACTGCTATCGTTGTCCTCTGGTTGGTTAGGAGAATTTGGACCGATCACCCAATAGTATGAAAAGTAAGATCGAAGTCGGATAGGCATGTAAAAAATCGGTCCACCCGCATTGGACAAGCGTGGTGGGATAAGGTCCAGAAACCCCCTAATGGAGAAGTCGTATAAAGGGTTGGCCTATGTCCAGAAGTAAAATAACACAGGCTGATGATGATGATGATTTATACTTTTGTTAAAGCAGTCTCGGAATCGATGTAAAGAAAGTAACCCATATCAACAAAGCGGTATAGCGCGTATGGCGTTATTATTCGCCGACTGTCTTTGAGCGATTGACATCTTGGTCACAATGCATGTCATTTTACTTGTATTATTCACATTTATTTTAGCTCTAGTGGCTCAACTAAAGTTCGCGTCTATAAGTACTTTTGTTGCAAATTTTATTAACATGTATATAAGGTTCGAACAAGATTTTTTAACTAAGAATTATTGAATAAAATGACTTTTTACGGATTTTATCGCGTTTTTTACATTTTAAATTCCCGACGTTTGGAACACTTTCCAGCGGCCGTGGTCACGGGGGAGATAAAATCCTTAAAAAAACCTTTTGTTTAATAATGTAGTGTTCCGCGTAAACGAACAATTAACTAACTTTGTTACTTGACGACAAAAAAGTTTAGCGAAATTAACTCTTAGACCTGGTTCTTCATTATAAAAAGTAAAGGACCTGCAGCCGAAAACTTGTAACACTGAACCTGAAAGATTATACCAAATTTTGCTGTGATAAATTGTTAAACCCCAAATTATTAAAATAAAATCGTTAATTTACTTTTAAACATGAAGTTTCGATGAATCAAAACAGATTTATTGCTCGAACGTGACCTCTCACGATTAAAGTGGTTCAAAAGTCATATCGTATATATCGATAGACGCGTGAGCTGATAACTGTGTTACAACATTAAGCGTAATAATATAATATATTAGTTACTATGAAACTTATTTCTAGTCAAAATCTTGTTGCACATCGCAATATACACGTTAGGCATTATGTGGCACGAAAACAATCATTTAACCTTTGTATACTTTTAAGCGTTTTTTTATTAATCTACTTACTTTAAACTAATTTGTATATAATAAGCATTGATATCTATTCAGACAAGACCAGCAGGATTTTCTCTGATTTTTGAAATTGAAAAGCATCAAACGTCTGATGTTATAAAATTACAAGCTACGGTGTCCTTCAAACAGGATCACTTGTCTTTTTACATTAAGATTTTGGTAGGTCGGTCTCGTAAAATGGACTTTTTTTATAATAGTTTCAAACATTCCTCGACAACTATATCTATAAATAGATAGTTTGAATACCCGGGTCAAAGTCAATGTGAAAAACTCAGCGAAAAATAAACGTTGCAACTCGCGTTCCTTTATAAAGATTCGAAAATTTTCCAAATTCAAGAAGTTGACATTATTTTTATATCTCCGTCAGCTTATAGTTGGCCAGGAGTAAATGGTAAAAGTGTTTATAGTTTCAACCGCCTCTGTGGCCTAGTAGTATTGGCCCTTGCTCTATAAACCGGAGGTCGTGGGTTTGAATCCCGCGGGGAAGCAACTGTTATCGTTGTTCACTGGTTGGTTAGGAGAATTTGGACCGATCACCCAATAGTCTGAATAGTAAGATCCAAGTCGGATAGGCATGTAAAAAATCGGTCCACCCGCATTGGACAAGCGTGGTGGGGTAAGGTCCAAAACCGGTCTTCGCAGGTACCACGCGATCCAGGCGAACCTCCAGAGAAGCGAGGTATACACGGCCGAGCTAATTATGGAGGCGCAGCAGCGCAAAACAGCGTTTGCGCTGCTGCAAGAACCATATATCGGCCGTATAGGTAAAATGCGGCAGTATCCAGGTGCACGAACGGTGCAATGGACGGGGAATA
Organism: Lamproptera curius; assembly: GCA_029286875.1. NCBI lineage: Eukaryota > Metazoa > Arthropoda > Insecta > Lepidoptera > Papilionidae > Lamproptera > Lamproptera curius. Next base: position 785,644 of record JAGSMT010000139.1, read on the forward strand.
CGACGACAAATGCCGTCGTAAAAGCCGCCATTGTGCTGTTCGATGACACCATCAACATCACCCAGTACCCGGATCTAACAACAACTAACGTCGCAGTCGCGAAGTTGAGAACCGGGTGCTGGGAGGTGGGAGTGGTGTCAGTGTACCTGGAACCAGATAAGCCCATAGCACAATACCTAAAACACATGAAGGCTGCTCTGGAGGGCCTGAGGACGCGTAGCGTGGTGCTTGGCGGGGATCTTAACGCCAAGAATTCGTGGTGGGGAAGCCGTAGGACGGACAGAAGGGGGTTAGAGATAGCGGAAGCTCTGGATGAATGGGGACTCCATATCCTCAACTGGGGGACTGAGCCGACCTTTGACACCCTTAGAGGGACCGTCAGATACAGCAGCTGCGTGGACGTGACGTGCTGCTCGGGTGCCCTACTCCCGAAAATAGTGAACTGGGGACTCTCTGACGAGATTTCCGGCTCGGACCACAGGGCAATCCTTTTCGACATAAGCATGGAGAGTGCGGCTGGCACAGACGTCCCAAACACAACTAGAAAATATAATACAAAAAAGGCAAACTGGGGTGAGTTTCGTGAGAAACTCACCCAGTCATTGACCAACCAAAATTTAACATCAGAAGTAGTAGCACAAATAGATAATAGGGAACATTTAGACAACATTATATCAAAATTTAGTAATACCATAACGGACGTCTGTGACAGTTGCATTCCCAGGCTGAAGAGAGGACGCGGAAAGGGATTGCCCTGGTGGAATGAGGAGCTGAAGGGTCTCAAGAGAGAGGTCTCCAGGCTAAAGCGCCGCATATCATGTGCGGCGCCTGTCAGGAGGGAGGGGGTAGTCGGGCGGTACCTCGCGGCCAAGGAACAGTATCTGCTGGCTGTCCGGAAAGCTCAGACCTCCAGTTGGAAGGACTTCTGTAGTAAACAAGACAGAGAGTCCATGTGGGATGGAGTTTACAGGGTGATCAACAAGACAGCGGTCAGACACGAAGAACTCCCTATAGTCTGCGGGAAAACCCTAGGAGACTAGAATCGGCCAGGGCCTTAGCCGAGATTTTTATCCGGACGACGGGTTGAAGCGACAGTGCCGACCATAAGCTGGAGAGAGAGTAGCCGAAAAGTTGAATGAGGGACGCATGATGAATCATGCGACCCACCTTTACGGCGGAGGAGCTGAAGTGGTCGGCATCGAGCTCAATCCCAAAAAGGCTCCTGGCACGACGGTCTAACAGCAGACATATGTCTGGCCGCAATCACCCTGTCCACCGACCTCTTCCTGGCAATCGCGAATGCATGCCTTCGCCTCGCACACTTCCTCAGAAGTGGAAAGAGGCGACGTGTTTTTGCGAAAGCCGGGAAAGGAAGACTATACGCACCCAAGTCCTATAGACCCATCGGTCTCCTGCCAGTCCTGGGAAGATCTTTGAGAAGATCCTCATACGGCGTATCAAGTGGTACGTCATCCGGCCACCAAGCATAAGGCAATATGGCTTTATGCCACAAAGGTCGACCGAGGACGCCCTCTATGATCTAGTGAAACATGTCAGGAGTCAGTTGGCCGAAAAGGCTGACTGTCATGATATCGCTGGACATAGAGGCGCCTTCGACAACGCTGTGGCGGCAATAAGATGCAGGCTGGCGGAGACTGAATGCCCGGTAAACCTGAGGCGACTTGAGATAGCTATCTTCAAGATGAAAAGTGCGCGTCAGGTTTGCCGGAGAAAGATGGTCAGGGCTACGACCAAGGGGTGCGTACAAGGTCGATCGGTGGCCCTACTTTCTGGAATCTGCTGCTCAACCCTTCTGGTAGAGCTTGATGGAAGAGGCGTTTTGGTACAGGCATTTGCGGATGATGTCGTTCTGGTGTTCTCCGGAGATCGGGCGAGTGGATGTACAAGGCAGGCAAACGCAGGCCCTCGCCCAGGTGCAGAACTGGGGGAAAAGAAACAAATTAAAATTCGCGCCACACAAGACCAAGGCAATGCTTTTAACACGCAAAATAAAATATGACACCCCAGTTCTGCACATGGGCGAGGAGGATATCGAATTAGTTAACGAAATAAAGATCCTGGGCCTTACAATAGATAACAAATTGACGTTTAATAGTCATCTAAAAAACGTCTGTTGTAAGGTCCAGGGTATATATAAACAACTGGCTAGAGCCGCCAAGATCCACTGGGGCCTGAATCCGGAGGTCACCAGAACGATATATACTGCAGTTATAGAGCCGGTCGTCTTATACGCAGCAAGCGCCTGGGCCTCATCGACCGGGAAGGTTCAGGCGCGGCGGCAACTAAACGCGATTCAACGCGGCTTCGTGCGGAAGATCATTAGGGCGTATAGGACAGTCTCGCTAAACTCGGCCCTTTTGCTCGCTGGGATTCTCCCCCTGGATCTTAGGATCCGGGAAGCGGCCACTCTTTACGAGATAAAGAGAGGCCGCTCTCAGCGAGTGATAGGAGACCGGGGGCTTGAGAGTCCAACGCCCTATACCGAGTTGCCACACCCGGCTAAATTGATAGGGCCGAAGTTCGTCTGTCTGGAGGACGGTGCGGAGATATCCCAACATGCTCCCGTCATAAAGATCTTCACAGACGGGAGCAAAATAAATAATAAAGTAGGAGCGGCACTATCCATTTGGGATGGTGCCGACGAAATTAGAAGCAAAAAATTAAAGTTGGGAGATTTCTGCACCGTTTACCAGGCGGAGCTTCTGGCCCTCCGTAGGGCCATAGGGATGGCACTTGAGTACTCCGCACGGGGCTGCAAGATCTATAGCGACTCAAGGTCCGCCCTTGAGACGCTGTGTAGAAGTGACTCTCTACACCCGATGGCCGTAGAGGCAAGGGAGGACATTGCCCAAATAGTTGAGCGGGGCGGCTCCCTTGACCTCTTTTGGGTTAAGGCACACGCGGGTGTAGAGGGTAACGAAAGGGCGGACCTTCTCGCAAAGGAGGCCGCCACTCGTATTAAAAGACGACCGGACTACGACAAGTGCCCGGTTTCATTCGTCAAGAGGATTCTTCGGCAAGAGTCCATTGACGAATGGAACCGGCGCTACATATCGGAGCCAACAGCCTCAACCACCAAGCTCTTCTTCCCCAATGCAGTCGACGCGCACCGTATCGTAAGGAAGCTGGAGCTGAGTCCACCGCTGGTGCAGGCTCTAACAGGGCATGGGGGTTTTGCGGAGTATCTCCACCGCTTCAAGTGTCGGGACGACCCGACATGCGAATGCGATGGGGAGGCTCCGCAGAGCGTCCTGCACCTCCTGACGCAGTGTCCAATCTTCGGTAGGCAACGACAAGACCTGGCCACCGAAATTGGCACAGAAATCTCGGAACGAAACATACCAACGATTATGAACAACAACAACGAAGCCTTCATAAAATTCTGCAAAAAAGTAGTCGAGCATGCAAACAAAAAGAACAGCACAAAAGAAATATGAACATATATCATAAGTATATATGACCTCGATATTTAGATATAAAAGCAAGGGCAAAAATGTTAAATAATTATAGAATTAAAATGTTAGTATTAAGTAAAATAGAAATAAGGAGTAATTAGTAAATGTAATTAGCGGTGAACATGCACTGGCGTAGGACTTAGTTAAGGTAGATACAGATAGTACTATTATGTTAAAATGTAAGTTAAGATAAGGAAATGATATATATAAGTAAATTAACATGTAAATTAAGATAAAAGTATAAGTTAATAGAAATGTAAATAAAGATAAGAAAATAATATAAGCAAACAGAAATGTAACTATAATAAGTATAAGATTAATATTAGTAAATAAGAAATGTAATAAGATAAGTAGAACATAAATAGAAATAAGTAAAAATGTAAAAGTAGATAAATATAAGTAAGCTAAGACACAAAAATGAAAAGACAAAAAATATGAAAATGAAAAGTAGATGTATACTAAACAAAAGAACAAGTACCAAACACAAAAAGAGCAAAAAGGTCCTTGATCCAACATGTCAGGAAAAAAAAAAAAAAAAAAGGTCCAAAAACCCTAATGGAGAAGTCGTATAAGGGTTGGCCTATGTTGTCCAACAGTAAACTAACACAAGCTGATGATGATGATGATTTATAGTTTTGTTAAAGCAGTCTCGGAATCGATGTAAAGAAAGTAACCCATATCAACAAAGCGGTATAGCGCGTATGGCGTTATTATTCGCCGACTGTCTTTGAGCGATTGACATCTTGGTCACAATGCATGTCTTTTTATTTGTAATACAAGTTATTCACATTTATTTTAGCTCTAGTGGTTAAACTTAAAGTTCGCGTCTATAGGTACTTTTGTTGCAAATTTTATTAACATGTATATAAGGTTCGAACAAGATTTTTAAACTAAGAATTATTGAATAAAATGACTTTTTACGGATTTTATCGCGTTTTTTACATTTTAAATTCTCGACGTTTGGAACACTTTCCAGTGGCCGTGGTCACGTGGGAGATAAAATCCTTAAAAAAACCTTTTGTTTAATAATGTGTAGTATTCGCGTAAACAAAACAATTAACTAACTTTGTTACTTGACGACAAAAAAAGTTTAGCAAAATTAACTCTTAGACCTGGTTCTTCATTATAAAAACTAAAGGACCGAAGCAGCCGAAAACTTATAACACTGAACCTGAAAGATTATACCAAATTTTGCTGTGATAAATTGTTAAACCCCAAATTATTAAAATAAAATCGTTAATTTACTTTAAACATAAGTTTCGATGAATCAAAACAGATTTATTGCCCGAACGTGACCTTCGCGATTAAAGTGGTTCAAAAGTCATGTTCGATAGACGCGTGAGCTGATATCTGTGTCACAACATAAAGCGTAATAATATAAATATATTGGTTACTATGAAACTTATTTCTATCAAAATCTTGTTGCACATCGCAATATGCGTTAGGCATTATGTGGCACGATAAACAATCATTTAACCTTTGTATACTTTTAAGCCGTTTTTTATTAATCTACTTACTTTAAACTAATTTGTATATAAATAAGCATTGATATCTATTCAGACAAGACGAGCAGGATTTTCTCCTGATTTTTGAAATTAGAAAAGCATCAAACGTCTGATGTTATAAAAATTACACAGCTACGGTGTCCTTCAAACAGGATCTTACTTGTCTTTTTACATTAAGATTTCGCGGTAGTGGTCGGTCTCCCGTAAAAATGGACTTTGCCTTTATAATAAGTTTCATACATTCCTCGACAACTATATCTATAAACAGATAGTTTCGAAAACCCAAACATGTCTAAAGTCAATGCTGGAAAACTACAGCTGCACATAAATCGTGCATAATCTATACTTAATGCCATTAAATGCGCAAACGACACAAGTTCAATCTATAGATAAGCAATTCGCAATAATTAATCGAATTACATTACTATTTCAAACTGCAAAACAATTTCAAAGTTTAATAATAACAGTAAAGCAATTGTTAAATTCCAGTAATCCATTTCGTAAATCGTAAAGTCAATCTTGTTCCAATTATGTTCTGTGGTAAATCGATATTTTATTTGCTCAATAAATCTGTGAGAAATGGAGAGATAAGAATAGTATTTTTTATATATTATTTACATATTATATATATTTTTTATATATTATCAAACGCTTACAAACTATTTATTATTCTAAAAGGCATTCTATAGGGATAACAATTAAAATAAGTTATACTAGAACGACATAAAAGGCCATAAAATGGATTATTAATCGATTGTTAACCGATTATATGGCCTTTTATTTATATATATATGTATATTGTAAAGCGACAACATAAATGATGATGAGCAATCTTTTTGGTAAATTGTCTCTTAAAACCGCTTTCGTATCCTAGTGGAAGACGGCACAGGTCGAATTCTGAGGGAGAACAAGTTTATGTTATAGTTGTTTTCTCTCCGGTATGGGCTGATCTCAATTGTCCAATAATGAAAGGAGGAGGGCATGTAAAAGATAAGTAACAATTTTAAGACGACAGTACCTTCGAATTCATATTATGTGATATATTCAACGAATGTAGTTTACCCTTCGGTTTGAGGAGCTCATCTGTCAGCCACGCTGTGTTTAATCTGTTATTCAGGTATATCTGGAAGATGAGATCTTAGAACCCATGTAAAGGCTTTGATAACATTGACGTTAAGTATTGATTATTTAAATGTTATTTACATACAGATATTTATCAATCGACTAAGATATTTTGACTGCCCTAATTAATTTATTAAATAAAAATTTTTTTGTACAACGCATAAGTCGCGTAAGGCGTTTACGCCCTCATTGATATGTATGCTGCTAAATACGCGCGGTATGTCCTCGCGTGACAGATTGCTGCCCGTGGGAGGAAAGTCTTACGAGATTTTATTTACATTTTGATCACGTTGCTTTGTTATTATCCAGTTAAACTTCAGCAGTTAAACATTGCAAGGTAAACCTACAATTTTAGTAAACGCACTGTCTATATGAAATTCGTAGAACACTTATAGATGGTCCCAACAATTTACAATCCCGAAGCGATGTTTACCTAAAGTGCACGAATTTTTGGCGTCAAATGATTTTGATATTAAACTTTCTAACGGAAATTCCATATCTCGTTAAGCTAAAGTAAAGTTACGGTGCTCTTCAAACCGAAAAAGCCTACTTCTTTGCGGTAGAAATAAAGTCCGCTGCTGAAATGTCCTTAGTCGCCTATGATAACGACTGTATAACCTACTTTTAGATAAAACTGAATATTAATAGCTCTTTACAACGCACTATTATATAGTTTAAAGACAACTACGTGTTTAAGTTAAGCAACATAATCGTAGGAAAGTCCGTTTCATCTTAGTATATGTAATAGTGAAACTGGTATTCTAAATAAAGCCGCTACCAATAAAGGTAAAGCACGACGACAAATGCTGGTCGTGATCATTATTTGAATAATTTTAATGCATAAAATTACAACAATTCCGGATCGACTCCTAGTTTAGACTTAAGCCTATGTTCCAAAGGATTACGACCTCAGGCATAAGCCGAGGCTTGGTCTTGTGAGGTACTGGTAGTGCCAGCGCACACTTATATTGTTAACATGAATTGTTGTACTTAATTATCTGTTTGGCTTGAAATACAAGTAATACTTGTCTGTTAAATTCCTATATTTATAGAAGACCCCGTTTTAGAATTGACTGATTACGATATCTCTGAAGTGTAAGATCTATCTATATATAGTATAGTATTATCTATATATCATACTATACTATATATAGTAATCTCTGAATAAGGCCGAATGACTTGAAGTTTTTTTTTTTATTGGCTATGCAGGTACGCTTCCGATCTTCGGCTTTGTACATTTTATGAGACCGTAAGTAGTCACAAAATACAAATCTTCGTCAAGCATGCTACTTTAAGGATACAATAATAGTAAGCGGATTAAGGCAAAATTTACTTTAAACTTTTTCTTACATTCAAGATTCTTGTATCCAAAAACGAATCCAACTATGAAATGTATACAAAATAAACCAACATAATAAATAAAAAACTTCAAATTAACATAATACGGCATATAGAAGTAAAGCGAAAACAAAGTCTTTTGTATACAATCTATATATATATATATATATATATATATATAGAAAAAATAAAATATACAGAAAAGAAAAAATAAAATAAAATAAAATACACGTGGTATAATATATAAATTCCCACGTATATTTTATTTTTTTATTGCATACGCAGGCAGACGAGCAATCGGGGCCACCTAATGGAAAGTGGTCACCGACGCCCATAGACGTTGGCAATACAGGTATCACCAACGCGCTCCCTACCGTGAGACATAGGATGTTAAGTCTCGTTTACCCAGTAATTACGCTGGCCTCGATGCCCTTCAAACTGGAACACAGTAGTGTTTTCACACTACTGCTTTGCGGTAGAAATAGGTACCGTGGTGGAGATACCCACCCAAACTGTCCCTTGTAAAAAGGGGACCTACCACCGGTATATATTTACTCATCACGATATCTCTGGAACCATAAGGTGTAGCGACTTAAAATTTGGTAGGAATATTCCTTTCGCCGAATAGAGGTCAGCTAAGAACGGATTTTACGAAATTCCACCCACAGAAGGGTGGGGGGCTGCTAGTTAACAATAGAAGATAAATTCATACAATTATTCGTTGCACGTGGCATTCCATACTATAAGGAAATCTTTACAAAGTAATATCTGAGTCATATACACCTGGTCTCAGTAAATATTATCTTATCGAAACTGGCACATACGAATAGATAATGAGATAAAAATGTTACCGACTAAAGGAACGTTTCCGCACTAAAAAAAATATTTCGGCGCATTATCGTAAATATAACACACTTCCGTTGCGTCGTACATTGAAATTACTTTTTATGAAATTGTCTTTTATATAAGAATTTCATTCTGTACGCTATGTAACTAAGTAAAAGATTTTGTTTTTCCATCAAATAATAAATATTGTTTGTCATTCGATGCCAATTTGGGAAACGTTAATAGCTTAAATGTTACTACTTCTTTTTCATAGGTTTTCAGATTAGTTTTATTAAGGGTCGAAAAATCACATTAAACATATTCAAAAAGCTCCTGTTTCACTATAAACCCAACATATAAACGGCACTTTTATATTAAGGCGTTGTTGTTTGCATTGGTAGTGAATAACGTTAAAAACTAATGTTTTTTATTGTAAAAAGCTGAGATACGCTCGGGAAGATACGCTGGACGTAAACGCTAAGCCATGCCCATAATAAGCGCCAAATGCGCAGCAATTAACTTATTTTTTAGACGTAATGATATTGGAACTTAGAAAAAGATGTCTGTAAACGAGACAACATAGAAAGACGTAGTAGAACATACTTTTTTTCTTTTGGTTTCATAATAATATTATAAAATATATAGTTTGCTTGTTTTAATTAATAAAGCGACCAGGCAAGCATAAAGTTCACATATTTGAAGTTGAAGTACGCTTGCCGCTTAATCATGGTATTGCACTGCTCTTTTATCACGTAATTACACTGGCTACAAGTATCCTTTTAACATAATCATTCATATTTTCCTATAACTCTTTTCCAAAAGTTAAAATTATAAAAAAAACAAACCGACTTTAAATCGATTGGCGTGATATTGTGCTAATAATTGTCCATTTGTTGAGCACATAGTTAATGTAAATTTTAGACTTATTCAGTTTATTCATGGATACCACTGTCAGAACTAGACCAAATTGCTCCGGGATCAAACGGAAAGCACCAGCTTTCAATTAAAAAAAAAACATCAAAATCGCTTCACCCAGGCGAAAGTTCTGACAAACAAACATAAAAAAAATACAGACGAATTGAGAACCTCCTCCTTTTCTTGAAGTCGGTTAATAAATAAAGAGATGAGCACAAAGCAAATAGATTCATCATTCATTGTTTCAACTTAAAATTTTGTTACTTACGATTTAGAATTTTTTTTTCTTATTAAATTGTAGCAATAATATTTAAAGATTCAGGATTATGCCATTAACTGAAGTAATACTTTACTTGTATTTATCATCATAATTGTGATAGTGTTAACCTCGTTGGTGTGACAAAATATATAAATAAGTAAAGAGAACAGAAAAAATAGGAACTACAGCAGGAATTTTCTAGTCTCCCTAAAATAACCTACTGCTTCGAGTTAAAAAACTGTCATAAAGATAAATAAACATGTCAACCTACATTTATAAAAACTGTGCAAACAACAACAAAGACAATATCTCGTACATCAGATGTGTATCGTTCTAGTGAGATGAATAATTGCATGAACAATGCATCCGTGCATTAAAATGCGATTGAGCGCTTCCGTTCTGTGTTTTTGCCGTATACCATAAACGTGGAGATTCAACATGACCGTGCGGTAAAGAGACGCGTGATACGCTTTCTTTACGTCGTCATTTGTATTTTAATGATGAATAAATATATCTTGTGACAAACAGACTAAGAAATAGTTAAACATATAGGAAACTAAAACAAAAGCAGATCTATACCGTTGAATGCAGCAGTCTGGTCTAAAATATTCTGCTTAATAAGTTCATATGTCTTCTTAAATATACATAAGTAGGGCCTAAACTGCCTCCGTAGCCTAGTGGTATGGGCGTGTGCTTTAGAAACCGGAGGTCGTGGGTTCGAATCCTGCGGGGACTCAACAAATTTTCATTGTTGTTTCCTAGTTGGTTAGGGCAATTTGGGCCGATCACCCAATTGTCTGAAAAGTAAAATGATGCCATGCCATGTCGAATGAGGCATGTAAATAGTCGGTCCATCCACCAACCCGCATTGGACCAGCGTGGTGGGATACGGTCCAAAAACCCCCTAATGGGTAGCGGTGTATTAGGGGAGGCCTATGTCCAGCAGTGGACTATCACAGGCTGATGATGATGATGACGAGGGCCTAAACACCACACCAATCTTGAAAAGGCACATACACTTGGTACCAAGCGAGATGTGATCTTGTCTCAGCCCAATTATGTAATATCTGCCAATTAGCAGTAGTGGAATAACGTGACATGAAATTTATAGGGATTAAGTTACTCAAAGGGATGTGACTATTTTATGTTCATTTTGACTTGAAATGTAAAGTAACATCTGCGAATGACTAATCTGAAGGGCATTTAAAAATTAACCCTCAAATAAGGCAAAATCAAATATGATTTTATTGAACCTTGATAATATAGAAAAACTGCCACAATTTCAGTATTTCTTTCGGAATTCCTAAACCTTTATATTAACAACGCTACAACCGGGCACATTGACTACACGAGTTTTACGTATAAAATATAAATTAAAAAAAAATGTAAAGTTCTTTGCATAGTTAATAAGATAAATGCTTTTATCATTCATCACTTGTACCGGTCTGTTTACAAATTTACACCTTGATATAACTACAGACAGTTTGTGTCAACTAAAAACTTGTTTCAATGGTAGTCAAATGTCAGTGCATATAGAAATACACCGCACTTGTAACACACTTGTCCCACATTCACCGTCGCAGTCGATTCCGAGCGTCGAAGAATCCAATTAAATCAAAAGTATAATATATGGGGCAAAATTAAATTAAATTTCAGTATTAAGTTGAAAAAAAAGGTGTGCTTGACCTAATTCATATTGGTGATCGTTAAATAGGAGTTTGAGACATATTTTTATAACAGGCAAAAATCTGTCGTTGGTACATATGTTTTTAGTACATATTCCGTGAACTACAGTATTTATCCATAACATAAATAACAATGTGTGTTTGGCTCATTGTTATAAAACTAAAATCACATGTATTAAAAGAAAACAAATTCTCCTCCTCATTAGTTAATAAAAAAATGTAATCTCCCGTTGAATAGTAAATCAGTAAACATATTATATTTTTCTCAGAGCTCTCTTAGCATACAACAGGAGTATTTTTTATGGCATACAGGCAGACGAGCAGTCGGGCCACCTGATGGGAAGTGGTCACCGACACCCATAGACATTAGCATCCTGAGCTGGTATCGCCAACGCGCTGCCTACCGTGAGACATAGGGTGTTAAGTCTCGTTTACCCAGTAACAGTGGCTACGGTGCCCTTCAAACCGGAACACAGTGTGTTTCTACACTACTGCTTCGCGGCAGAAATAGGCACCGCGGTGGTACCCACCCTAGACGGTCTCATGTAAACAGGGGACCTACCACCGGTATTATTCGACAAGCATATAATTCTATTTAATAATCTCAGAAAAATGTCATATAAAATTGCGAAATAAACATTTAAACAAAACAAACAAAAGTCGCAAACATGATCGGCACTAACGGACGTTACATCAATTAAAAAAATATGAACCAAAATAAAAATCTGAAAGATGTTTATCTCACAAAGTATTATGCGTCCAACACACTTAGGCTTATAAATACACGGGATATAATTAAAATTATGTAAGCGGAGCGATATAAAGCGAGGCACGTGCGTCCAGCTCGTAAACTCGGCCGAAATAGTTCATTATCTGACTTTATTGAACATCGTAAATGTCATTTTGTGAATAGCGAGACGCGTGGAAGTTATGAAAGCTACCTATTCGGAGGCAAGTGCGCATCAAATCAACCCGTAGCATAGTGGTATGGGCGTGTGCTTTAGAAACCGGACGACCTCCGGGTTCGAATCCTGCGGGGACTGAACAATTTTTTTTATTGTTGTTTCCTAGTTGGTTAGGGCAATTTGGGCCGATCACCCAATTGTCTGAAAAGTAAGATGACCCATGCGTCGGATGGGCATGTGAAAAGTCGGTCCACCCACCAACCGCATTGGACCAGCGTGGTGGGATACGGTCCAGAACCCCCTAATTGTCGTCCCCCCTATGTCCAGCAGTGGACTATCACAGGCTGATGATGCATATTGATCACCGAGTAGAATTTCGTAGTTGTGCTTAAAAAAATATTTCTTTGCAATACTCAAAAATAATAATATGTCTCTTTGATAATATTATCAACTTAAAAGTTTCTTAAGATTTAGTAACGCCTCTCGAGAAAGCATACCCACCCTCAAACTAAATCGTTATAATAAATTTACTTTCCGCTCCTAAATCACGAATATGTATAGTAAAACTTCAAAATCGAGTACATTTATTTAAAATAAGCAGATATTTGACTGAAAATCGAAATAGGCTATTATCGCTATATAATGCACAATTTTATGGATAAGTATCTAAAAATCACGCCACTCACGCTAATGTTTAAACATGTCTGCTCGAAGTCATCTGTGTACTGATATTTAAAGTGAAAATCAGTCATTTATATGTTTTCAAGCTCGATCCTACAGAACCCGCTAATTAAAAATTGTTTCTTGACAGAAGTACGTTAACATTGACGATGAAATGCATTCATGCCTAAGCTAAATAGCATATGGATCGTTGTAAACAACGTAACCAATAGCAACGGTACGTCGACACGTGTACTCTTATGTGTATTGTAGATTGACACCATACTATTGACAGTTTGGTGTCAATCTACAATTGACACTGAACTACATAGGCACAACTGACACTTAACTAGCAACCGGTAAAAACGAAATACATGTGTCATCGTTATGGCATTACAGTATTTAAAATATATACATTTAGAAATCTATAATCGATGAATTTATAACACAATCAACCGATACGAAAACGACTCCAGCAAGCGATTTACCAATCACAACTGGCGTCAGTAACGAATAACATCATAATTCCTAAACAAACCAGACAACATTATATCATGCTTGTTAACATTCAATACTATGCTTGACGCGATATACATGTCAAAGGGAACATTACATAAGACGGACACCAACCAGTTTGATAACCGGAGGTCGTAAATTCGCCGTTAGACGATAACGGCCGGTTATTTATAGAGGTCTCGCGGAAAAGCAAAACATAAATAGAAAACGAGCGACCCGCATGCGTTCGCTATTTATAGACACGGCGGCAATGACACGATTCGAACGGTCGATACATTCGCGTGAATAGCTCTGATATCGATCTCTATTTGTAAAGCTTACGATACAGTTGTTTACTTTTTAACTACGTTACATCATCATCCGCCTGTGTCAATCATGTATGCCATCGCTTCCGATTTATGCTTTACTCAATACTTCCACAAAACTTCATTTACGAGACATAAATCCTGAGCAAGCATACGGAAAATCAATTGATGGAGTTTGTAAAGCTTTTAATCGTGAATTTTAGAAACTTATAAACATAAAATCAAATAATTTAATAATAATTAAATAATAAATTAAACATCTATGAGATTATCAAGCAAAAGAGTAATAAACAATCATAGATTCCGCGCCTTAGTGTATGGATGCAGTAAAATCTCATGAAGAATAAATTAACCAAGTTAAGTTAAATATCATTGCACAACAAATATAAAGAGGTCAAGTGTTTTAGTTCAAATTTGTAACAAAACAAAATATCAACATATAGAACAATTCGAAAATTCCCTACAATACGTCATAAAAACTAAACCGAAGATACACACAACCAAACCAAAATTTCCATTATAGCCATTACAGAGATAACTAATAAACACACTACACTATCAGGCATCCTAAGCCCCTGTTTAAACATAATCCAAACCAAACAATGCCATCTCCGGGCGCCACCAATTACGAAATGCTGCATCTTAAGGCAATCTCAGATAACGAACTAACAAATACTACGAAACGAGATAGTCTATGCTAACGAGTAAATGGAAGGCAAATATTTAATAACACCATCGCTACCGCCGGATGGAGATGATTTAATAACAGGTGAATTTTATCGTTGTCTATGCAGGAAACTGCTTTTATATAAAGAATTATAGTAAAGGAAATGGTGCTATAAAAACAAATTAAGAGGAATCCTCTTTTTATTAAAGGAACAAACAAAGAAGCGACAAGAAAACCATGACGTTGATCTGATGGTAGGCGAAACGGTTTATAGAAATGTAGAGTAAAATGACACAAGTTCGTTTGCCGCGCGTTCAGCACATGTTAGGTCTTGTTCGGCCGGTGCTCGCACTAGCTACGGTGCTTATAAACCGGAGCACAGAAGTGATTGTACACTACTGCTGTATGGTGGAAATATGCAGCTTGGTGATACCTAAATAGTGTACAATAGAGAAAAACCGATAAAAATTTCAATGGAATAAAATTAGTATGCATGATGCGATCGACAAGAAGATTCGAGAGGCCATATATCAAAGCCTATATATATTAACGCAATAACAAATAATAAGTGCAGATCCCGCTGAGTTTCTTACGAGGTTCTTCTCAGATCAGAGGCTTCATTTCGAACCGTGGTAGATTATTTGACAATCAATAAGAAAGTATAAGCTCCATATTGAATAAAGATATTTGACTTTGACTTTGACTTTGAGATTTGTGCACTTATTGTTTGTAAATCGCTTCCATTCAAACGCAACAATGTAAGTGTAAGTAAAGTGGGAAGAAATAAAATATTTCTATTAAATACTGAACTAAAAGGAAGCCTCAGCTATATTAAAACCTAATTTGTGTATATACGACACCATAGCATTAATGTTATGTTACCATAAATAAAAATATTTCTATAATGAAAAATATTATGAAATACCTCATTCGTTTATATTTACAAGATATAAAAATGATTAATAACGGTCTACAATCTTAATCCTTCCGCTAAGCGTAATACAAGTACTGAAGTAGTGAATACAAGTTTCAGCAATTTCTCGGTCGAGTCACGACTCGAAGCCATATTAGTTACACTAAGTCAAATATCGACCTGATTTTGGACGACCTAGATCTAAATAATCTAGAACAAGATTATTAATGATATTGCTTACTTTCTTGAAGATACAACTACATAATTGAAATTGTGGATTGATTGCTTCTATAGCAAGCAAAGTATTTGATTCACAATAAATTTATTTACTTTTATGAGCACATCACGGATTTAGGAATAAAAATATAGGAAAAATATATACATTCCGTTATCGTACGATATATAAGAGTATTAATAGAGTGACATTGCATTTGCTTTCTTGTTTGCTACGCTTTTAATATGAGTCTATTTTTATAATTCTACTATAGGATCGAGGGATTATTTGTAGGCTACATGTTAAAGGTAGGTATGTATCGGATGCCCTGAAAGCAATATAAATACGTATTGTAATAGTAAAAAGTCTTAGAGTAGAATTAACACCAGAAATGTCTATAACTCAATTTCGGATTTAGAAGTCCCAACTACATGTAAAAAATAAATTAAATTAAGGTTTTATAAAGGAGGTAAACGGCTTTAGCGTAGTGTAGTTGAGTCAAATCGAGATTCATTTGATGTTGAAAATAATGGTAAAGATTTACAGCACAACATTTCATTAACCATAAAAATCCAAGCTAGGTCAAAATTTTAAAAGAAAAGCTATCCAGATAAAACTCGAAGGGGCGAAATCTTTATAATAATTCCCATGGCAACATCTGAATACTTTTCATGTTTAGTCTACGCGTAACAAACTACGAAT
Source organism: Lamproptera curius (assembly GCA_029286875.1). Classification (NCBI taxonomy): domain Eukaryota; kingdom Metazoa; phylum Arthropoda; class Insecta; order Lepidoptera; family Papilionidae; genus Lamproptera; species Lamproptera curius. The sequence goes on from JAGSMT010000139.1 coordinate 801,651, forward strand.
ATTAGGGAATAAATATATCAATCAGTTAAAATAAACAAAACACCGTAAAAACCATACAGAATCAACATTTCCGAATAGCGAAATACACACAAGACAGCCCTTGGTATTTCGTTGCAATAAAAATCAACGACTTGGCTCCTTGGCATTCTGCCTGACATTTCGCCGGCATCTTTTCCCGCGCTTTTTTCTCGCCCAAGCCCGCAATTGTTTACGCGCGTAACTCATTTTTGACAGCCACAGACGATCACGAATACATATTTTATACACATTTTTATGTTAGATATGTTTATGACTAACCTATATTCGATTATTGAAATATATCCGCGCTATGAAACATTCTAGTGACGGATACTTGACGCTTGTGTAAAGTAACAATTCAATTATCATATAAATTTAAAAGAATTCAATAAAACTGGACAGTATGAAGTTCTCAGTTCCAACTATTCGATGTCCTTTTGGTTTTTTCGCCTTTTTCCTGCTACCTTCGCAACGACGAACATAACATCGACACACATTATCTGTACATAAAAATTTCTTCATAGACCGACTGACATTTCATTTTCACACTATTCAATACACTAGATAGGCGTATAAAATATAAGGGCATATATAAAATGTTCATCGATTGTAAAACAATGTTCTTAATCAATAAACCTTTTTTGAATAATCTTTCTTTTCCTACTTCCGACTTCGAAAGCATGCATATTGCTTTACCCCAACAGGAATATAATTACTTAACAATTAGTATTGTTCATGAATTCGCTTTGGCAGCATCCGTTATTAAACGCACGTGTGTATTCTATAATAAAAAAAAAACTTCTTTTTGTAAAACGGTAACATTATTAAGACATTAAAAAGACTATATTCCACGTAGCATGATAAAAATCAACCTACAAAGTCAACAAACTGACACGATCAAGATAGTATTATAGTACCATTGTTACAAAAGCGTGACGTCGGCTCGTGCTTTTAAAAAAAAACATCATCATCAAATTAAAATACTTTTACCTTGCCAAGGATAAAATATTTTTGTTGTTGATTTTAAAACGCTGTCACATAAAATACTATTAAGACGAGTTATTTATTCAATGTCGTTATGAGAAAACTTTATATACTGCTTCTAACGGTAATGCTTATTTAAGGATCAAGTCATTAAACGACGACATTTTGTGATCGTAGACAAATGTCTTCATCAACGCGACAAGTGAGACGTTCACGTGGTAAACGATATGAATAATAATCATAATTAATAAGTCAATTAATCAAATCAATCCAACAATAAATTAAACAAGTTATTATGAATAAAAGAGAAAAAAAATGCAATAAAACAAAATAATAAAGAACAAGAAATGTCAAAGCTATATACCAGACGAAACATGAAAGTACAAATGATATGATAAGACATACGTGAGTTACTATGTTGCAATACAAGGGACCCGCGTTCCAGGGCGGTTCTCACCGCCCCCAGCAATCGATTAATACAGTCGCCAGACCGTCGGCGTCCCGGTCCGTAAACCGATCGTCGACGATCCTAGAGACATAAATAATGCTAACAAGTACCTTCTGTATCTGCTGTATTCTGTAACGAGTGACCTTCATTTTTAGCAAAAAATGTGGGCCACCTAGTTCGTGGGGACGGGAGCTTCTCGCGAACTCTGTGTTAGATGAACCTTACTAAAGACATGAGTCTGGAAGCATAACTTTAAGGAATAAAAAAAAAAGCAATACAAGGGTTTATTTTACAATTGGTGACTTAGTTGGTGACTGCTTTCAACCAAGCGCAAGTTTTTAATGTTTGTAGAGAAGAAGAAACCTTTAGAAATTTTTAATGTTTTACTAAAATATTGTTCAGTCTAGAATTTATCAAGTATCCTTCAGATGCTTGCTAGTGTTTTTGTAGTTAAATAGAACTTAGTAAAGCTACTTAATAATACAAAAGGAATTGAATACTATATCATATAAAATAAATGTACAAATTGAGCAAGCGCTTTTCTTAATTAAGGCACAAGATACTTCTCCACGCAAAAAATTTTGTTACATTAAGTTTGATTAACTAACAAAGCTTTTAAGTAATTAAACGCTAACCGTGACCTAAAAAATAAGTAATTAAAATACATTTTGAAGAGTAAACGATAATTACCGCAATGCTCGGTGCATTGCGGTAATTACCATGAAGAGCAGTGATAAAACAAATAACAATCACCCGTTTATACAGCTCAAGTAACAGTACTTCATTTGGTTATGTACTTCTGCCTCTTACTTACAAACACGAATTAGGTGACTCAAGCGTTGTAAAAGAGAATTAGCGTCTTGAATGTAAACGTGAAAGTTGATGGACAATAAAGAATATCTCAAAACATGTTTATTACCTTATCTTAGATAAATAAAAAACTTTAAAAAGTAGGCTGATATAATTAAAAATTGTTTTCCATAGTTAATATATATCAAACAACAACAACATCATCAGCCTGTGCTAGTCCACTGCTGGACATAGGCCTCCCTTAATGTACGCCTTCTCCATTAAGGGGTTTTTGAACCGTATATCACGTTGTATATAATAATAAATACAACGTAATTTTTCGTTTAGTACAAAGTTTAAACATGCCAACAAGAGTTCATTTTATAAATACAGTATACGGAAAATTAAATAAAAATTGTAAAGACTGCCAAAGTTACAAGCGTTATTTCTTGCACAATTGTCTCAGCAAAAATATGGTCTTGGATTTTAACTGCGTTTTGGGACAAAAGTTAATCTAGTTTCAAAATCAGTTCACTGGAATATGTTACTGATTCTGAACAAACTACTTTCAGGTTTGCACAATACGGAAAATCACGTAAAATATGCTTAGTCTTAGGACGTTTAACAATATTTTTAATATTAGCTATAATTTAACACCGAAAAGCTGCTAATTAAAAAGCTGTATATTTATAGGACTTCTGCTTCATTCCCTATTTGATGTTAAAATATAAAATGACACAAGACGTCAAACTCCGTGCTTCACTCACCAAAGTAAGAAACCAAAACCGGTTGCGTCTAAACTAACAAAACAAGCAACATTTAAACAGACATATATTAATTTCTTCACCAATGAATCAAGCGTTTATCGCTGGAAATTACCATATTAATAGTGCCATCAATCGTAGTAGAAGCCGCGGGCTGAGGTATCACAAAATCTCGACACGTGGTAGGGGCTAACAGGCACGTTAAGACCCGATCGAACTCGATAAAGGAAATGATCGTAACTTTGCCCAAATTACGACAGTCGTTAGGGTTACGTACACACTATTGAATAAAGTCTTTACGGATAAACTATGAAATATTTCTCGAACGTTATGAAAACTTCTATCAGAGAACAAATTAGTAGGTTAGAGGCACTACAAGGCCTCCTATGAAACATCCCTGATGCGTGTTACTTGTTTACATATTTTTGGAAATATTTAACATTTAGGAAATACGCAGGTTTAGTCATTATGTATTTCAAGAACTAAAAATTATAATATTTTTCGTGTCCGCTCGACTATGAGCTCGTGACGTTTTAGGGTCTCTTAATGAGTTGCGCATTTGACGCGATAGCCCGGATACTACTCTAAGTTGTTGTTTTTGGACTTATGAATTGTAGGCAGTTTGCAAATCATTCGACAATTAAAGATTTCTTCTTTCAACGCGATTTCTATTCATTTCAAAATTTTATCTATTATTTCAGGCTCATCACGTTTATTGAAGCTATTTTTTTCCATAGATTGGACCGTGATTAAGTAACTAGCAAGAATCCGAAACGTCGGAAACAATTGGGCGATAAATTATTACAAACTAATTTAATTTATGAAATGAAATAATATTAAGACTTTAACAAAAAACAAACCGACTTCAAATCGATTCACGTGATATTAAGCTATTAAATGTCCATTTGTTGAGCACATGGTTAATATAAGTTTCAGACTTATTATATGTTTTCATGGATGCCACTGTCAGAACTGGACCAAATTGCTATGGGACCAAACGGGAAGCACCAGCTTTCAAATAAAAAAAAACAACATCCAAATCGGTTCACCCAGGCGAAAGTTCTGAGTAACAAACATAAAAAAAAATTCAGACGAATTGAGAACCTCCTCCTTTTTTTGAAGTCGGTTAATAAATATAACAATCACACAAATCTTAATCGAACATGTCACATTACAAGTTCGGTTCGTCTTATCTATCCGCACCTTTTGACCAAAAACTAAGTGATACTTGGGAAGATTCAATCAATGTACGTCCATCCAGTATAAAGAGGGGAGTTGTGTAAATGAGAAGGTAAATGTTGGAGAGATAACGATAATGTTACGCTGGAAATGTTGAAAAACTCTAAACGGGCTAAGAAATCTATTCGTTGAGTGTAAACACTTGTAGTTAAACATTTGAAGGGACGATTGGAATATAAATGGTACATTGAATTGATAAACGCGTTCCTATGAATAAGAAAGATGACATTAGTGAACTAAAAAAATACTTTAAGCAATTTATGTAAAAGGCGACGCAATAGTCATTTCACCTCACAAAAGAAACTGATCGACTTGTCCTATTTGTTTGTATATGATAAAAAATATAATATAATATTAAATAACTGGATTTATAAGTATATGTATCATTTGTTGTACAGTTCATTTAAAATATTTACGTTCCCTAGTGGTAGTAATTAAAAGGCTAATTGAATAACTAATAACACTAGGTACTAATAAGTAATAATACTAAATATTGAATAACTAATAACAATAAAACAAGAGATCATAGGTACAAACCATATTGAAGAAGAAATTATGATCGGTTTAAAGCTATTTTGGCCAACATATGTGAAAACAAATATCCAATGGAATGAATTAATCAGTTGTCAGAAAAACAAAAGTCTAGTAATCTTTATAAGCACTAGATGCTTCTCAATAGACAAGAAGCTTCCTAATGACAACTCAGAAAAATGGTTACGAAGCCGGTGCGTTCAGACCTACTCAATAGCTTCGTAATATTAAGATTTTCCTACCTTTCTCGTAGTACCCCGTATCTAAGCGCATGCATACCACACAAACACTTACGGTATCACTTGTGCCGAGCCAACATTACGCCGATAACCTACAGGCGACAGAAACGTATAGCCGGACAAACAGATAATTTCCCTATGCCCGTACAAATATTTACAGACGCGAGTTAACCCATCTGCTATTGTGAAATGGTGACTTCGCCCGCGGTCTCGTCTGCTTGCTATCGAAGGAGGTTTCCAATTGAATAGCTAAATGGTGGTTAAAAAACATTTAATGTTTAACCAATAAAACTAATAATTTCGTAGATCAACAGTTATTATCCCAATAAGCGTATTTAATGCAATGGCGCTAGTAGAGTTAAGCTCCCACTGTTATTTTAATTACTTCAGAATACACTAAAACTTGATGTTCTAGCCCTCATTCGAGCAATAATAGTTTCTCAGGACTAGTGTTAAAGGAGCTTAAATAAATAATAGTAATTGCAATATTTCTAAAGGAAGAGCACAACGTCATCTAGTCACTAATTAGGCAAAGCTTGTAATATGAAAACTCCATGACTGATAAATGCATACACTAACTTTTGTTTTGTAAATAAATCATACTACAAGATACAAACATCCCGATATTAAAAAAAATATGTTCATCACACAATATTTTTCCAGTTGTGAGAATCGAACCCACACCCTTTGCCGTAACAGTTGAGTCACTAACCACTGCGCCAAACGGGTCATCGTATATAAAATGGTTAACAGCCGTATATAAAACATTTTACGGATCAGAAACAATGAAGCAGTAAAAAATGCCTCAGATTTTTCAACAAACAATAATGGAATTCATCTTTACTTAGACACACCAATTACAAACGCAAATTGATCATTCAATCTAAAGGCACTTTATTACAAATTATTATGTTTTTAAAAACCAAAACAAACAAAAAGACAGACAAACAGACGCACATTATAAGTATTCTTCACTTGACAGGTTTCATTTCGCCAGTACAAGAGTTTAAGCGAAGATTTGTTAAAAGGTGTTAAAGCGTTGCTAATGGATTTCTAAGTAACATTCGTGTCGATAGTTCCCGTTACTTCAACCGTCTGCTAGCGTTGTATGATGTATTAAATTCACGTAAATAAACGTAGGTGATAGTTGATAAATAATACAACTTTTTACGGATTTTAACGCGTTTGATCACATCACAACCGACGACTGTCGGTCCGTGGCCATGGTACAATCTTAAATAATTGTAAAGTATTTAACTACTTTATACGCGATGAAATCTGTAAAAAATATTATTTTTCACGTATAGTATTCGGGTAAGCAACCGAAAATACTATGTAGGTGTTAGTGTTGTCGTATGTTTAGCTATATAATGGCTTAGTCAACCGGACTTAAAGGATATAACATGGCCATACTGTATCCGAAAAATGATATAAAAATGTAACTCATACTAAAGAATTGGCTCAAAACGTCTAGGGCTTGTAAAAGTGTTCAAGGACTCATCACTGTGGGACCTATTAATTAAAAATTATGCCCTTTGAGCAAATGTTCTCGGCTGCTATGGTTAACGTTATGCACTTCCAAAATTCTATACGCATTTTGGAAGTGCTATGATAAAGAAAGTTGAGTTATAAAAATGCAAGTAAATGTCGGTTTGAAAGAAATAAGTCAAATGAGTTCAGGTGCAGTTATTGACATTAAAAAACTTTTTTTTTATGTTTTCTATTTAATTTCTATTATTATTTCTGTCTTAGGTACTGTACCTCTAGTGGTCTGGTGTAAAATAAACGACTTGAACGTGAAAACTAAAAAACATATGACGACCACATTTACGTGTGATATAAATAAAATAGGTAGATAATGTTTAAAATAGCAATTACCGTGAACACGGGCAATCCGAGGCCGACGATGTACAGCATGACATTGGTAACGGTGGAGTCCTTGTAAGGATGCTTGAGGGACTCATCATCGCAGAAGAAGCCGCGTTTGTAAGGATCGCCCCAGAGATAGAAAGCCAGGATCAGGAAGCCAACTGCAACAAATGAGAGTGGTTTTAAATTAAGGTCTTAAGTAAAGGTACAGACTCCTCAAATTATCTGTGTATTAAAAAGTGTCTGATATTATCATTTTATGCGACAATTGCACTATATGCATTCTAATGCATTCTTGAACGCAAACTCAGAAATTTCTATGAAATGAATAAATATTTATGAATCTTATAAGAAACATTATAAACATTTTAGCAATCTTTTCGGTTACAACTTTGCTTATAGTCTTTCACAATTAATGTTTCTCAATACTGCCATTATATTAAAACCACATAGCAGGAAAACGAAGCAAAGAAACAATCTTTTCATAATCTCATTACAACAAACACATTCCACAGCAGTCAATAACAATAATCTATTCCAAAAGGAAAAAAACACACACACATAAAGTAAAAATTCCAATAACACACCATAAAAACTCAAAAACAATACGCCGTGTTGTTGTGAACATTCCACGTAGGATAGTTACCAAAATAAATTATATGGGCCGTAACACATTAGAAGAACACGTCGTAAATCATAGCCTCAATCAACGTTTCGGATCATTAAAAACGTATATAAAAACCCACACGAGAATTAAGATTGGGGATCCGGGAACGAACCCGGCTCCGACAGGACCAACTATTGTTTAGCGGTTAACTGGCCCTATTCTTCGACAGTGGAAAAAACGTACAGGTACTATCAGCCTATGTGGTCATAAAAAGAGAATTAAAAGATTATTTTTAATTTTATTACCGTTTTGAGAATAAAACCTTCTTTACGACTGATTTCTTTAAAATGGTACTGTGTTATCTTAAAATTGGGCTAACTTTAGCGAACGTATAGAAACATGTTCAGATATATAAATGTCAATGTGAAATTTACTATCCTTATTAAACTAATAACAAACAAAAATTTGTTTGCAATTAGTATAGCTAGTTAGCAGGCCTTGTACGCCGGAGATACGTGGTACCTAAAATACAAAATTGTTGGTTATGAACTAGCTCATCATCGTTAGTACATCTACAAAACGGAACGAAACTTAACCCCCTTTTATAAAAATTCTGTTTCCACTCTCATCATCTCATCTCATCAGCCTGTAATAGTCCACTGCTGGATATAGGCCTCCCCTAATACACCCTATCCATTGAGGGTTTTGGACCTATCCCACCACGCTGGTCCAATGCGGGTTGGTGGGTGGACCGACTTTTACATGCCCATCCGACGCATGGATCATCTTACTTTTCAGACAATTGGGTGATAGGCCCAAATTGCCTAACCAACTAGGAAACAACAATGAAAATTTGTTGAGTCCCCAGGATTCGAACCCACGACCTCCGGTTTCTAAAGCACACGCCCATACCACTAGGCTACGGAGGCATTTCCACTCTGCTTTGGTAAAAACCTCATTAAAATATGTAGCCTACAATCCCCTTTTCAAAACTATAAATTACAAAAATAATGGCAGTACAGGTCCTGAATGATATCTTAGGCTAATAAGTACCATACGAATGTTCTACGAAATTCTAAATGCAATTACTATACGCAGATTTATTACAGAATCCTCCCATTGTACCCTAATGGTATTGCATAGACTTGTAAAACCGGAGATCGTCGGTTTGTCTAGTTTTTGCTATTGTTTCTTAACAACTTCGGGCGTGACCGCTCCATTGCCTTTAACACCTAGTTCGTGGGGATGGAAGCTTCCCGCGAACTCTGTGTTAGATGAAGCATATCAAAGGAGTCTGGGAGCATAACATCCAAGTCAAAAAAAATGCTTTTAACATAAGATAATTTATACGCTTAAAAGAGGTATTAGAACACTTCTCCTTTACTCGTAATACCCGCGTCTTTTAATTCACTAAGAGGATATCATTTAAAGAAGTAAACTAACAATAAAATACTTTTTATATCTTAATAATGTTATTTTAATAAGTTGCGAGTTGCAAAACCAATATAATTCGCCGTAGAAGTAATTACGAATCCTATAAAACGACACTCGTATCGAACCATTACGAGTGAAGCAATAAAAGGCGGTTAAAACCAAACGAAGTATACTAGGAGACCATAAAGAGTGAAGATTTTATAGGTAATTTAACGGTGAACTTAACTCCCGACATAAAAAAGCTGTTAGTGAATCATAGCTAGTTTAAATAGGAAGCGATAAATTTCATTGAATATGCTCACTGACTGTTCCATCGTTGTTGTTTTTTTTTTATTCAACATTACCATAGATTAAGACGAACTCCCCATCTCTGGTTATAAAACGGTCGGTTTCGAGTTAATTTATATGGCACATTAATGGTACTGACACAATTATGGAGCCGAGAGCTGACAAATGCTGTAAATTTTCAACGCGGCAATTGCACGAGTTTCTTTGCGTCGTTTAGGTAAATAAAAACGTCTTCGGTTTGTGATAAACGCATTATTTTTAAAACAATTAAAACTTATTGAATGTTATAAAGTTAACTTTTTCCATAATTAAGACTCATTAGTTAGTAAAACAAAATTTTTGAACCTGGTCTATGATTGTTTATTTCTATATATAGATAAAAATCGTTCACTAATTTTTTTATATGTTCTAGACCAATAAGTCGTCCCACCTGATGTTAAGTGTTCACTGACGCCATAGACAACGGCATTACCAAGGGTATTATGAAAGCGCTACCTACGGTGAGACATAAGATGTTAAGCATCGTTTACCCAGTAAATACTCTGGCTACGGTGCCCTTCAAACCGGAATTCAGTAGTGCTTTCGCACTACTGCTTTGCGGTAGTAACAGACACCGCAGTGGTACCACTCCAGGCGGCCCCCTGTAAAAAGTTGACCTACCACCTCTAAGTCATTTCATATTACTCTGCTATAAATCAAATCATCACAATCTCGAATCTAAAGTTTATGTATTACAATTTAGATAAATTCTTTACAGCAAATTACAGTAAAATAACAGACTTAGAGTCTTAACGCTCAGCTCTCAACATTTCGAGGGACCATAAAATTTAAGTTGTTTTCTTAGTCAAGTTACGACAGTAGGTGAAACGTCACAAGCGAAGTGATGTGTGGTAGGTTTAAAATAGGATTTATGGTACATAACCACTAAATTTAGGAAAATTTCATTATTTGATAGGTAAGCTAATGAAATTGGAATTAATTAGAACCAGGACTCAGAGCATGATTTGTTTATATTCAGGCTAATGTGACAAAACTTCGAATTTAAATGAACGTATTACATAATTCACTATTTTCACAACAGACGAATTTGGATTAAAATTTTTCAATTAATATTAATAGTTCTTCAATTCATTTAGGATCTGTCGACCTTTTATGAACGTGATTCTATCAGAGCGGTTCGAAAGTAACTATAGAATTTAAGAATAGGATTCTACCTAAACTCTTCCTGGACTTTACTTTTACAATAGACCGTCTGGAGTAATCCCGACGCGGTGCCTATTTCCACCGCAAGTCTGTAACGCGTAAACACTACTGTGTTCCGGTCTCAAGGGCATCATAGCCAACATAATAACTGGGGAAACGAAACGTGCCATTTTTCTTAAAGCAAAGAGCGAATTTGTAGTGTACCTACACTGCTTTTCATATGGGCACCTACCTACTATCAGATGAACGCTTGTATCATCGCTTTAATTAATAACAAAAAAAACAACTGCCGCTTTGAGTCTCCTACAGGGTATCGCATAATAGAGCATCAGTCACGTGGCGTTCCGTATGATGGCCTATGGTCACAGACCATAAATATGGTGGGGTGGTCACCCCAATTCTTTAACCGAGCGTAACCTCAACGACTGTTGACATATGGGACGTTAAAGAAAGGAACTCTACATTTCGGAACAGTATTGGTCAGTGTTGAAAACGTACTTCTTTAATAACAAGTTTCTGCTTTTGATATATACGAGAATTTTTTGAAGGGAGATTCATTTACGCGTTGAGCAAATTTTACTTTAAATTATTTTTCCCACTGTTACGATACGAATGCGACCAAAAATCTTGATTTATTTAGTAATTAAAGAATAATCATGAGTTACATACATTTGGGTTATAAATTTTAGTATTATTTATTATCAACTCCTTTGTATCAATTATAATATTAATAAAGAATTTTGAAAGAATATATATTGAGTAATATTTACAAACATTTCTTCTTCGGCTACAGATCCTTACACCATAATAACAAACGTATGTTTTTATAAACTTCACGAAATAATAACATTAAAGCATTATATTTGTTTTAGTTACAAGGAAAACTAATACAACACTTTAGAAATATAATATAGGCAATACTTTTTTCTAAACAGCATTTAATATAATCAGAATATATGATCGTGCCCATAAATCTTATTCACCCATGAAATTAAGAACGCGTCATAACCGCACGTTTTCTTCTTCCGTGTTGTTTTTAACGTAAGAAACGCACGCGACAGCTGTTCCGCATCTCATGCGTGACTCTGGCGGCGACAAACGGAATGGAGTTATTCGTGTCAAGAAAACAACGGAATTTCTACATTGATTAAACAATGATTAAAACTTAACATATATACATCTGATAACTATATGGTGGTGACGTTTACAGTACAGACTAGCACTACGACCACGGCTTTGCCTATTTTATTTTTCAGATTTTTGGAACGGATTTTTTCTTTTTTATTGCATACGCAGGCAGACGAGCAGTCGGGGCCACCTGATGGAAAGTGATCACCGACGCCCATAAACATTGGCAATATCGGTATTACCAACGCGCTCCCTACCGTTCTGTGTTAGACGAAGCTTACTATAGACATGAGTCTGGAAGCTTAACTTCAGGGATAAAAAAAAGAAACCTCCCTACCGTGAGACATAGGAAATTAAGTCTCGTTTACCCAGTAAATACGCTGGCTACGGTGCCCTTCAAACCAGAACTTTGCGGTAGAAATAGGCACCGCAGTGGTACCCACCCAGGCGGTCCCTTGTAAATAGGGTACCTAACATCGGTAAAGGATTACTACTTTTAACCCCAGGATTATTCTGGGATAAAAAGTATCCTATTTTGCTCAAGGATAACATAGCTTTTTAGGCCTAGAATGAATATTTAAGGTTTCAGTTCGATTAAATTCAGTTTTGAAGCCTATTTAAAACCAACAAACATTTTCTCTGTATAATCATGTAGTATTGATGAGTGAACTTAAACTGTCCGTATTATTCAAGTTCTGCTACCCTTAAAGGGATTAAGGCACACATTTAACGATTGTGTCTACATTTATGATTCCGGCAATACCAACTAATAAGTTTGCTTTAACAAAGAATTCATCGTTTGAAGATTATGGTTTCTTATCCCGCGTAAATAAATAAATCATAATATTACTTATTATTAATATTATGACTTATTTTATTCATTTACTAAATCTTAAAGCACAAGTCAGTACAACGGCGTAACTTAACGCCAAGGCACTATCTACCAGCCAACCTTTGCAAGGTACACAAAAATTTTGGTAGGTGCACGAATATAAAATAAAACAATTTAACATTTAATTATTTGTATTGTGTTGTGAGCTTGTATTGTGACCGATTTCTAATAAGCTAATTTTTCTCTTTATAAGTGCAATCTACAATATATTCGTCGTTTGTTAACATTAAACACCAAAAGAGTTTTAAACATTGAAAACCCAATTAACCGGTGCTAGATAGTAAGAGGCAAATCCAAAATTTCTAGAAAACCAAGCACTTACGCGCTACCGAATTGGGCCGCTCAAACACACTCCCGTTAGAATAAACAGATTGACACTCAAGCCAGTGGACATAATATATATATATATGTATGTATGTACAAAGACATGCGCATTGACATAGATCAAATGCAAACCATATTTGTCATGCCTAGTACAAATTTTGAAACTTTTCATAACAATGTTTTTGTATTTTTTTCAATTACAAAAGCCGCGATTATAGATAATTAAATGTTACGCTCTGCCTATAGGAATAAAGCATAGGTACTAAATAGCGGCTTTGATACTCACATATACGTTTCGTTTACCCAGATATTACACTCGCTATGGTGTCATTCAAACCAGAACGCAACAGTGCAAAAAAAGGCACCGTGGTAAATGCCAGTACGATCAAAGAAATTTTAATGTAAATTAATACTTTATTTAAGTGAATACTTAACATTATTTAATACACGGACTTTATCGCGCTGACACACCTTAGTCCTTTTATAAAAAACCATAACCAATTCCCGAACTGCTAATAATCAAATCCCCATATACGGTACCCATATAGGTGATAGAAGACACCAGTAACCATGGCAACTAATAAAATAATAAAACCATAAGCCCATTAGGGGATTATCGTAAGGAAAATAATCCCCTACACACAAGCGCAGGACGAACGCACTCCGTAATGAATCATCCGTCACTCCTAATTGGGTCATTGACCCGCGTCACGTTATCTAGCCTCGGCTAGATCCGATTACAACACGGTTATGTATCACGGGGATCGTGTGTTACGTAATTGTTACTTAAGCGTCGTAAATTCCACGCGTATCCGACCGGGTGGTACAGCCTAGTTGTTCGTGCAACTTGAAGGATTCTACAAAGATTAGGTGGAGATAATCTTGATGACGACCGAGACCGACTGGCTTGACGGCAGATATTTGTTGAAGAGATGAAGAGAAACACTCGGAAGCTTTGTATTATCAGTAACACTTTATATTTTTGGCGAAATAACGACGTACGTAACATCAAATGTAGACTACCGACTATTGACTCCTTTAATATTAATCTACTTGCCTTTTAATGCAATTCTGTGATGATCCATTTACATAACCACTGTTCATCTGCGCGGAAGCGAGTTACTTTTCGTCTAAAATGTCAAAACGACTAAATAGATGTTAGTTTTAGGTAATAAGTAAACAGTAGAGTCCGACCGAAACTGTTTTTCCGGCCGAAACCGAAACCGAAACCGAAAGTTCGGCCGTGGCTTCAGTTTCGGCCGAAACCGAAACCGAAACCGAAACTCACTTGATCAAGTATAAAAATTCTTAAAATACTAAAATATGGAGCTTTTATTACTATTATTTTGCTTTATTTTAGTCATGTAATGTAGTGTGGTAATCGTTTATTTCAGTTGCTAATAATATTTTTATGTAACAATATATTAAAAATATATTATTTTTTTTAAATAAATTTCTTATAGCAATTTGAGTTATTAATAAATAAATTAATAATTGTGACTGTTGCATTAAAGACTAAGTATTGGTATTTTGAAATCTTACTAATTCATACTTTGGTTTGTATTTGTAGTTCCGAAGGGAGATCAAAAAGTAATAATTATATAGAATATAATGACTATGATAGCTTAATTATTTATTTTTCTACGTAATCTCCGAGTCCACCTACACACCAAGTCCAGCGTTCCAAGTTTCCAATGCTTCAATTTCTTTAAAAAAAAAGGATTGTCTTGGTCCTGCAAAAGGTCACTACGGCATCGTTTACTTGTTATATATAGTTTTAACACATGTTTCCTCTTAAGTATTGTATCAATTTGGAGAGAAGATGAAAAATAGCTAGGCGCCAGATCTGGTGAATAGGGGGATGCTCAACCAATTGTACGCTAGCATGCTGAATGGTGGCCCATCGCTAATGCCAACCTATGCGCCGGTACGTTGTCAAGATGAAACAGCTCGCCCCGTTCCAAGTTTGCCTCTTTTTTATCATTGACGGCATTTCTTAACCTCGGTATTAAAGCTGCATAATCTGTATATATAATATGTATATACGACAATATCACTTCTGAGTCCCAAAATATTAAGGCATACCCCGGCCAGGCCATATACCACGGCCACGGCATGAAGATCCTTCAGGATAAACGCGTGTTTCGTCCACTGCCACAAAACTAGATTAAAAGTTTTTAGAATCATCTTAAAACTTGTCCAACGATATCTTCGAAGTCGATTTTGTTTTTGATTCTCGGCACCCATCTTGCGGAGACTTTTCTCAGCTTCAAAATTTGTGTCAATATGCGTTGAGTACCTCTATATGAAATGCTCGTTTCTTGGATTAGGTATTACATGGTAATTCTTTAATCGCTAAAAACAGTTTTTTCGAATATGGCAGCATATTTTTATTGTTTCTTGTTGATTACTGGCTTCGATGGACGTCTGCCATGTACGTTCTCCCTACTCGAAATTAGAAGCCCACTTTAGACAATTGATTATAACAGAGCAGTCTCTTTTCATGTTGCCTTTGAGCCGCAGTAAATCTCTTGCGTTGTTAACTTTTTATAACAGTGGTTTTAATGACAAGGTCGCACTTGGGTTTTCTCTTTTTTCGAGAACATTTCGCCACACATAGCAAACAAATGACTACATTTAGAAAAAAAGTAAAGGGACTAGAAGATTTTTTTATCAACACAACAAATATCTGAGCTACACTTTCCAGTATTATTTGTATTTATTTTTTGGTTACCAAGGAGTATATATTTTGTTCTCACTACTATTTGTTCCCCCCTCGTCTTTCTACAAGAATCATCAATTTTTTTGTCAAACTTCGAATGTTTGTCTGAACTAAAATCGACTGATCTGAGCTCGATTGTAGCAAATATAAAAGAATTGAAAACACTTCTGAAACCAGTTTCGGTTTCGGCAAAAGTTTCGGCCAAATTTGGCCGAAACCGAAACTGCAGCCGAAACTTGATTTTGGCCGAAACTCGGCCGAAACCGAAACTCGAAACCGAAAGTTCGGTCGGACACTAGTAAACAGCGAGATATTTTCTTACTACTTGTAGCAACATGCGCCACGAATATGTTCTAATTCGGATAACCGAAGTTCAATCAATCAATCTACATCAGCCTGTGATAGCCCACTCTTGGACATAGGCCTCCCGTAATGCACGCCTTCCCCATTAGGGGGTTTTTACACTGTATCCCACCACGCTGATCCGTCTTTTACATGCCCATCCGACGCATGGATCTTACTTTTCGGATAATTGGTCGATCGGATGACTATAAGTAAATAAAAAAAAAACATTTAATGAAGTTACGCGTTACAATCAGTACAAAGTTCTGATCACCTTATCACTTCGACAAAAACTATAACAGAATAATAAACACAAGCCTCGGCAACAAAAACTTTCTAAGTGAAAAAATCTAGGGGCAACAATCACGCCGAAAAAATAAAACACGTTCGATTGCAGAGGCACGATACAAGCAAAAAAATACTGATCGGACATACAAGATCTGCTGACGAAGTTTGTAATAGATTGGCTTCTCCGGTAATATGGACAGGAAAGATAAAAACAACTTTTTGAGGATAGCTTCGACCAAGTTTTAGGATAAGACTCAACAAAAACAGATAGCTAGAAAGACCACACACATACGCGACTGAAGTCTAACTCTAAACCTAAAAAAATGCCTCAAAAACAATACAAATTCGTTTCAATAACGTCATAAATAAAAAAACTAAATTCCGAGTTATTAACCCACTTTCGAATACAACATTTCTTCCTCTCACACCAAAATAAACTATAAAACCGCCACAGATACAAAATAAAAGACTTCCAAGAAGCAACTTGTCAACTGAAATAGACTATAAACAAACATGGCAATCGATTACACCAAGAAATATTAAATAAAATATCAGAAATATTTACTGCGTCGGATTAAAAAAAAAAAAACGTATCAATAATTTTAACTGACAGGAAAGAGTCAGACATATCATCTTATAACGCAACGTCACACAAACTTCAATCTTATTCTTATAGTTATAAGACTCAAATTCATATGCATAGACACATTTCATATCGAAAAGTCACACAAACGTCAATCTTATTTATAAACATAAGACTCAAATTCATATAAATAGAACAATTTCATAACGAAACGTCACACAAAACTCAATCTTAAACCATTTAACTTGAGAGTCAAATTGTCATACATCGTATCGACTTTTGTCATAGTTTTGAACTTGAAGCGTTGGCAAACAGGTTGAAAATATTCATAAAGAGTTAAAGGACGAATTAACTGGCTTATAAATGCAGTTTACTGTCCGTGGGATAATTTTGAGCGCAAAACCATTGGAAGGAAAGGTAAGCAAAACGATTGTTTAATGAATAATCGTTAGTGACATTAGTTTAATTACGAGAACAGAATGCTAAGTGAACTGATTATTAACTGTCGCAACTAAAAATTATTGAAATGACATTATCAATTAATAGTTACCCACAAATGCAAACGGTAAATCATCGTCTAAATTTTATACTTAACCACAAACCACAATTCTAAATTTAAGCTGATACAACTTCAATATTTGGAAGCAAATATTGTGACAAGTTTAATAATTAAGTTTTAGAATACTATTATTGCTAAAGATAAACAAAACAACAAAGGAATGAAGTGCATAGCACACAAAGCTTTATTAATTAATTACTTAAAAAGTATCTTCAACAAATGCTATTAGCATAAACATATAATTAACTTGCACGATGCAATGAAATGAATCGGTAATCAATCTTAAATCGGGAAACAAAACAGTCTGCCACGATAAAAATTTTGATCGTTTTATATTTTAAGGAAAAATAACTTATTAAAGAAGTGTTTTTAGCAATCCTATTCCTATAAAGTACCGTAAATGCATTGCCTATTTAATAAACATCAATGTTGCCCTTTAAACTAATGTAATTTAAATGAATATTTTCAAAGATATTACAGATAGCATTGCACCCGTGCAACGCCGGGGCGGGTCGCTATTTTTAATATTAACTTTAATAGAATTGACTTAAACGCTACATCCATTCATAAACGCAAAATTAGAATTACAGAAAAAAATATTAATATAAATACCATAACCAGAACAAAGAAAGTGATTTGTTTTATATAAAAATAAAATAAACATAAGAATTTACATCAATTACTGTTTCAAAAGTTAAATAAAAAATTTTATATTGCAATATACATAATAAAATAAGCACGTTTTCAATTACAACTTCGTAACAAATTGACCAACTAGACTCATAAAAAGAAGAAATACAAAAAAAAGTAAATCAACAAACGCCACGTTCGAAATTCAAAATCGTGAACGCACGAAACATAATAGGCGTCATAATACGCGGCCAGTATTCGATGTAGAATTATCATTCAAACGGGCCAGTCGAAGCTCCCACAATATGCGTTTCGGGTTGCACCCCGGCGATGATAAAGATGGCCGCACCATTTCTGTGTACGGGCCCTAATAAAAAGAGCGATCGTTGCATGAATGGACCCGCTGTTTCCGACTCGCGATGACTTATGACGTGTCGCGATAGACATTGGACGATTGGTTATATGAAATTTACAAAGAAATATGCACCAAATTAATCGATTCAATTGACTGACTTGCGCTCAACTTTTAACAAAAATGCTAGGCAAAAAATTACATTATTTGAAACGCTGGGATCATAGCCCCATACTTCCCTTTAACAGAATAGAACAATATTGCTCATATTTCTAGTACTCGTAAGAATATAACAATAACACAAAGTTCTTTGCCCGCTGAATACGAACCCGTAACCTCCTTTTGTAAAGCAACCGACTAGTACCATTAGACAACGGAGGCGGTTTAAAAAACTATCATTTGTTGTGCTTCATTTTCCTTAAAAATTAAAAGCTTTCGTTCCACATATTACCATTTTTAAACATTTCACGCTTGTCTTATACATTATTAACATTGAATAAAATATCAATGAATAATTGTAAAGTCGACTGTTAACTTCAAAACAAAAGTTTGTCAACCGTAACGTGGTTTGTTAATCACATTCCATTACGTATCGTACCGTATCCGTTATGGTGTAAGTATTTGGGCACCCTGTGCAGTTAGGAGACACATAATACCAATATCACGCTGCGTGAAAAGAAACGAGATAAGTTGACAGCAATAAAAGCTATATAAAAACACATAGAAATCGATATATCCATAATTTTATACGTAAAGCAATAACCTCAAGAACTTACGGTATTCGTTACACACAGTAAACATAACTTAAAAATTATCTTTAAAAATAAAATGTTATGAGTGAATGTAAAATCGGAACGGTGCGTCTACGAAATACAATATCGTACAATAACAAGGGTAATGCGTCGGATGGGCATGTAATAAGTCGGTCCATCTACCAACCCGCATTGGACCAGCGTGGTGGGATACGGTCCAAAACCCCCTAATGAATAGGACTGTATTAGGGGAGGCCTATGACCAGCAATGGACTATCACAGGCTGATGATGATGATGAACGAGGGTAAACTATTAGGCTATTTATACAACGCGTTTAGTGAAAAAATTTTGTGGTCTTGATTATTGACACAAACATTGTCCATGCGATAAGGCAAGGGAAAGTCTGATAAAGGTCTAATACCATAACTTATGGAACAAAAAAAAGCGCAAAGCACTATCTTCTGTTGCCTTAAACATATAAACATTTGAATCTTCCTCGTCCCTCTCTCACGTTGTAATATTTGATTACTAGCAACTCCCAGCCCCCCTTGTGGGTGGAATTTAGTAAAATCCGTTCTTAACTGACCTCTACTTGGCGAAAGAACATTCCTATCAAATTTCAAGTCGGTACGCCTTATGGTTCCAGAGATATCATAGTGAGTCAATATAAAGGTGGGAATCTCTTTTCTATCTTCTATCTCTTTTATATATATATAATAAATTATATATTATCTCTTTTATAAATATAATATAGATAGATAGATATTGGCCTAATCGTTGTTGACTACTAATCAACGAACGAAATAATAATAAACGATAAAATCCATCAATTGCCATCAAAACACGTAGCGGTGACCACTTAATGGTGCATCGCACATTGACCCCGATCCTTGGGGACGCGGGACGACTCGTTTTCGATATGATCGACCAATGAAAATAATTGGGGATAGAATCCTTCGGCTTCCTTAGATTGGGTTCTGTGAGGCATTTTTTTAATTTATTTACTAGGAAAACATAGAGCAAAGCGATAACACAAATATTTAATGGTAGACAGATATAAAATTCTTATTATACGTTTTTAAGTATAAAATTTTATAGTACATACCCCAGTAAATGGTCTTTGTAATACATAGGAATCTCATCAAAACTTGTATATGTTTTGTGTGTAACAATCACATAAAACCGCAGAAATTTTAAATAGAACTTAAAATGTCGATTTCCAACTTAATTACTCAATTACTCTTCAATTATTCACATATGAACATAATTAATGAGCGCGGATACAGTATTGATATAAAAACTGTCTTGTATTAGAATGTCTTGAAAGTAGTAACAAACGAATTGACACCATAGACAAACCTAGCAAATAATATTATAAATTATTTATATGTTTCTCGGTTGATTTGAAACACAAAAAGAAAAAAACTTGACATGTCAAAAAACGTTTGTAAAGCGATAGACAATACATCCAAACAAAGAAAAACATTGCAACATTTTCTATAAACCAGATGATTGTTTGTAGTAGTTTTATCAATCAAAGTTTTGTTAGGCTATGGTATTCAAGTAAACACCAGTAAAATTAGCGGTTGACCACAAAAAATCGACTTGGAGCTAAAAAGCGCTTGACGGTCAATAAGTTCTAGAGCAAAAAAGTCTCAATTGAGGGTCGTCTGAGTTTCAATCGAAACGTTTTTACTGAGGAAAAAAATCAATATCTCTTCAAACAGCAATCTTTATCTTCTTAACTATATCTAGAGTCATCACGTAATTGATTTGTAAAGTAATCAGAGTCATCGGAATAAATACTTTTACGTTAGTTCGTAGACAGACATCAGAGACCTTCGCAGTTCTAAGGCAAGACTGCCATAAATATAAGTATATAAATAGACTGTACAATCCGACAACGATTGTCTAATATGGTATTTACTTCGGATTACTACTCTTTAGGTAAATAGGTAGTCAGCCTATATAACCCTAACCCTCTAGGAAATGGCGACATAAAATAGTATCTCTGCAGAATTCGAACTTATGACCTGCAGTAAAACAAATACCTTTTCTTTTTTATTGCCTACGCAGGCAGACGCAGCAGTCGGCCCACCTCATTGGAAGTGGTTGGTGGTGGACATCGGCAATACTAGTGGTATCACCAACGCGTTGCCTACCGTGAGACATAGGGTGTTAAGTCTCGTTTACCCACTAAATACGCTGGCTACGGTGCCATTCAAACCGGAACACAGAGTGTTTCACACTACTGCTTTACGACAGAATTAGGCACCGCAGTGGTACCAACCAAGACGGTCCCTGTAAAAAGGGGACCTACCACCATTAAAAATATTTTTACTGTATATACCACTGGTATATATATACCACATGTGACTACCAGAAGGGCAGTCAAAGCAATCATTGTTAGCATTCCTTAAGTGACTTCAGCTTAACAAATTTCCTCCTGCGCAAATGCATATTAGCACATTCTTAGCATAACATAACAATCTGGTACACCTTCAAAGTGTATTACCACACCTGAGTCGCAGTAGAAACGCAATCTTTTGTGGTTGAAAAGCAATTAGAAAACGGCGCGTGCGACCGAACAAAAGGCTCAGTGTATGAGTATGTATGGGTTCCGATGCAATTAAAGAACGAGTAAGGTACGAATCACAACGAAAGGTGAATGTATGCGTATCTAACAACTAAGTTGAAGGCGACGGTCGGTGGTGAGTATTCCATTAAACCGAAGTAGATAACATACATGATTTGAACGATTTTTAGCGCAAGACCGGCACCGTGTCATTTGTATCAAATACTAACATAGCAGTGACAGTCGGGGTCTCTCTTAAGACTATATACTCCCGAAAAATTTTTATAAAATCCTAGTTTCCTTCATAACAATCACATGTACAGAACTTTTTATTAGTTTAGAAGTAGATACCGTACTTATAACGTTCTAGTTTTACAATTCTAAACCCTAGCCTAGTGGTTTACCTCTAGCTTTAAAAACCGAAGGCATAGAGTCCGAACCCCGTAGCGAATGTCCAGCTTTTTTAGATCAAAATCATAATATGTATATTAGATCTAGATCTCTCACGTACATCGTAGTAGATGACAAATAGTGACAGATGCCAAAATGATATGTCTGCCAATCAACATAATTATGTCCCAGCATCAAAGCATATTATCTCCTATACAAGCATATCTGAAATATACAAGTTTTGATGCAGTACGAATGACCTTTGAATTATTCAGCGGTACCTCTATAAGAGGAACATCCGAGCCGACATTTCCCGTACGGTGTGCATCGTACCAAAAACGTTTGCTGCAATACAAATCAGGTCTTCGTGTGCGCGTCGACCCTCAACAGATCTCAAAGAGCGTCTCCTTAACATAAATTATAATGACAATGCAAAGCCGGAACAGTGCATATCATTTAGATGCATTTACGCTTGACTTTCATACAATTCAATTAGTACAGTTGACAATACCATGTTCAGTAACATCCTTATAATATGATTAATGGGATTTTCTTCATTTTCAAAGAAAACTTATTGAATGTATTAACATGAAACATTAACCAAGTTTATGAATTAGTGTTACTTTTAAAATGCACCCGAAGCCTAGGGGTATAGGCTTGTGCTTTAAAAACCGGAGGTCGTGGGTTCGAATCCTGCGGGGGTACAACCACTTGATTAAGTTGTTTCCTAGTTGATTTGGGCAATACTTCTGATCAGCCTGTAAAGTAAGACGATCCACGCGTCGGATAGGCAGGTAAAAAGTCGGTCCTGCGCCTCATCTCTCTCCGGTCCTGTCGGTCTTCCGCCCATTGGATTATGAGAATATAAAGGAAGAAGGAAAGCATCTGTGGTCGCGCGTACACTAGTGCACTATATCTCCTGCGGAGTTGGCTGATCTCTAATATAGATCGGCGGCCGTATTCAAAATCGACTAGGAAGTCATTAATGTTCATCATCATCAGCCTGTGATAGTCCACTGCTGGACATAGGCCTCCCCTAATACAACCCCTATCCTTTAGAGGGTTTTTGGACCGTATCCCACCACGCTGGTCCAATGCGGGTTGGTGGGTGGACCGACTTTTTACATGCCCATCCGACGCATGGATCATCTTACTTTTCAGACAATTGGGAGATCGGCCCAATGCCTAACCAACTAGGAAGCAACAATGAAAATTTGTTGAGTCCCGCAGGATTCGAACCCACGACCTCCGGTTTCTAAGGCACACGCCTATACCACTAGGCTACGGAGGCAGTCCATTAATGTTACTTATAGACTATTAATGATAAAGATATAGACTTAGTTTACCATCGCGTGATATTCAACCAATAAAACCGCAATCCTCTTAAAGCCAAAACAATCTTTATTGGACCTTTTTACAAAAAGTGCATAGCTTATTTAGGTATTGTATAGAATGATCTCGAAATGGTTAAAACATAGCAACACCAGTCGGGGCAGAGTCGTAAAAGCGCTCGTAACTCTTACTTTACCGTTGGTGGTCATTAAAAGTCACCATTAACATGCGCTAGACCATTCAGGGCCATACATAAATTGATGGAACTTGATGAAACACTCACTGCGCAAAGGGTTAACATTGTTAGGCGTCTATTTAGGTTATACCATACATAGAGTAAATATTTTGAAACATAAATGACAGGTGTTAACTTCATTTACATTTAATGAATAATAAAAATAATAGTACACTATTAAATCCACTTATTTACAAATCAAAAAGGTCCGTGATCACAGGCAGACTACTGGAAAGAGTCATTAACGTAAGGCATAAATATAAATACTTCACGCGAAAAATTCGCAAATAATCGCGAAAATAAAAGGAATAAGAATTATCAATACTACACTACTTAATATTGACCAATTTATATATTTATAATGACATTTGTTAAATATAGGTTACTTTCTTAAGTTGTAACACGCAAAAACCGCAAGCGCAAAGCGTCGTTAATTAGTTTAATTTAGCACAAATAATTAATACCTATAAGATATTATGATTCATTTTCCTTAATTTTAACTTATTTAAATTAAACTATTTAAATTCGCCTTATTGCTTATTATGATCAATTTTCCTCAAGTTTAACGTAAGACTAACTTTCCTTAAGTTTTTTAATCGATTTTTATATATGTACATGCAAATTTCTATTTTTAACGACTGTATTTTATCAATATATGAAAACACTTTTTTTTTGCTATATTTTCAACTACAATAAGTGTTTCGTCTGAACATTTTATTTATTCATACTAGCCATTAATATTTTATGCCATTAAATTAGTAAAAAAAAATACTAAAGCGTTCTTAATTCAAACTATAAAACCGAAACGCGCGAAAGTCGATTGTAAACAAACATGGCGTGGTCGCCGCACGCATGACATTGACATTGAGAATCAAATAGGCACATTACCGAGTCATTACACAATATGGCAACGCGTAGGCGACGCGGTTTTGTTAAGCAATAGGCTATTTACAGGCCATTGTTGAAGTTACATCGATGTTGGATAGTTAGGAAAATTTGCGCCGACCACCCAATTGTCTGAAAAGTAAGGCGTCTTTGCGTTCATACAAAAAGGCCTTTGTCCAGCAGTGGACTGCTAGTGGCTGTTAATGATGATAAGTTGATGATAAAGTACCATAAGGAAGATAAATTTGCCCTAATATTGATTTAAATTCAAACGTCTAAATGTAATGGCTTACACGCGTAAACGTATTAGCTGTGCAATGCGCTTATATTTATATTTATATTATATTTACACAACACCCGAGCCAAACAGGACACAAAACTTACGTCAATGTCTAGTCTAGTCAATAACCATTGGCACTAAAACTTCGAGAGTATTATTCCCAAAACATCACGTAGAGAACATGCCCACGTAAATTCTACGACGTACTGATATAGATAGGTTATGCACTGTTTGCTCAATAATGACACAGTTTTTTATAAATAAGATAGTATTGTAAAGTTTTCTGATGATAAACGATATTTTTTCTATAATTAAACAATCGGCACAATTGATGTAATCTTTATAAATATTTATTAACAGATAATTAATATAAAATATTCGCTATTGTTATTGAATATCGCGGCCCAGTTAGCGATTGCCCTCGTAACTTTAACACGGTTACAGAATAATAAAAGAAATGGAAGTGCCTCTAACATTGTTATCTGTACAGTCCAAAATAGAAAATAAATGCAAAATTACGTTTGTAATACCATATTTCATTACAAATATACATATAAACACATAAACTGCTCAGAAAAATTTAAAAGAAAAATTTCAACTGCCTTGAACACATCGCATTCTCATCATCATCATCATCAGCCTGTGGACACTGCTGTACATAGGCTAATACACCCCTATCCATTAGGGGGTTTTATGGACCGTATCCCACCACGCTGGTCCAATGCGGGTTGGTGGGTACAACATCGTATTATAGTCTATAATATTATTTATCTAGCAACAATGCGATAATGACCGGATTTTGCGAAGGAAAATACATTATCACTTCTGAAAGGTAATAGTTAAGAAAAATAACCACTTGGACCATGTGTCGTATTTTTAGTAATTAATTGAATTAAAACTAGGTACTTCCATTTGTTAATTTAATCCGTGTTGACATTTCTTGTTCATTGAATTACGATATTAATCGTTCTGAATAATCAAAGGCGCGGCAATGAATTCGATGTTGAATTAATTTGAATAACTGCGAATTAGTCAAGATACAATTATCACAAGTCCAAATTACTCAAATAGTTAAACAGTGATTAACCAAGAGCCAAGAATGAGTAAAATGTAATAGTTTTCACTATATTAGCAAGAAAATTATTAAAAACATCCAAGTGTAGAATAATATAATAATATGACATACATACTAACGGAAGAAATATTTTGATGACAACTTTTATTACAAATAAATGAATATAACGAAGAAAATAACTTTATTTTTACACAAAAGTTCTGGTCAATAATTCAGTTTTTTTAAATGTTTTTGGGTTTTGGTGAACAATTTCATTTTTGTCAGTTAAGAGTTACGACGTTTCTGTTTACTTCTATGATGATGACATTCACAGAAATCACTATAGTAAAGTACGCCATGCCCCCAAACATTTAACGACCCATTAGCTTAAATACAGCTTAGCCACGATGACGTCTTAAGCCACTAAAGCCGGATTGTATCCTTCATTAGCATAAGCAGCTCGCTCATCGTCCACTCCACTCCGCCCACGGATGACAACGTGACAATCTATAAGCTGACAGGATGATGAAAAGGTTCGCGCGGACAGCTGTAGCTTGTACTATCGTAGTGATTAACCTTATAAAATGTACAACCATACCAAACCAACGACAGGTATATTTCTAATCAAATAGAAACTAGTCGAAAGAAAATGTATAAATGCTGCATTGCACAAAAGATTTCGTTGCGCAACTTTCGTATAGTTTTCTACGTGTTGTGCCAATTAGACATCACACACATTATCAGCCTTTGTTAGTCCACTGCTGGACATAGGCTCCCTAATACACCCTATCCATTAGGGGTTTGGACCGAACCCACCACGCTGGTCCAATGCGGGTTGGTGGGTGGACCGACTTTTACATGCCAATTAGACGATCGACAAATACATGAACTCAATTTTATTTTGTGAATAGATATCATAATATGGACAAAATATTTTACATAATTTTCTCACGACAATATTGAATCGAAAATAGATCGAGATTCGCACCCACGCCTTCGAACGTAACAGACAGTAACAACAACGCCTATCGGATCGTAATACAAATATTTATATATAAACATAATAATTCCAATGTATAACGTAAATCGCTCACATGTTATTACATAACTTTGAATATTTCAAACACAGATATACCGCGTTAACTTATGGCGTTATGAGAGAAAACACGACCGCAGATTCCATTAGCAGCGAGATTCGCGGGGGCGTTGGGGGCGTAGGAGATGTTGCCCCAAACATTAATAACGCCAACACAGATATGATCTGCACCCATAAATTGTTCATTGTGTTGCTTTCGTACCGTGTTATGTACGGACAGACAGTACAATCGGTGCAATCGGGAGTGTACGGATAACTGATTGTTTTATATAGTGATATAAATTTTTCCTTTCATTGGAATTGAAGTGTAAATTTCTTTTGCCGTGACAAATAATAAATAAGGTGAAATAAGACTTATCAATGAAAGGGTGGGAGCTTATTAGGAAAAGCTGGTGGTAATTCAATATTTTTAATAGGAAATATAAGGTAAATAAAATTAGATGTTATTACCATTTAAATTCCACACTAATTGTCACGCTTTTTGTACAAAACAATACAATGGCGGGCTTAATGCCCATAACATTGTCTACCGTTCAACCATTATGCATGAACAAAAGTTTTAATAACTTAGGTAAATTTATGTATCAATAAAAACAATTTATTATTATATCAAACATATTTATACACATCGTACATATATGCATACCTAATGGAAATATGCATATAAAATAGTAATTGCGTTATTCAAATTAAAACAAAAACGCCACTTATAATCTGAGCTGAGTAAATACTTATGTGCTAGTAGCAACAACCGAACGCCAAAACTATAATGAATCCTATTGGTCGCTCACTGCAAATTGTCAATCAACATTCGATGTTCCGCCAATAGAAACGAAGTACGGTTTTCCGCCTTTTTTAAAATAGAATCTTATATATATATAATATATTACACATAGACTAACTATGTACAGAAATCCATAAAGCCACAATAATCACAAACAAATCATATTCAATTTGTTATAGTCCGTGTGAAATGAACGCGGCGTTTATTTCATTAATTGCGAGCTGGATACCATCATTCATTCGATAGTACAAATTAAAATGAATAAGTTAATAATAATAGACTTTAAAATAAAGAACATAAAGCACTATTTTAAATAGCATTACATTAAGTATTCCCTGTGCTACGTAGCAAATTAAAATCGTCCTGCAATTGAAAAAGGACCTTTGGTTTAAGACACGTAGACACAAATTCAAATGAATTATAAATAACAGTTACCTGCGTTTTGTTACAAATGATAACGATCTCATCTCACAATCAAAATAGAACCTTAAAATCAGGTCATAAGTCTCTTTTACAACTGCAATTTAGTTTACAATTGTGTACAAAGATGCAAACACGATAAAGGATAGTGAGTGCAATATTAAGTATCGATAAATCTCTCGCAGGCATCAATTAACGATCGGGAGAGTTCGTGTAAAACTTTTTTTCACTTCTCCTAGCGCAAGATTACTATCTGTGCTGACACAACGTGTTAGATTGTTTTGCTAAAGTGATAGATGGCGCCACATGTAAATCAGAACATGTTATCAAAAAATTTTAGCTCGGACGGATTATATCTCTGGAACCATAAGGTCCCAAACTGAAATTAATGCTAAATTACTTTAATCAAATCAGTTACATTGGTTAATAAAATACTTTACAAAATTTGACTCGCCCTCAGCTGTTAGTAATATAAACATTAAAAAAACAACCCCGCCGGTCTGGAAGTACAGACGCTTGCCATACATAGCAGAGGTCGTGAGTTCGAATCTTCGATTTGACGAAACGGATAATTATTTGAAATTACACGATCGAAGAGACTTTTGAGAGTCGTCATAACATAAAGTTATCAGTTAATCGTGACATCTAATCGTCTAATCAATGCAGTTAACTCATTTGAAACTCTTTTTATAAATTACTATATACTTCGTTAGTGTAATGATATATAAAACATATTTTAGTTTTCTTTAACGATATTAGCTATTTCTTAGAGAAAATCCCGCCAAATTTGAGTTACCATTCCAGAAATTAGCTAGAATAAACAGACAGACTAAATATATAAAAAAATGTTTTGTTTCATGTATCGGTTATATCAATACATAGTATAAAACAAAGTCGCTTTCTCTGTCCCTATATATGCCTAAATCTTTCAAACTACGCAACGGATTTCGATGCGGTTTTTTAAATAGATAGAGGGCTTGAAGGGGCAGGTTTATATGTGCAACACATGTTTAATATTGTAGGTATATTTTCTAACAGCATAGCTCCCGTGCGGAGCAGGGGCGGGTCGCTAGTTATATCACAATATAATCATTTTAAATTAGTTGTTTTGATGTCACAAACAGGCACACTAAATGCATATATTTATGTAGATTCTAATCTTTTGATACATGAATTTTTGAAAGTCATTTGAAAGGAAACATGGAAACTGATATTTCCAAAGGAAAGGACATACAAATAAGCCCCTTTTTTGATAAAATAATAATGACCAGTGTTAGAAGCGAAGCAATGTTAGTGTTATTGATCGTCACTTGTCAATATTTATTCTAATATAATCAATTACTTTACAAGCTAGACTATTTTTAGAATTAATAAATGCAATAATGAAAGCTATAATCGATTGGAGTGATTCTAGATAAAAAAAATTATGATAAACATCCCAAGGTCTGTGGTCTGTGAGAAATGAAAGCAATTAATCTTGTTCCAAGAATATTGCTTTTTGTTAAATAAATCTTGTTTCAATCGGAATATTCCTTTTTAATAGAAGACGCTTACTCTCTTAGTTAGTAAAATAATAAGAGATATTATAAAAAGCGGGGTACATTTTATAGCCGTATCGTTTTAAGAAACTATTCAATTCATTAAACATTTAGATAATAGTGACGATGAAAAAATAAGAAAATGGAAATTAATTATCATTGAAACCCTTTACTTTGTTAGTTTTTTTTTAATTTTTGGACAAATGAAACTTATTAATACTAGAACAATTTATAACGATGTTGTTAAGTACTCCTTATATATGGTATATTAAAACAAAACATATAACGTTACTTTTGTGACATAATTTAAAGTTATTCACCTACTGCACGTTGCTGACCGAACCGGACTATAAATTGAAACATATTTTGAATTGTTTCTTAGGGAACTTACAATGTACAATAAGTTATGATATATTGTCATTTTGAAGACATTATACCGTGATCTTAGTAAGCACAACCACAATGCCTTATATCTGCAAAACAGCAGTCCGCAAGCACGACTGCGTTCCGATTTGGAATTGTACTCAAAGGGCATGGGTATTGGGCATGTAAAGTCGGTCGGCCCCAAACCCGTATTGGACCAGCGTAGTGGGATACAGTCCAAATACCCCCTAATGGAGAAGGCGTGCATTAGAGGAGGCCTATGTCCAGCAGCGGACTAACACAGGCGGATGATGATAAATCGACCGTCATAAGACTTCGATGGTTATAACATCTCACACCGCATGCCTTACGTGCGTGCATATCACTTCCCATCAGGTGAGTGTCCTGATAGCCTTCACGCAATAACAACGAGGTATGCGCTAAACTACCAGACTCAAACAATCAATTAGGACAACGAGCGATGGGAGTTCAATGATAGAGCGGCGGCTGGATTTGCGGTGTTCGCAACACCGCATTACGGCCAATTTTCAAGTAGCTACTTCCCTCCGCTGAATCGGCTCGCGCAATTAGGCGGAAGGATGCGATAATTTCGTTGCTTCCTTCACGAGCGGGAGCACATTCGACCTATACGCTTGTGGGGTGCATATTCAATTAGTAATGTACAAATTATTGCAAATACTTAAGCTATTAGTTATCGGTAATGATGTGTACGTATGCGTTAAACAAAATATGTTATCGAACACAACTGAAACGTAACTGAAATTGAATAATTACCTACTTGTAACTGTCGAGACATAAAAATAATACTCGAAATTTGTGATAAAATTATAGAAAATCACAACCGGTTTTTACAAATATTCTAGTAAGATAGATTAAATCTAAAAGTAATGTTAAACTATGAATTTAAGACGTAAAGCTCAATGTAATTTGGAATAGATACGAACCAAGTAACACTTAAAAAACGGCATAGTATGTATGGTGTTGATATTAGTAGACTGTCACACACTGATTGACATGTCGGTGACAATCAATCAATGGGAGCGATGATTACTAGATGTTTAAGGCTACTTGTTGCCCTGGTTGTACTATTTACATTAATTCTTTGTCTCATTTAACAATGCTATAATTAAGCAACATTAGCTTGGGCAACTCATAACTATATATGATACGTATTATATATAAAAACGTAAACAGACACGAGAAACGCTACGTTCGTCAAGAACCATTCGACAAAAGTGTTTAGGCCGCTAACCACTGGGCTATAAGGTTTTCAAAATGCTAATACATTTCTATAAAACCAAAAGCAATAGAATAAAGTTATCTTTATTACATACCATAGAATGACCGACGCTCTTATAACCTAAAAGCCCTACAACGTTTAGAAATAGGATCTCATGTATATGGATGCTGCCTACTGTCTCCGTAGCCTAGTGGTACGGGCGTGTGCTTTAGAAACCGGAGGTCGTGGGTTCAAATCCTGCGGGGACGCAACAAATTTACATTGTTGTTTCGTAGTTGGTTAGGGCAATTTGGGCCGATCACCCAATTGTCTGAAAAGTAAGATGATCCATGCGTCGGTGGGCATGTAAAAGTCGGTCCACCCATCGGTAAAGCATCGTGCAGGTGGGATACGGTCCAAACCCCTAATGGATAAGGGTGTATTAGGGAGGCCTATGTCCAGAGTGGATAACTAAGATACAGGCTGATGATGTATGTATAAGGATGCTGTGTAAAAACTACAAAATCTTATATATACGAATCTAATTTTATCTAAAAAGTCACATGAATGTCTTCAGATAAGCCAAGCTACAAATTTTATAGCCCTTCATTTTGTAATACACCTCATCCCAATATTCAAAACCACGACAACATTTAAATCACAGTCTAGTACAGGCGCAAAGATAAAAAAACGACATCATAAAATAGCACTATCACGAGAGATGTCCAATAGGAGTGTCGATAAGAATGACAAATCGAATAGGAAATACAAATCGACGAGCCGTGTCGATAATCGGAGACGATAAATAAGGGACATCACTAGATAGGTTACGTCCAACCGCCTACAGGAATAATAAGTGTAACAAATTACGTGCAGTTTAAGAACCGTTTGTGGACAGCTGACATCGTCTGCGATGGAGTGAACAGACCAATGAATAGATATTTTAGTATTTACGATGTCCGCACACTACTTTTATCTACAAAAAAAAATTAAACTACTTTTAATAAATGCTGATATCGCTATCAATTAACGCAATCCATTAAATTTTATGTTTATTATGTGTTTGTTAATTTTAAGATAGAACTTACAACAGCAGTGTAGACTCGCTATCGAGGAAAGACATGTAACAATTGTGTTTTAAGATATAACGGAATAGTTGAGTATTATCGCATTTCTAAGAGGATTATAATTATAATTGTGATTAGGGCTTTGCATTAGGTCAATCTTTGTTGTTTAATCACTTCACCATTAAAAAACATATTCAAATAAATAAAAATCACTTCGATACACATACATACTATGTAGAAATAAAGAAACATTAAACTTAACTGCCAAAAGTATTGATATGGCGAGAAAAGATTTTCCTTCGTAATTTTTTGGAAAAGTTCGTATTTATCGTGCATTTTGAATTGGCTTCAGTACTGATACAATTAATGAAATTTTGACATTTGACCTTTAAAAAATGTTTCGTATTATTGAATATAAAAATATTACTCATTTAATACGATCATCCATTGATAGTTCGGGTGCATCGTATTCCAAAAAAGATCCGATCAATAATTTCTTGCTAAATCTTTAGTAAATATCAATTTACCATTACAACATCAGAGCAATAGGAATTACTATTAGACCTATAAAACATAACAAGGAAATATCACCATACGTGCAATCGAAAACTATAAACTGAGCCACATCCGGTGAAAGTGCTCGAGTTTCGAGCGGATGAGCGCATTAGAGCCAATTCCTGCATATCATACGAACAGGGGCATATCCTGACATCATCCAGATAATTGAGAGACACTAGAATTGCATTGTGATTCGCCCACGCTATGATACTGAGCAGGATGAATCCGTTTAGGGCAATCGAGGACGCGCGTTTAGAATTATCAGTAGGCAGACATATGTATATATAATCAGTATTAAATGTAGTTTTTAATATAACAATAAAAGGTACCTTGCTATGGCAATATATAATTCATAGATGTTATATATCTATCACTTCATGATTCTATTCGGTTTGGCAAAAGTGCGTATTCGATGTTACTTTTAATTCCATTATCTGTATAATATAAA
This sequence comes from Lamproptera curius, assembly GCA_029286875.1. Classification (NCBI taxonomy): domain Eukaryota; kingdom Metazoa; phylum Arthropoda; class Insecta; order Lepidoptera; family Papilionidae; genus Lamproptera; species Lamproptera curius. Next base: position 834,902 of record JAGSMT010000139.1, read on the forward strand.
TGGTAAATTGTTAGTTATAAAATGAATATGATTGAATATTTTAGTATTAAATACTTGATGCATTTCGCGTCACAAGGCGGACATATGAATAGAAATATAGATTTTTTTATTTAATATAGTAATCAGTAAATAGAAAAAAAGATAGCTTGCTATATCCATTTATAATTTATAGTTATTTTATCTATCACTTCATAATTATTTCTATTGCTTGCGAATATTATACATTATTAAATAAATTGACTTTAGATTTTATCGCGTTTATTTACGCGTAAAATAAACGCGATAAAATCCGTAAGTAATTTATTTAATAATCTATCACTTCATGATAATATTTCGTATTGCAAGAGTAGTTAACTATTTGGTTACACAATCTGGAAAATATGTATAATAAATTGTTCATTATTAAATGCACATGATTATAAAATCATAACATAACATGTTAACTAGCAGTCCGTCCACGGCTCTGTCCGTGTCATTTTAAGATTTTGAAATAGATTTTCAGGCAAAAAAAAATAAGGTCTACGTAACTCGAGGTGAGTATAGCTTTTTAATAGATTTTTTTAATCCAGGGCAGTATTTTTGAGTTTTATCATTACAAACATACACACGAAAATACAAATCATTCCACCTGATAGTATTAGTAAAGAATATTTGATGTTCAAACCTACACTAACGTTTCTTTTAAATCATGATTATTTTACTATATCTAAACAAAACAAAAGATAGATAATGACGTAATCAATAAAAGGTTATCGTGAAGCGTTGTTGAATGAGTTGACAACTTTATGATGCTACATGATTTCCAAATTTGATTGATACATTTCCATTTTTTATTTGATCCTTATACACCTAAAAATATAGTACTTTGTAGAGCATTCTATTTGCATTTCTATTTAAAAACCGTCCAATCCGTACAGCAATTTGCAATACCAACGTTCTACTCGATTTGCTTTATGCATAGGGGCACGAGCAAACAATCGCTCATAAACATAAATCGATTTCGAATAACTTAATCGATAATAACTTCCTGGTCGTTGAAATTAAACTATACTAGCAGCCAAAATAGGGATGAAATTCACGTGAAATAGCCTAATTTCAATCGAGTTTGACTTTGGATTTTTCTGACGTAATTTTTTATTTCACTGGTATCATCATCATCATCGGCCTTTGCTAGTCCACTGCTGGACACAGGCCTCCCTTAATACACCTCTATCCATTAGGGGGTTTCAGTACACTGGTATACACATAGATACAATTAATTTTATTTAACCATACTGTTAGTAATTTGTAGTCTTTTTCTCATACACCCGAGTGTGTAGGTTGGTTTTTTACTATGGGCATTTCCGTAGATTTTTGGTCAAACATAGTTGTTCTCTGATACAAAAAGTCACCAATAATTGAATAAACTTAAATATATATCAAATGTATATAAGAAACAAATAATGTATGTAAACTATGATCGATGGTCATAAAATTCACTTTGAAGGGCAATAAAACGTTGATACAGTTTTCTTCATGGAACATTTCGCTCTACATAAATCTCGAGTGCTCAATATGACATCGTGAGAAAAATCTCGCTCCCGATCAAAATAAGCATTTAACGAAAGCTGCCTCTGTGGTCTGTTTATGGCCCTTCCTTTAAAGAGCCGTCACATCTTGCAAGGATTTTAAGGACAATCGAATATTCAACTCAAAGCATCAAAACAGTAAAAGAATAATGAAATAACACCCTCCTTCATGGAAATGCCAAGAGGTACGATCCTGTGCTACCTGCATCCACCGACTCCCTGCACATTTGTCAGTTCGTCGCTCCGTATCGCGTGGGTAGACGTGAAATAATAATCATGAATAAACATCAATCAAATGTGTACATTAAAACAAGCACAACCACGGGACAAAACTAGTTCAGACTAAAGCGGAGCGGAGAGAGCGCGGATACAGATGTGGAGTGCACCGCGACCGATAACACCTCAAATATTGACTCGCAACGAACACGTGGGAACTGTGGCGCCGTCGGGATCGACCAAAGATTAAGTAACTGAAGATGTGATATTAGGCATCTTTGCAGGTCCCTTAAATATAGGGGGCCGTCTGGGCTGGTACCAGCATGGTGCCTAATTCTGCTGCAAAGCAGTAGTGTGTAAATATGTTTCGGTTTGAAGGGTACTGTAGCTAGTTAATTTAATAGTAAACGAGACGTGGCTTCCTATGTCTCACGGTAGGCAGCGCGTTGGTGATACCCTTAGTATTGCCGATGTCCATGTGCCTATTTCTGCCGCAAAGCAGTAATGTGAAAACATTTACTGTGTTCCGGTTTGAAAGGCTCTGTAGCCAGTTCATTTATTGAAACGAGACGTAACGTCCTATGTTGCGTTCTGGTATTGCCGATGTCCATGCGCGTCGGTGACCGCTTACCATCCGGTGGCCCGACTGTTCATCCGCCTTCGTATGCGATAGAAGATAAAGCTAATAAATTTAGACAAAATAGGCTTGAAAATAATTGTTAACAAGGTAACCCATGGCAACGGTATGAAACTTATAGCTTTCTTATTGGTGGATTATCACTGAGTGACAATCGACTACGAACAACAAAGAAGCTACCATAAAAACCTTTAAAAGTCATAACAAAACAATTATGAACTCATTGAAGAAATTTAATAACACATGAACGACGAAAAAATCTACGAAAGCAACAATATTCTTGCTTACCATAGGAGCGATTGTATGCCGATGGCAAACACTGGTATTGTAGAGCAAAATCAAGCTACAAATAAATTATATAAAAAAAATACGAACAACACGATACGTATACCACTTCATTTCTTTGCGTTACTATTTATCGTCTTTCTATGCTTTCCTATTGTCTGTATCTATCCTATCTGATAGATCAGTTCCAATAAGGTAATCACTAAGATATTATTCCTATCCATAATGCTAGATTAATAGATATTCTAAGAAGTTTTGGACTGTATAATAGATTTACAGTTTATTATTTAGGGACTATTGATCTTAGATTATCAGAAGACTTGAGGCGGAAAAGAAATGATATGAGGCAATTACTTGTAAGTTTTTGCTCCAATAATCTATATGCTATATTGATATTTAATGCAAAATAATACAATTATTTTAACGGCCTGTTCAAGTCCACATTAGTGAAACAACTTAGTGCTCTTGATTCGGTGATCTGTAGTCAGAAGTGCATTAAAATAAGTTATATGATAATGACACCGATTTAGATTTGAATACAAGGCAAACGTTCACTTTTCAGTTAAAATTTTACTGTAGTTTTATTATTAACACTTAACTATCATGTATCATTTCTAATCACTATTTTGGTATCCGGTTTTGTTTTTTAAATTACTATTTTATTAATAAACTCCTGTTATCTTTAATTGCTACCCCGGTGCAAAATTTCTAAGACAATGCTGCAACGAATGATCGACCAAGTAAAGTTAAAATTAATTATCCAATTCTTTTACGACAACTTTTTTTTACCCTCCATTAACATCTTATCCATCTTTAATAAGTCACAAACAAATCGAACTCATTTCAAACCACATTCGGAATCGAATCTACCACCTCCGGGCAATAAATCCGAACAAGACGAATCGAGTGGAATGCAACTCATCGTCGATCCCATTGAGAAACAACGCAAAAAGCAGTCTCCGTTTCCTATGAATTATGCTATTATTCGCAATGACAACACAAGGACGGCACCGGACCGTTACGAGTGGGCTTACAGCAGATTCCTACATATTTTATAGCGACTTCAGCTGATTTTGTTTCTTAAGATTTACGCATAAAAGTGCTCGGTTGCTTTATAAACGGGACGTCGTGGGATCGAATCCAGCGGGAATATAGTTTCTATAATTTCTGCTAGTTTTGGACCTATTGGAGGACAGTGCGAGCCGGGAAGCGACCGTGATCCCACTCGTCCAGACGAAGGTCCTCCGATAGATCCGATACTAGTCGGCACCAATACCGATTCCACATAAGTACAGCCGTTTGAAGTACATATTTTGAGTATTTCTTGTTAATAACCTTTTTAATTTTAATTCGAAACTGATTAAGTAGGTAATTATATTCCGTACTTTAACATTTCAGAGAAGCCAAACCATAGACTCAAGATTCCATAACGTTGCTATAGTTGAAATTGTGTAATGGATTGGATGTCTTACTCGCATTAAAAAAAGGTTATTACGTAAGAACATTAAAGCAGAGCGGCGTTTATGAGATTTTCTTGATTGAAAGCTTTCTATGAACCTAATGAACCTAGATGCCATTGCAATTGAACCCAGATATCCTATGATAATCCAAAACTTGTTAGGAAATCAAAACGTTTTATTCCAATCAGACAAACGTGGTGTATTACTTCTAAGACAATTAGGGAATCAGTTGTTGTTTCTGACCAACAACAAAAACAACGCAAAGTTTTACCCCACAAAATTCGGACTCACGACCTCTGTCTGATCTGTAAAACAACCATTATACCAAAAAGCGTAAGTTAAACATTAACTAATGTTGTAAATGCAATAAACAGTTCATTTGCCCACAACTTAAACAGCAAATACCACACATAAAACGATGAATTACGATGATATCAACTAATTGCGAACAGCTCGAGTGATATATTAACAAGAAAATGACTGACACTCGCACCACACGCAATGCTAAACGACAGACAACGAATTAATTAAGTAATTAATTAACGAAGTTAATCGGCAAATTAATTTATTAAGCAAAATGAAATTTGCCAAACGTCTAACGATAAATCATTAAATGTATCAGTCATAGACTTTCATCGAAGCCATTTACGTGAGTAATTTCTTAATTAATTATTCCAATATAACACTGAAACTATAAGCAATACATGATCTTATTTAATTAGTTAGTATTTTAAAGTTTAACACTAATTTTAAATAAATTACTTTAATAAAAATCTTATCACAGCTAAAATAAGATCACCCAAAGAAAAAGAAAAAAACTTAAGGAACGTTTATCAGAGAATACAAATTTTGCTTACTTAATTACCTCGAAAGATTATAGCAACCATATGATTGTCTATGATTATAAAAAAATTATTAGTCTTACTCTATGGCTCGTCTAGTGGCGGCGTAATTAAAAGACTACGCCCACTAATTGTTTAAGAGGCGGCGTAGGAGCGTAAAGATAACGCATTTCTACGGTTATATCCGCTACACTCTTCAGAGCCCTAAGACATCCTTATATTTGAGCGTAATGCATCTAAAAAAATACTTAAACAGAGTAAAGAATCCCGCCAAAACTTGACATAAAACAAACAAATAAAACTTAATTATTCCAGTAACTAGACTGCAAAGAATAAGTACCTAAATCTTTTAAGGGATAATGTTTACGCCCTAACAACACCATCGCAGATTAAAATCTAACCATTATCAAATTAAAAAAGAATTGCCAAGAACGTAAATAAAATAGAACGATTATTAGGAACGCTTACGCGACATTGTTATTACAATACGAATAATTTTTGAAATAATAACACAGCTTGATTCTTTTTAAATAACACAACTTGTTTAGAATTTTTTGCTTGATTATTTCAAAAGACGATATAACAAAATAAAACGCTAAGTTTCTCTCGCAGGTTCTTCTCAGGTTAGAGGCGTCTTACTGCGTGTTTGACAATCAATAAGCAAGTGTAAAACTTCTGTATTTCATAAAGATATTTGAATCCGAATTTGAAGTCAAGCATCTCAATATAAACGCTATAAGTCTTTAATCACAAAAAATATCTTTTTACATACAATAATAATACACTTAGAGCGCCTAGTTGGTGTAGCGGTATTGGCCCTTGTTTATAAACCGGAAGTCGTCGAGGCCTATGTCCAGCAGTGGACTGACACAGGCTGATTATGATGATGATGAATAATACATTTCAATAACATAGATAACAAATTATATTTAGATCTTAAGTGATCTGTACATTCGACGAGGATAAAACAATTCCATTATGGCAACAAAAACGTGTTCGCTGAAATCATTCGCGCGCGCATAAAAAGAGCGCGAATACTTCGCGAGGTTAATAATCGCTAGTTATCATTAAAAAAAGTCAAAAGCCGGACTCAACTAGCGTGGATTTAAAACACATAAGGATAATACAAAATTATACAGTTTAATAACACTAATGTTGTGTTAAAATTTTGATACAATGGTAAAGTTGTAACTCTATGAAGTGGAATTATCTTGGTAATGTATTCAAGTAATCTCACATACAAAAGAATGCGGTTAATGTACTATTTATTGTTACGCGTTTGAGTGATCAAAACACAAAGATAAGCTGTTAATGCATACTTTATTGCATTGCATCAGATATTTGATAAACAATGGAAACTGCTTTGATCCATACACTTATCTCTTATCATGATACATTATTGCCCGATCATTTACCATTAGGTGCATAAAAAGTTTTATCTTGCATTATGTATTCATTTCAGTTCAAATATGACGGTGCAGTCACAACAGTCAAAATTATATTAAAAAACAAATATTTGCACCTCCTCGCATTTTATAAATTTCGTAAAACCAAAACACATTATTATGATCTTAAATCACGATAAAGTTGCGATATTGAAGGCTCTGCTTACCGAAGAAAGCCGCGTCTTTGTACTGTTTGCTTGTAAACCCTTGAAAAGTATTTTAATGACTTTAAACTTAGCAGTGTTTTATGTAATACTTTCTCGTATAGCATTTAGGCCCACCTCGTTTCCTACGCCTTTATGATTCGAATAGCGTTACCATATTTAATCTCACAATAATCGTAAAAGGACGCCAGTATCGTCTGATCTCGACATCGAATCCGTTTTTCGAATACTCTCAGTTTTTGACGTGATAACGTCTTATAAATTGGTTCAAGATAGGAGGCACTTCGAAACTGCTTCCAGCCGCTCACGAACGCTCTGAACTTATCAAGACGAAGAGATACCGTTTTCTTCGCGTCGTTATTAGTGAAAGAGATAGAGAGAGAGAGAAAGAGATGGACTGCTTACCGGTTCATGTCGCGTCTTCTCACTGAGCGTCAATCTTTGAAATAAAATATTGAATGTTATTACATTTGATCCTTTTCCTACTAAGAATGAAATCAATTACATCATTCTACCACTAAAAGACGTCACGTTTACAGGCACGACATTTTACAGGCAACCAATTACTTAAGATGTTGAGACGAGATTTAAACCAATTCAAAACATTTCTGAAAGGTTTCTAAGAAAATCGTATACTTAGTAAGTTAAGACTGATATAATTAATAATAATGTATAATAATATCGGATATAATGGATAATAATGTATAATATTCGCGTAAACAATAGAAATAATTACTCGGAACGAATGTAAATAAAAGTAATATGAAACATAAATGGCGCTAGAAATAAACTGCCCATTTCCAACCACGCGTTTTAACCTATAAGTGTCGTCTTTTTGGCGCCAATTGAATAAAACTTAGTTTAAGTTAATTCGATATTTTATTTGCCTAAAGTATAGTAGACAACTATACTTGTAAGTTTGTAAGAGAAAAGAGGGGTTTAAAAAAAACTTATTTTAACTTTGCAATGGTCATCACAAGCAAGATCGATTAAAGGCGTGAAAAGGGCGCGCAAAATGCGGGAGCGTTGTTCTGACAGCTGTCAAAAAAAAGCCGCTAACACTGGCCGCCTTCATAAAGTTTTTTTTTTTAACATCCAGCTGTCACTGAACGAATAGGCCTCTTTAACGGATACGTTTAATCGGACAAGTCGCGGGCTGGCACCGCGTCGGATGTTTTGACAGCGCGGCAATTACCTGTCAGATTGTTTGGCGGCCATTTGCAAGTGGGGTTCACATCCTGCGCCGATGCGTGATTGCCACAGATAACTGTAGTGATGTACGCAAGGGGGGCGAAATAAGCAATCAATGTGACCTCCTTTTTAAGTTTTTTTTAATTTATAACTTCTACACGCCAGTAATGGTTTATACTTAAGTTATTATTCTTTATAACTATATACTTGACTATAAACTTATTATACTTAATAACTTGTCTACTTAACAAGTTAACTAACACGGGCTGATTTAAATGAAGTTCTTGAGTTTCTACATCCCAATTCATTTCACTTATCAATATAACTCATGTTACGAAACAGTACGATACCGTAGTGCCTTAATTTTCAGCACTGTTCTTGATATTTCTTTGTTTTCACTTAAGACAACACCAAAATTTCGGTATATTAAAGTACTTTACCTTTTTTTTATCGCAATTATAGTAAATATTTTATTACCGACATTTCGTACACATTTCAGCATCCATGCTCAGGGAAACACTGTCACGGGATACATATCTATAACCCCATATATACAGTTATTACGTAAAAATACGAAATATAGTCCTATCAGAAATATTCCTTCAACAATTCACTTTCACACAACAATTAAATTACATTGAAATTCAATTGAAACACTTTGGAAAGCAAAAGCCTTGAGGAGCGTTTATCTACTTAACAATTTTCCTTAGCCGTTTGCGACGAGCTAACCGTCGAGTACACACCGAACACTTGAAAAGGGACAATCGAACGTGCGCGAACACATCGGGGCATCGGGCCGAAGGCCAGGGGCATTGGGAACGGAATACGGTCAACAACAAAACGGATATGTCGGGACAATCCTTGAATAAAAAAATATGCCTCAGCTTACTCTCTTATTAGCCATCATGGGAAATGATATAGAACTAAATAAAAGTTATTTTAAAAGTTTAGCTTCAATAAAAATAACCATTATTTTTATTAGGGTAATATTTTTTTAGTAAGTATTTGAGAGAGGCGAATCAACATCAGGTGATACGCTGGCAAAGATGAAGTATCAATAAATTATTTAGTAATTAACAAGGCACCTAGAAAGGTTTCTGTAATAATATGCAGCATAAAAGTTTTGTGTGATATTAGTTATTGTGGTTTGGTTACAAAAACGAAGACAGGGTGATTAACTTAAAAGATTTTGCACTTTCTATTAAAACACAACGTACATAGAAGTCGAGTATAAAGTATTTTAAAAGCGAAAAATACTATTGTAATCTGACACGGCCTCAATACAGTAACATAATTATTACGCTAATTCATATCGGTAGAAACAGATCCGCTACTACAGTTTGTGCGTATCATAGATAATATGAATAAACTGGTCTGTGTTATCACATTTGTAATAGATCCGCTGTTTTATTACTCATTATATGTGAAATAGACTTCGAACAAATTGTTAATTTTATTGAGAAATTTTCTAGTGTTGTCAGATTAACTCGTTTGAAACCTATGTTCGATATTAAAGGTTTGAAGCAGTTGATTATCATCAGCAATGATTGTATCAAATAATAAGTGAATCTAATAATTTATTTTATTTACGCGATTATTATACATATCAAATCCATTAATTTAGGATTTTTTGCGTATATATAATTACATAAATAAGTCAATACGTAAAATTTTAAGAATGGTAAATTGAATGGTATACAAACTACAAAAATGCAATTGCGGCGGAATAAATCATAGATATCGATGAGTATTAGTCTTATATAGATATAATAAACCTAATATCCTTTTACTAGCCGGATTATATAAGTTTATATTTTACACCGAAATTTTGGCAACCGTACACACTTGAATGTTGAATGCGCCCACTGTCTGTATGGGAATTCGTCGCGGACCGCCACCATGTCGGTTACGCTAATGCGCGAACGCAAACTGTTAATTTGCTATATCCGTATGCTATAACGAAAATTAACGAACGCGTTTTGTAAACCGTTACTTCATATAAAAAAACGGTTACTTGGACAAATGCTCTTGGATATGATTGGATATGAATATGGATTGAAACAAAAAACGGTTTGGCGTATTTTGTACGTTACGTACGTTTTTATTTAATTATACAAATACGTTTTTAACTGGTATAACGTAGCTCAGCCAAGAAGTTGTTTTTTGTTCAATCCAGTATGGTGAGGCATTATAAGCTATATATAAAAATAAATTTAAACACTAAAAGAGATGGAATTTATAAAATACCAATAGCATAGTAGCGGCGTCATACATTTCGTGTTTTTGATGTTAATTGTCGCTCAATGATTGATATCTAACAGACAAATCATCTATTAGTACGCTAACCGTATGTCGTCGTTTCGTTGCTATGACTTACACTGTTTAGATCAATTCCATCTTTTCTTCAATTGAAACGTATTGAAACAGACATATTAAAACCAATGGCTAAGAACAAGAATTTTTAATATAATTTATACTACATTTAAAAATATTCTAACGACCAAAAAGCGCTAAAATACCTTAAACAATTAACATTTTAATTTAGAATTAATAAGAAATAACGGTAGACGCCGATTTGGTCGCATCTGGCAACCATAAATGATTGCTCCATTTATTTTGTCACAATTGTTTTGGGGCAATAAAAATTATGACGGCAGTCGTAAATATTGCCAGTTAATTCCCGAAAGACTTATGTAACAGTTGCAACTAATGTTTGTTCTAAGAACATAATGTTAATTAACAACATTTTCCAATTTCTTTAAAAGTATTTACTACACAAAACAGTATAAATTTATGTAAATGTTAAATTTAATTATAAAACTACAAACGAAAATGTTGCAAATAGAAAATAAACAACTTTAGTTATTATTATAATGAGTTATTATAATATCCAGGTTGGTAATGAAATATATAGGCAATAATTCAACTACTAAAAACATGATGATCCATATATTGGAGAAACCTGTAAGGAGTTTGTCACTGTTATCAAGACTATTGACATGGTGCTTTTGACTTTCAATATATTTTATCTCATAGGGTTGTCTGGGTCACTCTGTGTAAAACTGGTACTTAGTCTGCTCTGAATTGTTAATAAGCAGTTCTAGCAATGATAACTAGGAAAGAGGCTACAAATTATTAGATAGGACTAGCCAATGATATATGGCAGAGAGAAACATGTTATCATATAGCTAATTCCAAATTCATTACACATACATAGCATTAAACAAAGTTGCTTTCTTTGTTCACTATATCCCTATGTATACTCAAATCTTTGAAACTATGCAATGGATTTAGATGCGGTTTATTTTAATAGATAAAGTGATTGAAGAGGAGGGTTTATATGTATAACACATGCTTAATATTGTAAGTATATTTTCTATCAGCATAGGTCTCATACAATACCATGTTCTACTTGTTTATTTTTTTACAAACAATTTCTTGACCAATCATTAACATACCTTAAATTCATTATAATATAAGTAAAGAACTTAAAGTGAAATCCTGTGATATACAAACAAAAAGTAAAACATTAAGATTTGCTTTGTATGAATTTTATTATAAAATGTGTTATGGAATATATTTCAAGGTTATATGCTTTCAATTTACATTTTCCTTTATCAATGCATCAATAAAAATATTTTGCTGTATACTGTTTTAAACAGAAAGTAAATAGAATATTATTTTTCTATGGTAAAATCTGCACTACTGCTACAAAATTAATTAACATTATATAATTATAATAACAAATTTGATAAATAAAAAATACTAAAATAGTCAATGTGAGCTCCATAACATTTTGTTTCCAAACATCATTTTGTTAACAGAGTAACAACAATTTTCAAATGTGAAATCATTAATTCCATAATGTTTTACGTCAACATAGATATATGATTGAATTATTTTATTGAATACTTTTGTTTGTTGTCTGGAGATTCTATTAAGAGAAAAAAATATAACCAATACACCAAATTCCGAACAATTTTACATATTGTCGATCTAAATAAATATTAATATTAAAGGATATCCATTATGTTTTACTTGCAAAATAGAAAACTCAAAAATTAATTTTTCTAAATGCGCGCCCATTTTGTCGGATATGGTAAAAAAAACGAGTAACTTGTGTTCTTTATCACGTCACATTGGCGTTCTATATTTTATTACATTGCAAAACAACATTCGGACAACTGAAAAATTTTACTGTACTTGTACAGTAACAAAAGGAAACAAAAGTTGTCAAGGTCACGAATATTATAGATTTAAAATAATGATACAATTTTTACATATTAAACAATGCTCTACGTTCATTACAATAATAAATCATTTGAGCATAATATTTCGAATTTATTAATAATATAGGTAACATCGATAGAATATTTTATATAATAATGTGAACTTACCGCAAAACAAAATACTGAAATCCATTAAAATCTTCCTTATAATTGATCTCGATTCACGGTCAACCGTTATAGAATGATTACGCGAATTTCTTTCCATCTTGCATACACAATTTTAGTATACTTTAATATTAGAAACACTCTTTTATAATAAATTACGATACGTCAACCCGGTAACGCGAACGAAATTTACTGTCATACACGAAACACATCAAACCCTGAGCGCATGCGCGCGGCGACTGCGGTCGGGAAACGAGCGACACTCGAGTACGGGCTGGCAGCGTGTTTACGAAGTTCGTTGTAGTTAATTTATCAACAAATTTACAACTGATTGATTATGGATAGACGATGCATCATTCTATGATAAGAAACGATTAAAAGAAAGGTGATTAAGCGGTTATACGGATAATTAACCGCTAAATGACACCAATAACTAATATTTCAGTAATGATTGATTGAAGTAAAAAAATGCGCTTTAATTATTACACCAATATGCAGTATTTTATTTTACTTTTCTGTATTTCTTCAGATGTAAAAACCCACATTTTTAACGTTTATATTATTAAGATTCTTTTTGATATCTTAATTTTACGTATTATATGTAAGCTCTAATACTAGAACGCAATACATAAAATACAAAAAACTTTACCACGCAGTTGTTTTATATATGATATCGCATTTTTTTTAATAAACCTCATTTTTAAAACCACGTTCTTGACGTGGCTTCAGCTTTTTATAACGTTCCAACAACACATATGACAAAAAATAAATACCTACATGCCTAATCTTTTACCTTATGTATTAATCATTTAAAATAGTATTAATCATTTTATGGGCAGGTAAGTACACCTGCCCATAAAATGATTAATACTATTTTGAGTGTCGTCAAAGAATTAAGTTTTCATGACAGCCGAAATAAAAAAAGTTTGACCGTTCTCAAATTTTAATCAAGTAAAATATATCTGATCGCAACCATCGATCTGGAAAAGATTTTTAAATTAAAACGTAACTGAGACGGAAGCGATAAAAGTATTAGTTTTCTTAATAAAATAGGCTTATTTTAATTTAAAACGTGGGCACAATAACGCATGATTTATCCCTGCACCCGTCTGCTCGATTTCAACCGTGAACATTTGAAGCGACAAAAGAAATTTTAGTTTTTTTTTATCTACGTAAGAAGCAAAGGAATGCCGCCTTAGACTTAATCGGTAGCCATTGGACTGACACCTGTATACTTTTTTCTATTCGATATTGACATATGATGTGAGCCCTTTTGTCGAAAAAGTGAGTTTTCGAATTTTAAACCCGCTAGTTTAGATGTTCGACAACAACGTTTAGTGATTTAGGTTGGCATCGGTGTCACATTTAATTTCGTGTATTTGTAGTTTTTTATTTTTGGCACCTTGAGGTGTTTAATATAGGTTATGCAGGTTAATAATAGTTTCGTAAATATATATCGACGAACGAAAGCAGAAACGTTGTATCGAATAGAAATTAATTTGCGAAGCCGTAAAACAATTTTAAAAATGAAAATTTTATCATAACTTTAATATAAAATAAAAGTAATTTTCTTCGTTCTATTCTTTTATTTATCATAAAAGTTTTCATCAAAATATTTATTTTATTTTTTATTTATTAAAGCATTATGCACAAGTAAGTACAAAGGCGAACTTAATGCCAAAAGGCATTATCTACCAATCAACCTTTGGGTGGTACAGAGAAAATTCGGTAGGTGCGCAGATATATAACAAAACAAAGGAAAGATTTTTAATAAGCTTAAAGTTTATGTGTGTATACATTAAAACTTTATAACTATATATCATTAATAAAATGACGACAGGAATATTAATACATATTCTATACGTTAACTTACTTAAGTTAATACAAATACATAAACATAAATAAATATACATATTTTATAAAGTTTAAGAAAAAATACATTCGTTCATACTATGCCTTTGAACTTTATCCGCAGAAAAAATAATAAAGCAGACCGTTTACACAGGTGACAGTTTTTTTGAGCAAGTAGTCCCGAACTTTATTTTTAAAAGTGAGGCGACTCTCTGCCATCCTGATCTCGAGAGGTAACGCATTCAACAGAAGAACAGATTGAATAAAGAAAGAGGAGTGCATGACATCTGACCGATGTGAAGGACAAGAAAGTAGACGGTTATTTGTAGAGCGAAGATTTTTGTCGTTAAGCGAGCAAAGATATTGAAAATGGGAAGTTAAATAAGAAGGAGTGGTAGCAGAACTAAGGAAAGAAAACAGCGTCGTCAACGCTCTCAAATGACCGCCTCTGGCGTATAGGTAACCACGACAGTTTGGAACGATATGGCGAAACGTGGTCATATTTACGTAGATTAAAAATGAATCGAATGTATAAATATCAATTATTGAGAAGTCGGTCTAATTTATTGAACTGATCTGCATTCAGGTCGAAATAGCAAACGTCACCATAGTCGATTATAGGATAAATTAGGGATTGTACAAGCATTACCTTGGTCTTGATTGGTAAAAAGTTTTTAAGTCTGTACAAAAGTCGCAAGGCATTCGTTACTTTTTGACTTACTTGTGACATTTGACCATTCCAACTTAAGTTTTCATCAATTACCAAGCCCAAATTTGTGACAGTTTTACTTAGAGGTATAGTGGAGTTATTATATAAAATTGGTGGGAGAGTATAAAAATCCACAATACTGACGTTCCTACGACTGGCAACTAAAAGGGCCTGACATTTTGATGGATTTACGGGTATTCCAAAATCATTAGACCACTTTTTTATTTTGTCAAGGTCCTGATTTATCCGGTTTAATGCTTCAGGAAGCTTTTCGATGGTAGACTGGCTGTAAAGCTGAAGGTCAACAGCATAGAGATGATACGCACACTGAAGTTCTTGAGTGATAAAGTCAATAAAAACGGAAAATAACAATGGAGAGATGATGCCGCCTTGTGGAACGCCAGCAGCGACATGAAGCCAATCAGATGATGAATCATCAGAATTAACTGCCTGCTTGCGTCCACGAAGATAAGAGGAGAGCCATTCCAATGCACTGTCTGAAACCTAACAAACATATGTGAGAGGATAGCCAAGAGGATGTCGTGACTGACGGCATTAAACGCGTTTGAGAAATCAATTAAGACCATTACTGATACCATATTGTTCTCTATACCTGCTCTAATGTCGCCGGTCACTTTCAGGAGGGCGGTAGTGGTACTGGTAACCGGTCGAAATCCAGATTGTAACGGATTTATTGTTACTGTGAACAAATTGAGATAATTGTTTAAGGACGCAGGACTCAATAACCTTTGACAAAAAGGCAGAATAGAGATAGGTCGGTAGTGTGCTGGAAGGGAAGGATTGGAACACTTTGGGATAGGCCGGACTAGGGCTTTGCGTCATAAGGAAGGAAACTTAGCATTTACTAAGGAAAAGTTTATTATGTGATGTATAGCAGGAAGGGTGTGGGTTAGGATAGGAATTACCATGCGCCGGCTGATTTTATCAACGCCAACAGCATTGGATTTTATGGTTATGATTTTATCAGTACTAACTGGACAAAAATAAAAAGAATTTATATGAGGACGCGCCAAACCATTTAAAAACGAAATTGTTTCTCTTGATTTCATTTTATGAATTGTTTTTTGGGCTCTGGTGAACAATTTAATTTTGTCAGTTACGACGATTCTGTTTTCTTACGTAGATATGTTTGAATAATATAATATAGGCACGAAGTTAAATGTTATATACATATAATCGCTACCTGTGGGCCTGTCGGGTAGTCTTGTACTAATAAAAATACCTACTTATTAAGTATGTATTTTTTATTGCATTGCATTGCCTTTCTAAAGCCCACGCCCACACCACTAGGCTACACTTAGTGAGTATGGGCGTGTGCTTTAGAAACCGGAGGTCGTGGGTTCGAATCCTGCTGGGACTCAACAAATTTTCAATGTTGTTACCTAATGGGCTAGGGCAATATGGGCCAATTGTCTGGAGAGTAGGGTGATCCATACGTCGGATGGCCATTTAAAAAGTCGGTCCACCTACCAAACTGCATAGAACCAGCGTGGTGAGATACGGTCGAAAACCCCATAATGGATAGGGGTGTATTAGGGAAGGCCTATATCCAGCAGTGTATGTATGAATCACAAGGATGAATGTAATAAGCAGCAGTTACCATGGTAACTGCTGCTTATTACATGCTTGTGAATTCGAATGGTTTAAAGTTCGCTTATTGAATAGTGGTCATGACCACTTAGGCAGTATTAGCTCCCACTCTAAACTAGTACATAGTTCTTAAAATACAGTACTTATTTTAAGAAACAAAGCTTAGTTAAACGCGAAATATTTCATATAATAGTGACTAGGCTTATAACATTATAGTAGGTAACTGTGATTTGGTGATATTTTTATATTGTATTATCTTTTTGATTACAAAGTCGTCTATGTTATAAAAAATGCTAAAATAATTGGCACCTGTGTATTTGGTGCTGGTATAAAAGAATCAAGAAGTCAAAGGCCGCAAACTATTATAAATGTTTGTCCTCAAGGAATTTTTTTAGAAAAAAGAATTACATGTAAAAGTCATTTATTCATTCAGTCCATTTAAGAAAAAACTTATCCTTAAACGGACGAATTGAAAAGAATAGCAATATCGATACTCCCGGCTTATAACCGAAAAAAACATAGCGTTAGACACCACATGTCCCCTGTACGCCCTGAGACAACAATCTACATTTCGTTTATTCAGTAATTTTACTATAATTTAGCAAATATAATTTTGGAAAAATCGTAAACTATCTAATCATATGAACTGGTTGTCACACAGTGATTGACATAGCGGTGACAATTCATCAAAGAAGAATGCTGGAATTATGGCGTCATATTGTTGCCATTTATTTCTTTTACATCTATTAAGAGACTAAGTTGGCTAATTTATAGTTAAAATGGCCTTCAGAATCGCAAAATTTATCTATTTACGAAGGAAGAATGTAAAAAAGAATTCTCGTTGTGATTACAGTCAGCTCAATCCTTATAAGTTTAACGTAGTGCACATATCTAATCATAAAAAACTAAATAAAAACCTTTAATCTTTAGCGAAATAAATGGAAAACGTGAAACTTAATTTACGTTATATTTAATTACTTTTTTTTTGATTCGGATGTTACGATTCCAGGCTCTTATCTTTGGTGGGCTTCATCTAACACAGAGTTCGCGGGAAGCTCCCGTCTCGAAGAACTATGTTAATTAGTTATTAGTCGAGAACTCCTCTGTGAGTGAAGGCCTCTTTGAAAGATGACCAGTGTTCCCTATCTTGTGCTGTTTCAATCCATCTCGGGATAGCTTTTTTTTACAATGTATTAAGTCCACGCACATTTCTAACTAATACTATATAACGAATATATTTTTTAAAGACCTCATGGTATTCACTTAAAATATAGAAAGTAAATCAAAAATACAATCAAGTTGTGAAACAATTAAGTTTAGGATTAGATATCGCAATATATAACTAAGGTAAATAAGACTTAAAATTTTAATGAAAAAAGTGTGATGTCTATTGGCACCAAATATTAGGCCATGATCAAATTATCAGAACGTGTTAGTTCCGATAAGCGTTTGAAATTAGATTTTTTTAGATAAAATCGAAGTGTTATTTGGCCTGGTATCGTTGCATGCATTTAATTACTTGAATTTGTTATTAGCGCCATCTATCACCCTAAAGTGGTGTGTTTGAAATGATAAATGCTCGCCATCTATCAAACGTTACTGCAACCACTAGTTAATGGCGATAATCCTGATCAGCGCCATCTTGCCAACTATAAAGCTGACTAAGAGAACAACTGATATTATTATAGTTTGCAGAGATAGATGTCACATTTCTTAAATATATTTAATGTTTGTAATACGAATATTTTTCCAAAATTAGTTAACAAATTCTGCGCGTTAAAAATTTATTAAATGAATTCTACGGAAAAGAAAATGTGTGTGATGAGATAAAATTATTTAAATGAAAATCTTAACTAAGAAATTACTGCTTAATTTTAAATAAGACTTTCTTATTTATTCTTTTAAAGTAATGATATTAGGAAAATAATATAAGCTATGTTATTTTTATTGGGTAATTATATTGGTTTTACTGCATTTTATTACAATTTATAATATTATGTCTGGAGGTTCTACCTCAAGACTAACTGGCACAGTTCAACGTTTCCCATCTAACAACTTCTTTAAACAGACGGAGGACAAGAGGATAATCCTGCGGCCGTGTGCTTATCTTTGAAATCGAAATGTTTGCAGACGGAGTTAAGTCTACTTTGGTTTACTAAGACGAGTTGTATGTGAGGGGCTTACAAGCTCCTTATATTTATCCGCTCCTGGTACTTATTATTGCTTGTTGGAAAATATGGCCGCTTTGATCGCGCTTGTTACTTCAAAGGATTTAAAAGATATACTTTTACAACATACTTTTTTATCCTGAATAGAATAAAAATAATAATTAAATATGTTCAATAATGTTTTTAATTAAAAAGATTAAAAAGCTTTAAAACTAATTGTAATTTGCGAAAAAAAAATACTGGTTAATTAATCGTTTTTGAAGAGACGATTTAAAATGTGCTTTTATTTTACCTCTCATATTGGTTGGTGATTAAAACTAAACGAAATGTTAATAATTCAGAGATATATCAGGTTCGTTAAGGCTAGTGTGTCGTTAATTATTTCAGAGATGTTTACAGTTGTGCTCGAAGTGGAAGTATCATCGATTATAGTCTGAAAATAATGTTTTGTGATGTGTGAGAAGGGGTTGTTGTATTTTTTGTTATAAAAATGATATAAATAAGGTATCTTTACTGCAATAAAAAATTAGTAGAAAAGTGCGTATATAAGTTTAGGTTGTTTTATATTTTGTAATCTAAACTATCTAATCATATGAACTGGTTGTCACACAGTGATTGACATAGGTGACAATTCATCAAAGAAGAATGCTGGATTTATGGCGTCATATTATTGCCATTTATTTCTTTTACATCTATTAAGAGACTAAGTTGGCTAATTTATAGTTAAAATGGCCTTCAGAATCGACAAAATTTATCTCTTTACGAAGGAAAGATTGTAAAAAGAATTCTCGTTGTAATTACAGTCAGCTCAATCCTTATAAGTTAAACGTAGTGCACATGTCTAATCATAAAAAACTAAATAAAAACCCTTTTATCTTTAGCGAAATAAATGGAAAACGTGAAACTTAATTTACGTTATATTTAATTACTTTTTTGATTCGGATATTGCAATCCAGGCTCTTATCTTTGGTGGCTTCATCTAACACAGAGTTCGCGGAAGCTCCTGTCTCTAAGAACTATGTTAATTAGTTATTAGTCAAGAACTCCTCTGTGAGTGAAGGCCTCTTTGAAAGATGACCAGTGTTCCTATCTTGTGCTGTTTTAATCCACCTCGGGATAGCTTTTTTTACAATGTATTAAGTCCACGCACATTTCTAACTAATACTATATAACGAATATATTTTTTAAAGACCTCATTGTATTCACTTAAAATATAGAAAGTAAATCAAAAATACAATCAAGTTGTGAAACAATTAAGTTTACGATTAGATATCGCAATATATAACTAAGGTTAAATAAGACTTAAAATTTTAATGAAAAAGTGTGATGTCTATTGGCTACCAAATATTAGCCACTGATCAAATTATCAGAACGTGTTAATTCCGATAAGCGTTTGAATATAGATTTTTTAGATAAAATCGAAGTGTTATTTGGCCTGGTATCGTTGCATGCATATAATTTCTTAAATTTGCTATTAGCGCCATCTATCACCCCATGTACTAAAGTTTAAAATATTTAAAGTGGTGTGTTTGAAATGATAATTGCTCGCCATCTATCAAACGTTACTGCAACCACTAGTTAATGGCAATAGTCCTGATCAGCGCCATCTTGCCAACTGTAAAGCTAACTAAGAGAACAACTGATATTATTATAGTTTGCAAAGGTAGATGTCACGTTTCTTAAATATATTTAATGTTTGTAATACGAATATTTTTCGAAAATTAGTTAACAAATTCTGTGCGTTAAAAATTTATTAAATGAATTCTACGGAAAAGAAAATGTGTGTGACGAGATAAAGTTATTTAAATGAAAATCTTAACTAAGAAATTACTGCTTAATTTTAAATAAGACTTTCTTATTCATTCTTTTTAAAGTAATGATATTAGGAAAATATTATAAGGTATGTTATTTTTTTATTGGGTAATTATATTGGTTTTACTACATTTTTATTACAATTTATAATATTATATCTGGAGGTTCTACACCTCAAGACTAACTGGCACAGTTCAACGTTTCCCATCTAACAACTTCTTTAAACAGACGGAGGACAAGAGGATAATCCTGCGGCCGTGTGCTTATCTTTGAAATCGAAATGTTTGCAGACGGAGTTAAGTCTACTTTGGTTTACTA
The DNA here is from genome assembly GCA_029286875.1 of Lamproptera curius. Classification (NCBI taxonomy): domain Eukaryota; kingdom Metazoa; phylum Arthropoda; class Insecta; order Lepidoptera; family Papilionidae; genus Lamproptera; species Lamproptera curius. The sequence goes on from JAGSMT010000139.1 coordinate 855,573, forward strand.
AGACGAGTTGTATGTGAGGGGCTTACAAGCTCCTTATATTTATCCGCTCCTGGTACTTATTATTGCTTGTTGGAAAATATGGCCGCTTTGATCGCGCTTGTTACTTCAAAGGATTTAAAAGATATACTTTTACAACATACTTTTTTATCCTGAATAGAATAAAAAATAATAAAATATAACAATAATTTTTAAAATTAAAACGATTGATAAGCTTTAAAAGTAATTGTAATTTTCGAAAAATAAAACTGATTAATTAATCGTTTTTGAAGAGACAATATAAATGTGCTTTTATTTTACCTCTCATATTGGTTGGTGATTAAAACTAAACGAAATGTTAATAATTCAGAGATATATCAAGTTCGTTAAGGCTAGTGTGTCGTTAATTATTTACGAAATGTTTACAGTTGTGCTCGAAGTGGAAGTATCATCGATTATAGTCTGAAAATAATGTTTTTGTGATGTGTGAGAAGGGGTTGTTGTATTTTTTGTTATAAAAATGATATATATAAGGTATCTGTTCTGCAATAAAAAATTAGTAGAAAAGTGCGTATATAAGTTTGCGTTGCTGCGTTTTAAATTTTGTAATCACTGCCGTGTTCCAGTTTAAAGGTACGTAGCCAACGTATTTACTTGGTAAACGAGGCCTAACATCCTATGTCTTGTGCTAGGTCGCGTGTTGATTGCCGCGCGGCCGGTAGGGAGCCTACAGAGGACTGCACCACTGTGGCGTATGTACCGAAGAGACGGCCCAACACGCGCTGGAAGAGTGCCCAGCCTCGGTCGAGCAACGCCGAGAGCTGCGTAGTGTCGTGGGGCACGACCTTTCGCTTCCTGCCGTAATCCGCAGGATGCTGAAGCGAAAGGTCGTGGGGCGCCGTCCTTGCTTTCTGCGAGGGCGTGATGGCCCGGAAGGAATCCGCGGAAAGGGACAGTGAGGCCTATAGCGCCCTGGCTATCCGCAGAAGAAGGCTAGGGCGCCGAAGAGTGGCGTACGCGCGCAACCTTCCCCCCTGACACTGAGCCCCTGGGCGTCCGGCACGCGGGTGCCTGCCGCCCAGAGAAGGGATCAAGAGGGAGCGCCGTGCTGTTTGTTCCAGAACGGCGCCTAAAGCGACGGTCCGGGTGTCCCAACACACCCGGAGAGAAGAGGCCCGAAAAGGCGAGGGCCACGTCGCGCCGGTATCGCCGAAGACTGTCATCAGCGCCCGCGGCCCCGCTACAGCGACACGCGAAAGGAACAACCGTTGGTTTTTAGTGGGTATACCGGCCGCTCCATCTTGGTCCGGGAGCCCACATCTCCGCTGCCCCTAACTTTGGCGGCGGGGAATCATAGCTGGATTTTTCCAACGGAAAAAAAAAAAAGGTGCGTGTTGATGAGACAACTGGTTTTGCCGTATGTCTTTGGGCGTCGGTGATTGTGTCCGTGAGGCGTCGGGAAATTTACAATTATCGTTAGTAAATATTATATAAAATATCTTTTTCGTTGTTCACGTTTACGACGCAAATTAAAGTATTAATCCGTATTTGTTAAAAATGGCATCGTCCTATATTGTCATTATATCGTAAGCAAATTTAGATCCGGAATAAATGTGAATAAAACTTATGTTAAACACTAATGCCACAAGGTGGTCAGCCTTTTCGGTGGACAGCGGCCATTTTTGACCCCCACGCGATGTTTAACTTATAAGAGAACCCGACTTTTTGGCGCGAATTGAGTTTGATTTTTGACTTGTTTAAGTAAATTCCATCGTTCATTTAACTAAGGTATAGGAGGCACTGCCTCCGTAGCCTAGTGGTAAAAACCGGAGGTCGTGTGTTCGAATGCTGCGGGGACTCAACAAATTTTAATTGTTGTTTTCTAGTTGGTTAGGGCAATTTAGCAAAAGAGCCATGCAATTGTCTGAAAAGTAAGATGATCCATGTGCCGGATGGGCATGTAGAAAGTCGGTCCATCCACTAACCCGCAATGGACCTGCGTGGTGGCATACGGTCCAAAACCCTATGATGGAGATTGTGGCGGGTTGCTAGTTAGCTTAATATAATGTATCATACAATGATGAATTTTTGATTGACTAAATTCATTGATTAAATAACGAAACCGAAATGAATAAGTTACATTTGTTTTCAATTAAATTTGTTATATATATTTTTATGCCACTGTAACTTATAGATTAAATGGTTGTTTAATACAATTTTTCGTTCGTTATTGCTTCATAAGTTAATGTTGGTGAAATATACTATGCGTAAAAGAGGTAAACATTATACGTCATAATGTAAATTGCAGTAGATTTAGTTCAGCCAAAATACCGCGGAATTGATTTTAAGAAAGTGACGCGGCGGCGTAGGTAATCAACGATAAAAGTTTTGGTGATAGTTCATCAATAGAAACAGTGTGTAACTAAACAGTGTAAGTTGTCCTAGATAAAGATCCATTATCAGCCAGTGTTAGTCCACTGCTGGACATAGGTCTTTCCTACTGCACGTCAAGGGGTTTTTGGACCGTGTCCCACCACGCTGGTCCAATGCGGGTTGGTGGGTAAATCGACTTTTTACATGCCCATCCGACGCATGGATGAACTTACTTTTCAGACAATTGTGTGGTCAGCCCAAATTGCCCTAACCAACTAGGAAACAACAATGAAAATATGTTGAGTCCCCGCAGGATTCGAACCACGACCTCCGGTTTCCAAAGCACACGTCCTTACCACTATGCCTACGGAGACAGATATAGATCAAAAACATACTTTTTTTTCTATAGGGGATCGATAATATAACGACAGTGCCACCAATATCTGCCTTAAAGCAAAAGTGTGAAAATATCGCGTTGTTTTAGTTTAAAAGGTACATTGGCTAGTGTGGAATATACTAATGACAAAATGAGATTTCAAATCTTATACATTAGCAGCGCAAACAAATATGTCGTTATTAGTTGCATTGCTTCATTGTTTTGTCATTTCATTGATTTAAAAAATACGGATGCTTTTGCTTTACTTCTACTGGAACACGTTCTCAGTAAAAAAGTCGTTTTATTCAATAATGTGTAGTATTCGCTTAATCAAAAGAATTAATTAAAGAATAATTTAAAATTGAACATCGAAGACTGCAGTTTGATAGATGTATCTTTCTCTTCGCACGTCCCGTCGGCGTCTTTACACGCACAGCGAAGTAGACTTGTAGCAGACTTTTTGGTTAATTTATTAATAATTAATCAGCGAAGAGGCACGTAAGTGTTAATGACAAACCGAATATCTATCACAAGCGATTGTCTTTAAACTGGAACTTTTGCGTATATCTGATCAAACAGACTCTCATTGTAGTAAAATTATTATTAATTAAACTCTTTTTAACCTTTGTCGAGTTGATGTTAATTATATTGATAACTTTATGCATTGATTTAATTTGAAGTGAGGTGTTATAATTTGAAAAGACGTTACAATAATTTTGCTAATTCTAAGTCTTATTTTAAATAATAAGGACCCAAGAATTTAAATGGCAATCTTTAACATTATGAAAATAGATTGCGTCTCATCATGAATCAACCAGAATACTACTGTAACGGTGTATTCATGTTTGTTATTTCTGATCAGCTGTTGTTTGCAAACATTAAATTCAAATTCACAAATCTATATTCAACATCAGAGCGATACACTCACTTATTGATTGTTGAAAATCACCACGCACTCAAGGACCTCTGACCAAAAATAAAGGGACTGTATTTAGTAAATAGTGTAATTATTTGATTACTAGGCTTATAGCTTATGGCACATTTCAAACGGGCACATTGAAAATACATTTCGTCTCTTCACTTGCAGCAAAAAGAACAATGAATAATTTTAAAAATTAAGGTCTATTTTAAACGACGCGTTTAGGTAATTGCTAATTTGGTATAAGTTCTATTTAGATTATAATAACCAATACTGCCTTAAACAGACGTTTTATTTTAACAAATTAGAAAATAGAATTACAAGTTTGGTAATTTTATTTTCTACAGTATTGTTGCGATGTAGTGACGTCAAGGTATTTAAAGTCCTTAACTTACTACTTACGAGATTTAAATATGATCATGTTCTAAAGCTTGGTCTTAGAAGTGTTCAAACAATTATGTGTGAAGAGTTGTACTGAAGTTTACAGAAGCGTTTGAATAGTCATTTTAACAGTTAAGACACAAGAAGTTTAACGGTATCTGAAGATGGATAGAAGATTGTAACAACTTTACTCATAAAAGATGTTGAATTTTATCTATCTCTACGATCTATGGCGGCTGATTTGTATTTCAGATCAGCCAACTATTCTTATTTCACTTTTTCACTATTGTAGTGCACTAGTGTAAGCGCAAACGCAGGTACACTCTCTTTCTTTACTCTCATAGTTCGATGGGACGGAAAGCCGACATGACCGGATATACACCCGACATAAGACCGACGTCTTATTTCGTCCATCGAAGGTGATTGATTTAGAACTAATTACGTGATCGGCCCGCATTGCCCTAACCAACAAGGAAAGAACAATGAACGTTGGTTTTTCCGAATTCGAACCCGTGACCTAAGATTTCTAAAGCGCAAGTCCGTACCACTAAAGTGTAGAGGCAGCTAAACGGAATGATGAGACTATCTACACCTAAAATTATTTCTGTGTAGACACATAAAAACTATCGTAAATTAAAAACAATGATATCTCTAACTTTTTATTGTCCGGATACAAAAACTTTGTATTTAAAGCTATACTTACTTAAATTAACTAAGCTAAATCGGGTTTTATATTATTCAAGACGTTGTTATATAGGAAAACTCAACATTTGTTGGAAAATATTTCCCCGATATCGAAAATTAATCATTAAAAATCCAACAACCTTATGTAAGAATATTATTAATATTTAATGGCAAATCATAATATTCACATTAATAACTTTAAGATAAGTAATATTACTTCAAACAAAATACGTTTTTTTGCTTTCGTAATATAACACAACCTATATGTTTACGGGAGTGTACGCTACTAAAAGGCAGTATTCCATAAAGCTAGTAGCGTAGTGGAGGAAGGTAGTTAGGCAAAAACAACGCCTGAAGTGAGAGCTGGTACGTCCCAACAAAGGCAAGGGATAACAATGTGATTCGCGTCATAAGCTTAAGGGAGAGCCACGATTATGCTCCTACATTAACGCCAAACGACTCGGCGGAATCATGTTGGCCACTTGGCAGTATTTATACTCAAATAACCCACTTTCGTTTGGTGCGTTTCTTTTCCTAACAATAGCATTGAGTTGAGATTTGTTCTCGTTTCGGTAGTTGAATTTGTTAGGAGCGAGTTCACTTGTTTATTGTTATAAAGGGTATAATGAAATCGTGAATAGCTTTTTGTTAATAAACTACTGAATCCTTTCTTACACACAATTGTTATAATGCTGTAGTAATTAATAATCTTGCGCTTTACATTATTGGTTATTTACATTGCCGTAATGCTCAATACTCTCCCTTGGCCGTGAGAAAACTAAGAAATATTTAATAAATAAGTATTTTTGTAATAGTTTGTGTTTATATAAAATATATTTGTTACTTTATTCAATATAAATTTCCAAAACAAACTTACTAAAAGGTCCATTAAAACTAATGTACACGTAATTCTGTTTTCGAGAATATTATACTGCAACGTTTATTTCTATGCTAGTATTGCTTATGTTTGAGAAACTTAAGCTATGTGCATAAACTTAGTATAAGCTGGTCAAAGTTAAATCCTAAGTTGAGAAGACTAACTTGCAACAATCATGTTATGTAACTTCCAATAGCATGATCATCTTAAGCTTTACATTTTTACTGCAAATTTAGTGACTCTAAGTATTTATTATAACAACGTATTAAAACAGGTAAAAATAATTAATTTGAAAAATCTACTGAACTCGTTCTAGATATTGGCATATTATTTGTTCATACCATATCTTCATAAGTTAAAAAAGATGTCAAACTTTTGTCATTATAGACACCTTAACAAAAATATATTTGGCGTTAGAGATGTTAAGTATCAGTCCAAGTATACGTTTGTCCTCGTTGAGCAATATAAAAAAAGTTAGATCCAGGCCATTATCAAGCGCATAAAAAAAAGCTACAAATTTGAATAAAGAACGAGACAGCGGAGAAGCTTTAAAACGATACACAAGCTCGAGAGCGAAGACGATCGAAACAGAAAAAAAAGAGCTTAACGCAAACCCGACCGCGAGAAACGGCCAACAATCGACTGCGAAATACGCGGCAACAAACAGACCGACACAAATTCCTTCATTACCGTCAACAATGCCTACGGACTACATACAAATAACTCCGTCCAATTTAAATAACAGGCTCGCAAAGCTGAAAAACAACCCGTGACCGAAGTTGGGAATAAATTAGCGGACACCCACCGCCCCACGCCACCCCGGGCCCCTTTACCCCAATGTGTACATTGTGCAAAATATTATTTGCCTTGCCAGACAATAATAGGATCTAATGCCACGCCCTGACATGTTAGCTTTGGGGGGCCCCGCCCAGAGAGCTGCACTCGACGATTGGTTCAGGTATCGCACGCTCTCTCCAACTATCCCGCCGTCCCTGTCCTGCCCGTGGATGTTCCCTCGTCGCCCGAGGGGTAAATGTTTTGGTAGGCAACACACACGAGGGCCCCTGGAGTCCCACTTATTGTCGGGGTGTCTAGTTCGCGGATATTTCATCGGGGCACCCTTCCCAAGTACCTGGTTACGATAGAATTCGCTTTATGCGAATTTTTCAGACAGTCATAAGGATTATGGGGTCGGCGCGTTATCCGTAAACAGTTGCCCTTTTCGCGCCCTGTTGCGGTATGATTTTTTTGCTTTTTCTGAAGTCTTCTTCTCTGGAGTTAACCTAATTGTCTACATACTTTTTAATTGTAATTTATACACTATAAAAATATTTCAACACATCGTGCTTAAGATTGGCAAACAATACATAGCAAATTGATTATGTATTAAACAAAAAAATATATATAACATCCGATAAAGTAACAGCGAAAAATATCAACGCCAACCATAATGGGACGCATGCCGGCGCAGAGTCGAATCGATAGGCAGCGGGCGCTCCAATAATTACGAGTATTAGTCGACGGCCTGAAATTCGCGTACAAAGCTCCGGACCGCCGTAATAATAACGACAATTGTTGTGTTTACTGGCTCGTGAACGGGCGGGGGGGCGCTAGGGGCGGCAGGGGAGAGGGGGGTAGGCGGGAGGCACGGAGGGGGCGCCCAAGGAGGCGGGGCCCCCAGGGGCTGGGCCCCCGTCGACGAACGGGCGCCAGTCTACAGCGCGCCGCGGCCCAAGACGCACTGACATGTGACCAACATGGAAGATTGCGACCTCGGGCGATACCGCGACATGATCATAGAGGGCGAGCTCCCGCTGGACCTGCGGCCCCCGCCGCGACTCTTCATTCAACACTACCTCCGCGAGCAGGAGTACCAGCACGACGACAGCTACGTGTCCGTCGACGAGGACCCACCCGACCTGCCGCCGCCTTCCAGCGACTCGGAGCGCTACGACGCACCCAGCCCCGACACAAAGCCGGACTCCCCGAAGAAGCCCAAACAGAAATCTTCGTCCCAACTAATTAAACCGCCGTATTCCTACATTGCTCTTATAACGATGGCCATTCTTCAATCACCACACAAGAAACTCACCCTCAGCGGCATCTGTGAGTTTATAATGACCCGCTTCCCATACTACCGCGAGAAGTTTCCCGCGTGGCAGAACTCAATTCGGCATAACCTTAGCCTGAACGACTGCTTCATAAAGATCCCCCGTGAGCCTGGTAATCCGGGCAAGGGCAATTATTGGACGTTGGACCCGCTTGCAGAGGACATGTTTGATAATGGAAGTTTTCTGCGCCGTCGCAAGAGGTACAAGAGGCCGGCTCCATCACTGCAGCACGCGCATGCTGTGGTTGCAATGCTCGCAAGAGAGGCAGCATACGCGCCACTTCTGCCGCTGCCATGTTACTTGCCTCCAGCGCCACTCTAACTTTGCCTCGCCCACCACCGGCAACTCTACGGCCCGTGCCACTGCCACCACGAATGGCGGAAATGACGGACCCAAGAAGCAAGAGATCCAGGAATGGCTTCTCGATCGAATCAATCATTGGCAACCAGGAAGAGGAGCCACCTCGTCGAAGCGCCTTCTCCCCCCTCCACGGCATCTCCCCACCGGATGATTGGACTAGGTGAATGTATCTAAATGGGTGCGTTCCTAGCTCCATGCAGTTTTGAAACCACCCAATTAGGGACTGAAACCTGATTCTGTGAAAGTACCCTACTGAAGGTGGCGTCAGTGACGTTGACATTCTATAAAAACTTTCGCGCGTTTTTCCAAAGCTCAGTAACGGCGAACTATTGACACAAAAGTTACCAGTAAATATGTACGTACATATTTTTATAATAGTTGTAACCTAATTCTGTGCCGTGTAAGTAACAGCTATTTGAATTGATACCGCATGTTACATATTGTTGCTGTTAATTTGCAAAATATTCTAACAATATGAATTTCGTCCGTAAAATAGATTTAAGAGTATGATACGAGCCAGCAAATATTGACGTCGTGACTTTTTGATAGAATTCTATACCTTTTTAAAAGCATTATTCTTTATCGTGAACTTCTTAGCTTTGTCGCGGATATTATCTGTATTTTCATATTTAATCTATGCAAAAAAAAAAAGTAAGATATTTCTATTATCAAAAATTGTTTGCTGGGTTAAAATTTATTAAAAAGTTACGATTTTTTATCTTATAAATAAATTCTAGTCACTCTGTACAAAGTAGCCATTATATACCGATTGTAAATATTTGTAAAATCACTTCTTTTTTTAAGGTAGGCTGTAGTTGTATAGATTAGTCAGGTGAGGAGTCAATCGCTAATATGATATCGAAATGTTGTAATTGTAGTGTTATTTTCTGTAACTATTAGTGAATTTAAGTTGAGAAAATATATAAATACGGGAACTATGTATATTTTATTTCTCGCTTTTTATTTCTTCGCTCTTACCAGTTATCGTCGGTCTAGACCTTCTTGACTGCTTGTCAAAAAAGTTCTATATCCACGTCTTATTGGATGCTAAACAATAAATGTAATAATGTAATTTTTTTTAATTAATAAACACAATAGTTTCGACTTTAAAAGTGGAGTTAGGTAAAAATAAACGTCAGGAAAAGTTTAAATAGTAAATAATTTGACAGTTGATATTGTATTTAAATCAACAGCTATCGTGTTGAAATGCTTACAACACTTTAGTTTTTAATTGATGAAATAAATACTTAACATATTTATTCGAACGCGATTTTAGGTTAAGAATCGCGTTTAATATACAAACTACTTTTGGGTGGTAAAATGTACGCAATCATTGTAAGCCACAACAATGTTGGCATCGCGTGGAATTACAATGACAAGCCTGCTAATGACTTTCTTAGATAACGCCTTGAATAAACTACAATTTCTCCGCTGTTTGGAATGTAAATATTTGATATGGTATCATTTAAATCTGGAGTTGGCAACAATTGAGGGCTGTCAAAATGGGAAAATGTTTTTTATAATCTTTAATATCTGGGTAGAATCACCAAGATTCTCTTGGTGGAGCCATTTTGTAAGAGAAAAAGAAGAAGCATCTTTAATTTCGTAAACCTCAATTTATTGCAATTGCCATTGTCAAGTTATCATCTCCGAGTTATCATATATTTTGGAATACATATTTTTTTAAATCTGTAAATGGCTGTATGGTATTGAGCATTTTATGTAAAATTTTTAAATTCCAAAGTTTTTAAAACATCTTTTATGTTTTAAAAACTTTACAGCCGGTTCTACCTGTTACCTTTCACTGTTTAATATTTTTATGTTTCGTTAAATTCAGATTTTGAAGGCAATATTATTTATCATCTAAAATTTTATTAGTTTTAGGCAGGGCATAAAAAAAATGATGCAGTACAATTACTACACGTGGTGTGGTCTTGAAGTTTTACTACAATTATGCTTGAACTCTTTATTTTTATTTACACAAGTGTTTGAAGTTAACAATGAAGATTTTAAATTTTTTTTACAATATTTGACAAAAACAATATGTTCAATAAGGTTTAACTCTAATTAAAATATAAACGCAAATTGGATAGTTTCTTTAGCAACAATTTCTTGTGATCTTCTATTGAAAATAAACCATTTTTTCATTTTTTTTAGTTCCACTAGTAGATCTGTTTATTTATGTCTATAAAATGAACTACGCTTTTAATTGATTTATAATAAACTGGATATCGTGATAAGTTAATATAGAGGTAGGAATATCATTTATTTATATATAGATAGATAAACTTTAATTTTAGTTGGAATTTTGCCAACAGGTTTGAAAAGTCGGGGTTGTTAAGACGTCAGAAGTATAGAAAATAATAAAACAAAAACGAATAGGCAAAATGTCAATTAAGAGTCTTGTATGCTTTGGTGAAAAGCATTGATATATTGAGTTCCTTTTTGGTTCTTACGAGTTATACGTAAGTCTATTATCGGTTATTTATATACGGTTAAATGTTTGTGTTTTTATTTACTTAATATCTTTTATACTACATATCGCAAAATTATTGTAAAATAGGACAACAATATCGGAGCAGTAGGAACGGAGCAACGAGGCAATAATAAGAAAATATACGCTCCAAATTATGTACATCTATCTATTGGGAACTGAAAGCAATGGAGTTTGTCGTTTACTCCTAATACCTTTTTAAGAATAATTTCTTAATTTTAGGGGCAAATCACCGAAACGTCACATCATTGGCATCATTTTATTCTTTATAGTTTTTTCAAAGTTATCTGAAATTACTTCCAATCCATTCAGATGGCATTAGCTCTAACAGTTAAAAAATATAGGATATGTTTAAAGATATTTAAATCTTTAGATCACCTCACTTTTTAGACAAGTTGATATTGCGCACGCCAATAAAGAAGCCACTACAAAACAAGTTCCTCTAGATCGAATGGGAATAAACTCTATCCGATGTGCGGTCTCGCAAAATCTTCCCCTTAGCAAGTGATTCAAGAGAAATTAGGAGAAAGTCGCTGGTTTTAGCAGATCTGCGTATCATATAAGAAAGTTCAAAAAAATATCGCTGTTTTTTCTGTAGTATACTTAGTATTAGCATTGGATTCGTTAGTTCCTTTACAGTTTAAAAAAATCCATAGAAAAGATTACAGTAAAAAGCTAATAGCACTAAGTGAGGCAGTACAACCGAAGATGAATTATTTTAATGAGACACAACATCGCCGAGTCCAGTGAACGCATAGAGTTATTCCCATTAAATATTCCTTGAAACAGAACCCTCGTTCGACGCTGACCACGTAATTATGGTATATCACGTCGGTTTGTGTAGCAACAGACGACAATTGTCTCGGCACGACCCTTACGTCCAATGCTAAAGCAACATTGTAAGGCGTGTAATAACAAAATTAGCGAGGTTTGAGCAGTTTATGCTCTGTGCAAATTTGCGCGGGAAACGTTTGTTCGGACGCTGTGTTTGCACGCTATATGACATATGTTTGAATAGCTCACATGCTGATGTTCAAGACAAATTGCATAGATACAATTAAATGTTGTGTATTTATATTATTGGTTGTGTAACACTTATTGTCGTTAAGTTGATTGAGGCTTTTGATACAGTCATGTGCAAGAAGACCGCTTTTATGCAGATTTATATATGTGAAAAAGCCAATTGGCTTAAAGTTAGGTCGAGTACATTAAAATCTTATTAATTATTGTATGAATGTAATTCTTAGGTCTATATTTAGTACGTGGATGCACATAATTTTTTTCCTTCTTCCATTAATGAATATAAACTATAAACAGGCAGTTGAAAAGGTATCAAAATTATAGAGTACTTAAGCTTCGCTTCAAATATGTTCAAATGATGTGTTTCGGTGATTGCTTACAAGTTTAAATTTCTCAATTTTTTTAGATTAAGTGTTAAAAGATCGATATGTCTTAGGTTCGCTATTACTAACAGTTTATTTTTAGGTAGTATTCTTTACTAGACAAAGAATCAGAAGGACAACGGATCAACCTGTGAAGTACTTTTACCAAATCTGGTTTTTAAAGTTTCGCAGATGCCATAATTCTAAGGAGATAGTTATGAGTTTAAATACAGCAGGCAATTAGTACTAACACCATTATAGAACAAAAAGTAGTATTTAATCATATCTAGGAAAGGTTTTAGGACTCTTTCGAACATAAGGCCGATTAATGTAGAATAATTGCAGTATATATAGCCTATGTCTATTAGTACCGTAGCACTTTAAAGCTAAAAAATGGGCCTTTTTGACAAAAAGCTGTCACAACTAGTGTGTTAAAAAAAAATTGTTATGTTTTATATAAGTTTTGCATTGTTAATTAAATATAAGGTAGAGTGTGCGACTACATATGGTCAAATTAAAACCAGGTGTATAAAACAGCTATTTCTTCAAGTAATATGTTTGTTTGCTTCTGTTCTGTTTTGTAATAACTTTCAAATTATTTATATAACATGCCTCATATAATGAAACACGCCGTATAACGAAGTGGTTATCAAATCACTATGAGTTTGATAAAGATAAAATCATTATAATTACAATACTGTTACAATGTTTATAAACACAAATTACAATTACTGTTATCTTTGACGCGTTTAGATATTGTTTATTATAGTTATTATTTTAGGTGTATCTTGTATTTAAACTTTACAATGGGTTCAAGAACAAAATTGAAGCTTTAGTGCTGTTTGGTAAATAATATCAATATTGTTTTCGGATTAATTACAAAATAATGTTCTTAATTTCTCGCCGTAGTTATGAATTATAAAAAAAAATACTTTTTTCTACACCTTAATCTACTACAGGCTTGTATTTGAAACTGAGAGGAAATGAGGTCCATGACGCAAACGTGGTTGGTTTAAGCTGAAATTCTAATTGTTAGTTCTCTTAATAATCGATAAGAATTTAAAGAAGAAAGAATAAAAGAATTTCACGTTTATGAGTAAACATTGGCTGTTGAATTTAAAAGATCGTAACATCAGTTTCTACATTATGTCTTTGGATGAAAAGATAATATTTGTTGGAGGCTCATAGAACAAAGTTTTAAAACAAAATATTACATTTCAAAGGATAAAATTTTTATTATTACTAAGAAATTACATTTATAATATTACTAAGAAATTGTATTTTTTATATAACTTTCTCGTCAATAAATGTAACTCTGAGGTGAACCGGATAAGGATTTTTGTAAACAAAGTAAGTAGAACTGTAATATCTCACTCAGATGGCACCGAAAAGAGAAGCATGATTATCTATGGTCTCACTAATTTAATAACAACCGTTTGTCCATTCAGTGCATTACCTATTTTGACGTATAAGCATTTATTTATTTAAGACTTTTTGTATATCGTAGACAGCCAACAACTTTGGAATGAACAGAAAAATTCACATACGACCGTGTACACATATCTCAACGATAAATCATCTGACAGTGCTTACAACGATTGTATAAATGCTCACATCACTAATATCCATTACAAGGCATTAATGTCAGTCGTTCTTCAGACTGCTTATTCTTAATATGGGAATGCTTTGAAGCATACGTTATAATAATACAAGTATATGTTGATTTGTAATAAAAAATAACATTGAAATTGTATTAATTGGAAAAAGTTAATAATCCCGATTTGAATCTTATTTTTCTGATATAAAACGTAAACGCTTTTTTTTTAAATTATTATATACGATGTTAAAGATTTGAAACATACTAATATGTTTTAAAATATGTTTAAAGAATTCAATCGAGTCCATACATCATTATTGGATCAGTCTTTATGGGTCCATTCCTGAACGCTACCACAAATTCAAATTTAAATATCTTTAATCAATATAGAAGTTTAAACTTGCTTATTGATTGTCAAACACGCTACCACCGAGCATGCTTTCCTTTATATTAATTGTACTGCATCTGTCAATATTCATTGTTGTTTCCTATTTGGTTAGGGAAATATGGGCCTCTCACCCAATTGTCTAAAAAGTAATGATTCATGCGTCGGATGGGCATGTGAAAAGTCGGTCTATTCACCAACCTGCATTGGACCAGCGTGTTGGTATACGGTCCAAAAACCCCCTGAATGGAGAAGGCGTGCATTAGGGAAGGCTTATGTCCAGCAGTGGACTAACATAAAGCTGGAGATGATAATGATGATCATCTATCGACTTTACGTGTAAGTGTTCTTAGAGGTGGTAGGTCCCTTTTTAACTACTGTGTTCCGGTTTGATGGTCCCCATAACCAGCATGTTGCCAACAGCATATTGACTTGGTAACCGACGCGAAACATTCTATGAGACTCGGTAGCCCTGGTATTGCCTATGTTCAAGGGCGTTGGTGACCACTTTCCAACAGGTGGCCCGAGTGCTGGTGTGCCTTCGATTGCAATAAAAAATGAAGAAAAAAGCGTCTTTGCAGGGTCGAGCGAAGGGCGTGAGCCTTGCCGCGTAAGTTACTTCAGAACATTTTTCATCATGAGGTTTCTTGGTTTTATGCTGTCTAGTATTATGAGATTAAGTTAGGTCATAATTATTTATTTTATTTACGCGATTATTGTTCATATCAAACCAACTTTTTACGTCTTTTTCGCGTTAATTATTTATATTTATTGCCGATCTTCCATACTCGCGCGAAATCTCATCTTACCGTAGTATGCTTGTGATCATGGATGCTGGAAATAGCCCGGAACATCGGGAATAAATATAAAAAATAACGTATGGCCAAATAAAATATCTTTCCGATCATTCAAAGCAAATTAGCAACAGGGGAAGGAATAGCTTGAGGTCTCAAATAAAATGAAAATAATAGTAATTAATAGTAGTGAAAATACGCCTTATTATGAATGGAAAAATATAATTTAACGATGTTACAAGTTATATGGTAAAGATTACATCTATGATATTACTCATAGATACTGAAAGTGACAAGTGATCGCAGAGAAAAATGCGCGCGTAAACAAAAAATTCTAGGTCATACACACAGCTTATCACAACGAAAACTAGTTTGTAACGCAATCAGTTTATGGTTGAGACCCTTTGTATAAATACGTGGAGTAATTCAAAGAAAACTGGAGCGTGCATTGTTTGCACATCCGAAACTACAGCCGTGTCAATCTTAATCAAACAATCATAACATTTCGTCGCAGCGAGATACGGGGATGTTACGAAAAACATCTACGTTGTAAAGGCCAATTCATAGTACGAAATTTTATTTGAGGGCACAATGCTTATTGATTAAATAACTAGCGACCCGCCCCGGCTTTGCACGGGTGCATTTTCGGAAATATTTATTCAAATTACATGACTATACATTAACAGCTTCAAAATTACGTTACGTAGTTTTAAAGATTTATATATACATGACAGCAGCAAAGCGACTTTGTTATGTACTATGTGCACAAATGGATATAGAAGAGTAAAATAACGCACTGTTCAACAAATAGGAATTTGTCAAACAATGCGATTCACCAAAACAGTTAAAGGAATATCTTTGTTCAACATAAGGGCGATACTCTTACTTATTGACTGTCTAAAATCTACCACCGGTTTGGAAAAGGATGCCTCTGACCTGAGAAGAACCGACGAAGGAAACTCAGTGGGACTTTTTTTGCCATCTTTTTCAACATAATTGAAACAATAAACAAACAATTACTAGCAGTTGCAATTTTGTCGGAGAAAGCCCCTACAATGTGATTTTGTCTATTTCCTGTATAGCAAACAATCATTGCGGGCGTCAGTATTTACTTAAACCCGCAATATTGTAAATAACAAATGAACGTTATTGAAAGAAACTATGCCAATACATGTGTTCAACGCCAGGCGATTACATGAAGTACTAACTTTCTTAAACACCAAATAATTATAATGCACATAAGAATGACTGAAAATATTTAGTCACGTTAATATACTTGTTTAATTTAAACATAACAGTTTTGTTAAAAATATATTTGATACTCTGAATCTGTAGCAAATAGCTCTTTCTTCCATTTCAGTTATTGCAGAGAGCAAGAAGTAGTAAAAAGCCAATTATTACTTTGTAGATTTTTCTCAATATATTTCAAAGAACTTAGTAATAAGTAAATAACGAAATTAGTAGCTAGACAAATTGTATAACACCAGGCTTATAAAACCAAATCTCAGGATGATGAAACTCACAAACAACTTTAGCTTTTTAAAATACCATAAATTGTAGTGTGAAGTTTAACGTAAAGTCTTTTCAGCAAACACATCACATGTAAGTACACTCGTTGAAGATTGGTATAGCAAATTGAAACGAAATACCTATGTAATTAAATAACCAATTGAAATAAAATCATTGTATCATAATAAAACTTTTCAGTGTGAACACCGCAAATAAAGACGAAGATAAGTGTGCCGAAGAATGTTTAGATTTTAATTCGTCTCGAATTGTGCAACGCAAAACAAACATTTCGTGTACAAAACAAATATATCTTCACAAATAATGAAATTTAAAACTAGGTCTTTGTTAAATAAACGAGGATACAAATAAACCTGTAGTTATTTAGGCTAAGTCATAAAACTATAATAAGTATATTGTTTTATTATTGGTAATGACTAAAATGGATCAATTAATCTATTCCCTGAAAAGTAAGGTGATCCATGGGTCGGTTGGATGTGTTGAAACGTTGGTCTCGATTGTCTAGACTGTCTTTGGTAGTTGTTAAAGGGTGTTAAATTTACTTTCTTTCAAAACTACTGATAATTTCATCTCCTCCCTCGAACTGCCTCCGTAGCCTAGTGGTATGGACGTGTGCTTTAGAAACCGGAGGTCGTGGGTTCGAATCCTGCGGGGACTCAACAAATGTTCATTGTTGTTTCCTAGTTGGTTAGGACAATTTGGGCCCATCACCCAATTGTCTGAAAAGTAAGATGATCCATGCGTCGGATGGGCATGTAAAAGGCGGTCACCACCAACCTGCATTGGACCAGCGTGGAGGATACGGTCCAAAACCCCCTAATGGATAGGGGTGTATTAGGGGAGGCCTATGTCCAGCAGTGGACTATCAAAGGCTGATGATGATGATGATGATGATGATAATTTCATCCACCTATCGTATACAGCTTACTCTTTGGATTTTAAAGGCACAAATCAGTCGCTCTGCGTATAAATTTTTATTAAGATAAATTTAGACGGATTAGATGCAAACCCTATGAAAACTTGGCATAAAGGCTAGGAAAAAAATGAGAAGTGGTGTTAACTTAAGCAATACGGGAAATGTGATGGATTGATGAATAGTAGATCTGCATGAGTGCATGTATGCCTCTGTGACCTACTAGTATATTGGCCCTCGATTTATAAACCAGAGGTCGTATATCAAATCCATTAATTTACGGATTTTTCGCGTTACTTAAATATATTTATTCCCGACGGGCAGAATAAATTTCTATATGTCTGTATCTCTGTACCAACTTAGTCTGCCCGTGATCATGGATGCTGGAAAAAATCCGGAATAAATATATTTAAGAAACGCGAAAAATCCGTAAATTACTGGATTTGATATGTATAATAATCCCGTAAATAAAAGAAATAATTACAGATGTCGTTGTTTAAGTTTCGAGTTCGAGAGTTAATCCCGGTTGAGAAGACCGTCTTTGGAAGTCGTTATAGGAAGTCAGTGCCTTATAATTTACTTACAATAATGGATGGATGAATCCATAGAATGATGTTTACCATTTGTGTTGTGGAGGTCAGATGCCAGTCGCCCTATGTATAAACTGTTATGTTGGTAAGTCTGGATGCTTTAGAAGCTGACCCAATAACAACTTGGAAAAATGGTTAGGCGTAAGAAAGTCATCAGTATAAATTCTATATAATCAATATGTTATGAACTGCATGATTCAAACCTACATCCTGTAGCGCTAAATACACAGTAAATGAATTCAAACGACAAGTCAAGTATAACTATAGATGGTATTTAATTCAATAAATATAAATCTTAAATATAAACTTCAGTCCGTGTTTAGCATAAGTACCTATGTATTTATATAACTGCCTCCGTAGCCTAGTGGTATGGACGTGTGCTTTAGAAACCGGAGGTCGTGGGTTCGATTTCTGCGGGGACTCAACAAATTTTCATTGGTATTTCCTAGTTGGTTAGGGCTAATTTGGGCCGATCGCCCAATGTCTGAAAAGTAAGATGATCCATGCGTCGGATAAGCGTGTAAAAAGTCGGTCCACCCACCAACCCGCTTTGGAGCAGCATGGTGGGATATGGTCTAGAAACCCCTAATGTATAGGGGTGTATTAGAGGAGCCCTATGTCTAGCAGTGGACTATGACAGGTTGATGATGAATGTGTGTATTGATTTTTTTTTCATTTGACACAAAAATTCACCAAACTAATAACTTAATAGAACTCTAAAAATACTTCATTATCAACATCAGCCTGTGTTAGTCCACTGTTAAACATACGCCTCTCCTAATGCGCCTTCTCCGTTAGGGGTACACATCACAACTTTTTGATATTTTTATGTCCATAGCTGTTTGATTAAATTCACATATTGTACACTCTTTTAACGTCTTGTATCGCTACTTTTATCTATATCCCGAGAGACAGAACAGTTTTTATATCAGGGAGGCTTCTACGGGATAGTTGTCAGACCACCCAAACTAGTTGTAGCTTGTGACAACGTTGTGTGACGTAATTCGCGCCACCTCACCTCACTGATAAGCCTAGTGTAATCCTCCAGCTTTTGTTGTCCGTCTCCCAGTGAGTTTGCTTAGACGAGAGATTCTCAAACGCTGTGAGGGCCGGCCCGCTAAATATTATTACTATAATCCCAATTAAGTTACCCAATAAAATGTAGATATTTTAAAAGCTCGTAAGGACTAGAATATATATATATATAATTATATATTATTACCATTTATAATGTTGAATAAACATAACAATGAAGACTTCATCGTTGTTACGTGTCATAGATTATTTTTTTTAATTTACACTTTTAAATTTTTTTTGACGTAAAAATATTTAAGTATTCAGTAATGTTATTTTTATTGTGTGAAAATTAAAATTTGGTAAGTTATTTTAATAGGCAACCGGCTGTAGCAGTAGCTGTTTCTGCAAAGACAAAAGTTGCGTGGACACTACATAGCATTGAAGATCCCAAGGCGACGAGCGGACTTATGGAGCCGTATATTAAGTTTCTTATGGGCAAGGCGTATAATTCTTTCGTACTTAAGCGACCATGATTAACGTCAAATCGATCTAAACACAAGTAAAAATAGAAGCAAAGATGGTGCTTAAACTAGGCGTAGCTTTGATTCAAACAGGCTAGGATTTAAACGTTTTTCTCGACTCCTTGTCTGAAAATTGTTTTAGTTTAGCGCGATTGTCTGTTAAAAATTGTAGTAGTTTAGCGCGCCCTTGTAATAGCAGCCCTGGCCCGAGTGTAAGACGAGCCGCACACGTTGAAACGCCTAGGTGGTAATGCGTTATTTTGTCAGCGTCTTAGCCGTCTTATCCTAAAGCTTCACAGGTTCAAATCTGAAACACACATTTCTGTAGCGTAACGAGTTAAGCACTCAAGCGGGAAGGACAATGGCGCACTGAAAAGTTCAGGATGTCTCGTGGACTTTTTCACTTACGTAGCTACTGATTTTTTAAAAATTTTACAAAAAAATCTCTGTGTTTGAATGATTATATATATTCATTTGGGAATTGATTTCCTTTTTAGTGAAGATGATATCCCCATCTTAACCAGGGGACATTCAAATTGCATTTATCTAAGCATAAGTATAAGTATATTATTTGAGCGACTACCCAAACGCAGGAGGTATTCAATTCGGAGCGTATGTTTTTTTATAGTATAAGCTTTACCGGTGGTAGGTCCCCTGTTTACATGAGACCGTCTGGGTGGGTACCACCGCGGTGCCTATTTCTGCCGCGAAGCAGTAGTGTGAAAACACTACTGTGTTCCGGTTTGAAGGGCACCGTAGCCAGCGTATTTACTGGGTAAACGAGACTTAACACCCTATGTCTCACGGTAGGCAGCACGTTGGCGATACCACTGGTATTGCTAATGTCTATGGGCGTCGGTGATCACTTCCCATCAGGTGGCCCGACTGCTCGTCTGCCTGCGTATGCCATAAAAAAAAAGCTGTCATTTGGTCTCATTTTTTTTTAATAATTTTCGGGATAAGTGCTTTAAAAGATATTTGAGAAATGAAAATAATTACGCCACTAAAAATCACATCCTCAAGTGCATTGCAAACTCTTCCAAAACCGTAAAATATAGAATTAAAGTTTTACGTTATTATACTTATTAAAATGGTCTATAATAAGGTCCACAAGTTCATAAATCTATGTTTTGAGAACAGCCCACAAGAACCAATTTAATGTGAAACATGTCTTAAAATTGCAATAAGGCATATTTACAGAAAAAAAAAATTTTCACCTAAAAGTTAATACTCTTAAATTCTTAATTCTATGTGCGTGTCATACATTTCATTTGTTTAATGAATACCTAAAAACATATTAATGATATAAAATGCAGTGGCAGAATTGCAGTGTTGTTTCTTGAAGAGGACACGTTGTCACCCGCTTATATTGCGCAATATAAGCGGGTGACAACGTGCCCTCTTCAATATATATACTGGTCGGTGTCGGTCATATTTTTTTTGTTAAAATATTACTTATTTTATTTTTAACCCCTAAGACTGACCGCCTCCGTAACCTAGTGGTATAGGCCTGTGCTTTAGAAACCGGAGGTCGTGGGTTCGAATCCTGCGGGGACTCAACAAATTTTCATTGTTGTTTCCTAGTTGGTTAGGGCAATTTGGGCCGATCACCCAATTGTCTGAAAAGTAAGATGATCCATGCGTCGGATGGGTAAAAAGTCGGTCCACCCACCAACCCGGATTGGACCAGCGTGGTGGGATACGGTCATAAATTCCCCTAATGGATAGGGGTGTATTAGGGGAGGCCTATGTCCAGCAGTGGACTATCAAAGGCTGATGATGATGATGATGATAAAGAGGATAAGGTAGAACCCCATTTAGTAGACAAAATAGATGCACGTGTTAGATGACGACTGCTAAATAGTAACAAAAAATGTTTGTGTCCTGAATAATAACATACGTAAAGATTATTTTTATTTAAAAGACTCTTTTTCTCCAAGTCTCAATGTTGAAAAAAAAGATGAAATCCTAATTAAAAAGATAATTTTCGTAAAAGTTCATTCTATTACTAACCGACTTCAAAAAAAAGGAAGAGTTTCTCAATTTGCTTGTATTTTTTTATATGTTTGTTACCTCAGAGTTTTCGCCTGGGTGAACCGATTTGGATGTTTTTTTTTTATTTAAAAGCTGGTGCTACCCTGCTGGTGTGCTGGTGGGACCAAACGGTCCCATAGCAATTTGGTCCAGTTCTGTCAGTGGCATCCATGAAAAAATTTAATAAGTCTGAAATTTACATTAACTATGTGGTCAACAAATAGACAATGAATAGCTCAATATCACGCCAATCGATTTGAAGTCGGTAAAAAATTTATTATTATATATTTCAAAGACTACTTAAAATGTGGAACAGTATAAGCGCCATCTTTGTTACCTTCTTCCCCGTGTTAATAACGATTTGATGTAACCGATAATCATCACGGTAGCTTAAGTAAGAATACGTTACTTGTATAGAAAATACTTCTTTTTTACCCCCGAAAGATCGGCAACAGCTAACAGCAGGCGACAAATGTTTATTATAAAGGGATTGTAGTACAAGTAGCGTTAAAGTAGTCGGTGTTTTGAGGTTTGAATTTTAAACACAATGATTTAAGCATCATTCGCGCAATTGAGTCACAAAAGGCACGCCTTGGTTAATTTTTACAATGCCCTACGAAATGTCCATAGATTATGCTGGTTTAGTTAAACTGTTAGGCATTTAATGATTGGGGAGTTACAAAATGTTGGAGTGTTTTTTTTGTTTAATAATAGATAACTGTTTTAATTGTGAATAAGGAATTTATACATTTTTTTACTACGATATGACGTTTGAATTTTTTTTATTGTTAAAGTAAACATCAAAAGTTAAATTGCAAATACACTTAAGTATTTTTTTTGTATGTATGTGGAGTATGTTTTGTAAAATAAAACATATAGTACAGCAATAAATTTTAAACTTTGACTATAAAATTATGTTATTGCTGCAGCAAAAAAAGTGTAAAAGTAAAGTAATTAATTATATGTTTATCTACTTTTTATAACCAATTTATTTCTAAATATTTAAAGCTTGTAAACTGCCATACACAGTGTTAACTGTCTCTGTGAGTCTCAGTATTTGTATGCAGAGCAGTATTGAAATTCGGTCTGCTAAAAGCGCCCCGCTGTGTCACCCCCATAGCTTCAACTTGACAATTAAACTTACGCGAACAAATGTAACATGTCCATATTATGACGGTTGCACAGTGTTGAGTGGTAGACACTCGAACACATGCGTCGTCGATTCGATTCTTATTGAATTTGCTGAAGATGTTTTTGTCCCGTTTTTAGACCGAGGGAGGTCGTAATTGTATGCAGTCGTCATTGTTACCATCAATGTGATGTCACGTCAACTATGTAGGGGTACATTTGATGTTAAAAGCTTGAATACGCATTAAAGTCATGTATTGAGTTAAATGTTGTTGGAATTATTGTTAAATAACATAAAACGAAATTGATCTTTGTCACGAAGACAATTGGTATTTTGTAGGCTAATGAATAATGTTTATTTGGAACATAATTGATTTGTAACAACTTTAAATAGGTATTCGGTTTTCGATAAGCATATAACTAGGAATCGAAATATAATTTACATCTTATGATATTTATGGAAAAGTTCATAACATTTTATGAGAAGTACACCCGTTCAATAACCGTCATGTTCAATTTAATTCATTTGTGTTTATCTGTAACAAATAATGTTTCTGAAACTTTTAAAATCACATTATAAAATGATTAACAAATATATTATTCGGAAAGCTGTGTTTAGAACTTTAAACTTTAAACGATATTATTTTACTAAATTGTTACGCAAACAGGCAGACGTGCACATATTACACGTCGGACAAACTTACTCGAGGTGACTAAATAATACTAGGTAGTTTAATAATATTATTAATATTTTTTGTGATATTTTCTTCTAAGTTTATCCTTTAATTGAATATGGTTTACAATTAAACCATAAGCTAGCTTAATAATAACTAAATCTAATAATTGATTAAGACATTTGTGTTCAAATATAAGAGAAAAACAAAATTATAAAAATAACTAAGTCTCGCATTTCAATCCGCTTTTTTAACCTTAAAAATATGAAAGGAATAACGCAAAGCTTTTATTTAGAACAATCTATCCATTTCACAAAAAAACATGCTAAAATCCATATATTTACAAATAATTAAGTTGAAATATATGACATGAAATGGAACGAAAGTCAAAGATTAAATAAACTAGAATGGACAACTCACAAAATATTCACTATAGAGCAGTCACTCTTAAATATCTCGGATAGCGGAATTCTAATAGGAAATTATTTAGAAGAGTCCTAACAGTTAAGGACGAAATCAAAGTCCTCCCGAATTGTTTTGCAAATGTCCGCTATGGGGATGGTTTATTAGATTCACAAAGGGAGACAAGGGTCTTTGAGCCCCTCTTATCGTCTGTATATACCGCTTGTATAGATTCGATCGGGGAACAAGCCTTTCGTGTAGGATGTCTTGGCTTATGTATTATTATTAAGACAATTGTACGTTTATTTTATGTTTGGTTGTTTATTTAGTAAATTAATAAGTTATTCTACATACTGTAAGAGGTCGGCTGTGTGTTCA
Source organism: Lamproptera curius (assembly GCA_029286875.1). NCBI lineage: Eukaryota > Metazoa > Arthropoda > Insecta > Lepidoptera > Papilionidae > Lamproptera > Lamproptera curius. Next base: position 879,466 of record JAGSMT010000139.1, read on the forward strand.
ATGTTACAAACAATGTACATAAATGAGTTTTAAAATGATAACTTTTAATGGATGATGGACAACAGTATACTTTTTACTCAAACTTGGATCTTAACATTCCCAAATTATAGTTCTCAAATTACAAATAAATGGTCTCAGTAAGTTTCTTTAGTAGAATTATTTAAGGTTTGAGGCGTTTTAATGTGAACCGTTAATATGATAATACCAGTTCTTCCGTTATTGATATACTTGTACCAAGTTCTACTTGTACGTTGAGTAAAGTAATTACAATAAGAATTATCACTACATAATTAAAAACAATAAAGTTGTTTTAAACATACAAGTTTGGTCGCCCGGTTGCCATCATAGAGATTACTGAAATTGTTTTATTAACGCTAGTTAGACTAATGTCTTGTCTTAATTTATCGTAGCCTTCTTATTCTTGTCTGCCTTTTAAAATAAAATATTATATTAAAAAGTTATTATGTAAAGTTAAAATTAAACGATAAATGTGATAAAAAAGTAGGTAGGAATTACGTATTGGAGGAAAGTTGATCACGCAATGATTTTAGAGGGACCTACCCTTCAAACTGGTCTTCAGTTTGAAGGGCACCGTCGCTAGCGTAATTACTGGGTAGAAGACACATAATATCTGATGTCTTAAGTCAGTGAGCGGATTTATGGCGTCTTACGCTGCTTTACTCATAGCAGGACAGGTATAACTTATTACAAGGTAAACGTGATATAAGATACAGAACTTAGGACCGCTGGAGTCGGAAAGTCCTGGAGTGGAGACCGAAGTTCGGCTAACGTAGTGTAGGACGCCCTGTGGCAAGACGGAGTGACGACATTCGCACTGTGGCCGGTGTGGGCTGGATGAGAATAGTCGAAGATCGGAAGCGGTTTCGTGCATAGGGGAGACCTAAGATGATGATGATGATGAAACGGTTTAAACAATAAAAAAATTCAAGGAACTTGACGTTAAATATTTGATTAACAGACTAAAGTGCATTAAGATGAATGACGTCGCATTTAAGTATTAGTTTATTAAAGAGGGGTTTACGAATTGCGTATGGTTGCCTTCTATGCAAGACTCTGGTTATATATTTAAAATTTCCGAAAAAGTTACTTATTTGCAAATAAAGCACGACTGATTTCAAGTTTAATAAATGTTTGTTTTACAATCTTCTCTTTTATTTCATCATCTTTGTCACATATTGGGCATCATTGTAATATTTAACTACACTGTTTTGAAGTAAAATAATAATTTCTAAGCTAAGATACATATTAAATATGCAAAGCCGATTAAAATTAGACTTTTTAATTAAATTATACGCAGCCCTGATACCGTTTCATTTATTTCAAATTCATAAACGACTAGTGGCAACCCTAACATTTTTTACACTGCCTTATTTCGCTACCGATAGTTTCGAACCCACTGAACCCGCAACGTATATTGCGATACGTATTTTATCGACCGTACAAAATTTGTAAACGTTAAGACGCTATCACCCTAAATTACATCGAAAATTAAGTGTACCCGTGACAATGCAGATGAATTAAATGAATCTCACCTACCCCTCGGTAGCTTTTATGCACTAATAGTCAACAGACGAAATTACACTCTGTTAGTACGAATTAGAGTGCATTTTTGTAAGAAAATGATTGACAATGGAGCCACGTTTGATCGTCGCATTATCCTCACAATAGTGCTTCGTATTGAAGCCACGTTGACAGATTATTGTAGATTGATTTGTAACCCTAATTCGTATGTATTAAGGTTGCTTTTGATTGTGTTTATGTGATAATGTCACTGCGGGGGTCGAAAAAATCCGGCCCTCGGCTGCGACGCCCCGCGTGGAGTGCGCTATGATCTGCTCCTATACTGTCTTGTGGCGGGTGATGTTGGAGCTTTGGTCGTTATTGTAATTGTCTGTTTTTAGTTTTTTTATGTAAGGTAGCTAATATAACGTGTAATAACTAATAAGTAAGTATAAAGCAGTACTTTTAAACTTTTTGTTTGAGTACTATCAGCTTGGCAAATCGATTTTCATAATTATTTTTGTTTTTAGACTTTGTCTGCCTCGCTTTCCTTAATTAATAGTCTTAACGTGGTATAAATTAAATCAACGCGTTTCAATTCCAGCCCTACCGTTATAATGTTAGTATCTTAGAGATAGTTATAAAACTCCTATCGGTACGTACCCATATAGATATTTAAATAGAAAATACTTTCGATAAATCCATTAGAAAACCACATTTTCACATAACTAACTATGCCATCATATCACATAGCCTAAATTAATTTCTTTCAAATTAAAAAAAAAAGTGAAAAATACATTTGATACTAGAACATTCTCGAACAAACCCGTAAAGTGCCAGCAACCCGGATTAGTGTCAATGAATAGGAGTAATGAAATAAACATTCGGCCGGGTGGGGCGAATCCGATAACGCCCGGCCGCGCAAACCCCCAATTTGCCGCGACCCGGCCATTTCGCGCGGATCGTTTGCGGTCATGAGAGCGTTTCCCGCGCAAAATTGGGCGGAAGATTTTTTGTCTAGCATCGACGACCCTTGACGTATTGTGCATGTTTTATTCGGTATTGTATCATTGTTATGGTATTTATAATGGTGGTGTAGTTACGTCACTGCCGATAGACGTACGGATTGAATGATCTTGACTGGGAATGATTTTCCAAATTTAGAAATTTGATAAGATTTTCTGACTGCTTGTTTTTTTAAGTAACTGTATTATCTGTAATAAAAGATGTGTCTTTTATACAATAGTTAGGATTTATTCTATCATCAACGACCCTTAACGTGTTGTGCATGTTTTATTCGGTATTGTACTGGTATTTATAATGTTTTTTTAGTTACGTGACTGCTGATAGACGCACATATTGTCTGATGTTAACTGAAAATGAAATCTATTTCAACATAAGATACTTTTCTGACCAGTTGTTTTTCGACTTAATTCATTATTCTTAGCTAATGGACATAAAATTACCTTAACTGTTAAAATTTATTCAAGTATAATAAATCGTATGCTTGAATTTATTTTAGCAGTTCAGCAGTATAGTTGGTAATATATGTGTCAAAAACTTTCCAAATAATAAATTTTACACTGTACAAAAAGTATGAATTATTTAATTATTTCTTTTATTTACGCGATTATTATACATATCAAATCCACTAATTAATGGACTTTTTTTGATATTTTTTAATGCCACCTTCCTGGAATCCAATAATTTCAAAAATTAAGCGCAAAGATATAAAAACTACAAAACCGAAGGACAATATGAGTACTTTTTGTCAAACCAATATTCAAAGTTAAGAAAACGAAAGATATGTCAATTTTTTAAATTAAAACTCTGACGGCTATTCCAAAACATTGAGATACAGACATGTACCAACTTAGTCTGCCCGTGATCATGGATGCTGGTAAGAATCCGAAACGTCGGGAATAAATATATTTAAGTAAAGCGGAAAATCCGTAAATTTGTGGTTTTGATATGAATTATTTATTTTAAAATAATGTATGAATTATAAATAAATAAATGTACAGTATAACTACATCTGTGGTATTCTTTTTTTAACTATGATGGACTAACATTAACACCACTGCTAGAAAAAATTACAAAAAGGACCAAAGGTGAATAAAATAATAAATTTTAAATTGTTATCAGAAAGTGGCAATTCCGCTTCATCAAAACGGACAAGACGCTTAACACCTCGGTTTGTCGACACACCAAATTTCTACAAACGTTAATATAAAAATGGACATAAAAGGAGTCCTTTTCTTCAATAGCGTTCAACATTCGAGTACATAAAAGATGATTATAAAGAGTCACAGAGTCCATAAATATCTTATCGTCCAGTTGGCTTATTATTAATTCAATAAATTTAATAGAAGAGCAAGACACTCTTGTAGGAAGAGATATGCCTGTCCTATAGGATAGCGTTAACCGCTACAAGACCTCTCGCACCTCTGGTATGTGATATTTATTTTTAAGTAATTATTTAATAATGTTCTTCAGTCGATTACGTTTACGGCGGCCGATTATAGATATCCTATATTAGAGATCAGTCATCTGGGCAGGTGATATTATAGTGCACAAGTGTACGCGCAAACGCAGGCGCACTCCCTGATCCTATATACTCTCAAAGCCCGATGGGACGAATAATCGACACGACTGGAGAGAGCTAAGGCAGGAGCGATATTTAACATGCCCATCCGATGCATGGATCACCGTACTTTTCAGACAATTGGGTGGTCAGCCCAAATTGCCCTAACCAACTAGGAAACAACAAGTAAAAAGTTGTTGAGTCCCCGCAGGATTCGAACCCACGAACTCCGGTTTGTAAAGCACACACCCTTACCACTAGGCTACGGAAGCAGTCAACTCAGTAATTACACTGACTACATGCCCTTATATTCGGAATGGAGGAGTGTTTCGATTCTACTGGTTTGCGATAGAAAAAAGCACCAAGAATTGTGGTGCTTTTTAGCCCCAGACGGTCAGCAGTGATAATTGAAACACCACTTACAAATATTTCATTGGACTTTTGCCTAAATTAGTATTCAATAGAATCACTGTTTGCATTTGAAGTCTATTGTAGAAGCAGTTAACTAGTTTTGGTTGATTTTTGCCCTATAAGCTCGTAAAGCTCTGTTTTAAATGTTTTAATTTCTCTTTTTAAACGTTGTTTTAAGAAGAGGTTGTGCATGTCAAAGTGTAATTATGCCAAACAGACAGAAGAGAGACAGAAGTAGACTTCGATTACCGGTTGATTATTATCGATTAAAATTCGGACAACATTTCGCACTCGTACCAAAGAAATGATATTTGAAACTGAAATCTAAACGCTGACCGTTATCGCTCACCTAAATGGTAACCGTAAGCAATTACTGCTTAATATATCGTTTTAATAATCCCAAATCCCTCTCTAATATGGGGCTCGACCCCAAATGACAGACGATTCCCGTCAGCCCGCGGCCGTCATTTAAATCTTATTTGTAGTTTTTAGTTTGCAAAGTCAACAGTTCTAACCGAGGGAGGCGTCCAACCTATAAATTGGGACACGTGGGAAGTTGCAGATTGATGTTTAATTAAAATCTCAGTGTCCATTGGCAAGGGTTTAGAAGAATTAATGCCCTTCAGAGTTGTAATGGTGTTTGCGCTGAATTTATTTAAAAGATTGATTTGTTTGTTTACTGTGTTGTTTTAATTTTGGAGTGTGGAAGCATTCGATTTGCTTTTAAGACCTTTTAAAAATGGCCAAGTAAGGTTGAGCGAAAACAAGGTGTTGGTATATATTTTAAATATAAATAAAATGTTTCTAATGCTATGGAGACATTCCTTCATATTATTCCCGATATGATATTTGACAATTCGTTGGGAATAAAAGTGTTTAAAGTAAAATCGAATACACACTTTATAAATACTATAAGAAATTAAATATAATCGTATAATAACAATCATCGAATATACAATCTTACACTCGGAAACACAAAACAGTTTTTCCCGATCGATACTATTGCATCTGTGCCATAAACTCGAAGGGCGAAAATCGGCTAAGCTTTGGACAAGTTGGCGTTGTTTGGCCATCTGATATCCGCCCATGGGAACACGCATCTGCTTTGAGCCAAACGGCAAACAGAACCCATGATAAACCCCCTTTGGAGCCCCATCGCAAACTTAAAACATTACGTGCAATCCTCTGCTATCATAATAAGTGACAAACTAATAAAATACATTGCACTTTTTCTGCGTTGAAGTTATCAAAAGAGAAATAGTATTCATTTGGAACGTAATGTTCACATATAATACAAGTACCTACAAACCATTAAATTTAAGATACCAATAGGTTTCCACTTACACTTCCAGTATCGTGAAGTTGTTAAAATTTCATGATGCCATCTTTCAGTACGATAATCGTTACAAAGAAATAGGACTTTATAGATTATTTAATATGAAAGATAAAAATGTAAATTCATAAATTAGAAGAAAAAATTATATGTTAAAGAACAAAGCTATGAAAATTAGTGAACACAATAATTATAACACAATGAAGTTGATCAAAATATAAAGTTTCTTATCGCAGCTCCTCTACGTTGGCGATTATTTGATGTGCAATTATTACGTTATCCTGAAGAAGCAGTGGGCTGAAGAATTTACCAGTGTCGGTAATTTAATTGACAGCTTGCAATCGTTGACAATAGAAATCTACAGTAGTTATATGTGTAATAATAATTAAGATATGTTTATTAATTTTCGTCATATTTTTTAAAAGTAATTTTAACTAGTAGTACTGTCTATACGTCCTGCGTTTTAAATTATGTTTGTTTCGGTTATATTCTAGTAAAAATTCATGCAACTTCATAACGTACATTTTGCGATGAAAAGAACAAACATGTTATCAATCCTTCCGTTGCTTTTTTTTTAATTTCTAGCATTCACATTTTGACTTTGAACATTTGTATTCATAAAATTAATAATAATTGCTTGCAAAACCTATTATTAATTAACTGCCTCTGTGGCCTTGTGGTAGGAGCGTGTGCTTTAGAAATCGGAGGGCGTTGGTTGCGAATCCTGCGGGGACTCAACAAATTTTCATTGTTGTTGGTTAGGGCTATTGGGCCGATCACCCAATTGTCTGAAAAGTAAGATGATCCATGCGTCGGATGGACAAATAAAAAGGCAGTCCACCCACCAACCCGCATTGGACCAGTGGAATACGGTCCAAAAACCCCTAATGGAGAAGGCGTGCATTAGGTAAGGCTATGTCCAGCAGTGGACTAACACAGGCTGATGATGTGATGTGATGTGATTATAATGGCTTACAATTTTAGCCTAGATGTCATTCTGACATAAAAGCAAACCCACTATTATTAAAATCACTTAATTAGTTTCTGAATTAGAGTAACGAAACGAACCAACAGTTATTAAGTTAAGTAGTGTTTACTAAAATAATCAACAATTCTGCAAATATCAACATTGTAGTCATAAATATATAGTTTTAATATAACTTCAAAACTGACAGCAAACTTTGTCAATATTGGCACATGAAGTTGCTTCATGGAGACACTTTATAATCAAAAGATATTAAGACTTAATTTAATATATCATCAAAACTCTATTGTATCTAGTTTGCTAACTTGAGTTATGTTTTGTTTCACTTTACGGGGAATATATTCAAAAGTAGCATATTTTAAACATTAGACATATTAGTGTTCATAGCGTCTAAAATTTCTGGTCAAAAATCATAGATTTAGCTTTTTTTTGTTGCAAAAAACTGGAAATCCGTCATGACCCTTATCTTTATCTGTGTAATCCGTCTTTACCTATTATATAGATCTTCAGATGTTAATATCGATCAGTAGAGGGGCATTAATAGGATTTTCAACTGTACAGACATCGGGTCCTCAAATTACTCATATAATTTGATATTATTATAACAGTATTCTCCATTCATTTACAGCACTAAACGATTGACTATTTCCTTTAAATATAAAATTACTGTAGACTCCGCCGATGTCGTGTTGTAACGGCTTTTGCATATGTAGAAGTGTGATTGCTCTTAAAGATAATTTTTCTAATAGTACTAGTTATACACCTAAAAAAAAATCTGCAAAACTGTCAAGTCAATATTGCTGTTAACTATACATGGATTGCTTCATTAATTATATATGGATTCTAATTTTTATCAATTAGCGGTAATAGATTTGACAAAAATTATTAGATCGTTTTAGCTTACGATTCAATTAAAGTTTTTTTTTGTCACTGAGAAAGTCTATCTGCTTTTCGAGTGTCATAAATATAGTTCTAACAGTAATAAATTTGTCAAAAGTATACTAAACTCAATTACTAACAATTACCACCTCATCTATCATCAATACCGAAACCAACACCTTTTTTTCGGTCTGACTCTATTTTGGACAGATATATGCTAACCCATATTATTTAGCTAAACACGCGACATCAACACATTATTAAAATAATTTCAGAACTATATTTAATGTAAGGTCAAATAAGACTGAAATATGCGGAGGCAGTAATGACGTTCGGTAGCAAAAAGCAAAAAAATAATGCAATATTTTTGATTATATATAAATTTTATTTAAATCTGTTAAAAAACTTCTCTAAGTTTACGGTATATTGTTAATTTTTTTTTTGCCAACGAAGGCAGACGAGCAGAATGGTCACTAGATGGATAGTGGTCACCGACGCCAATGGACATCGGCAAAAACAGGAGTTACAACGATGTGCCGATTTCGTGACACATGATGTTACACAAGGATGTTACGTCTCGTTTATCCAGTAAATACACTGAATACGGTGCCCTTTCAACCAGAACACAGTAGTGTTACACTACTGCTTGGCGGTAGAGATATGCAAGGCGGTGGTGTAGTCCTAAATGGCCCCTTGTAAAAGGGGACCAAAAAAGCGAGAGGTAATACTCTCCCTTTTTTAGTAGTCAAATGATATTAAATTAAAAATAACACGTTTAACACTGGTTGTACATTGGTTGCCATAAATTTCTGGAACACAAAAACAAATCCATTTGCATACACTCGTGACCATTTAAAAAAAATGGAACGATCATTCCTAACAAAGTCGTCCCATTTTCAAACGCCCGTACACCGTAGGCGTAGGCAGTGTGTCATGAAACGGAAAGTCCACATTGTCCCGTACATAAGTGAGGCTAAAGTATATAAGGCGAAAAATAAATATACTCCGACGTTTGATACGGAGGCAGACGGTGACATGATCCCTCACAAGTATTGTGTCCACACAATATAAGCGCAAATAAACCGGATCTCTTGTCGCGTATATCCCGACGTGTACAGTCGGCTCACTGCGCATTGGCCCTTGCTATCTTTTTATTTGTTTAAAATAATATACCTTTATAAAAATTTCTGGGGGGTTTGCAACGTTATAATGTCATAATGCTATAGTATAAGCAAGTTTGGAAATAATTACTTGTATCATTGGTCTTATTCAGGAATAATATAGGTTTGTGTATTTTTTTTCTAGACCCGCTTTATAGTTTAAATTACCATATGAAAATAAGAAAGTTTACATTTCTATCCAAATGTAATCTAAACTTAAGAAATTTCGTAACAATAATTTTCTAGTCTTTCGTTTAGACGTTTTTGAGAGTCGTTTAAAAGACTTTAATAATAAAAATGAAAATGTCAGAAAACTGAAGAAGTGAATGATGGTAACATGAATTTATTTCTGTAAAAGTGTTATTCATAAATGTTGTTTGGATAAAGATTAAAACTAACTTGAACGCAATGTTGCTAAGTGAGGATTTTTTGCCGATTGGCATACTAAAATGTAAAAAATTATACTTATATTCTTGAAAATAACAAATAACTTTGTTTAGATCAGCGATTCAGCAATTAATCGGTTCACATTTCATAGTAAAATACGTCTGAAGTAGCTTCTTCCTCTACCTCTCTTTCCTTGATAACTAACTTTGGCAGAAAGGGCTGTCAAAAAGAACTTTGAAATTCGGCTAAATGTGAATAATAGTAAAATAAATTCTGATCAAGATGTTGCCTCCTATTTTGAAATTTTTTTTTCATACATTCCTGTCTCTACCACCAAGTCACTTGTTTCTTCTCCAACTGCTGCCGAGTCCCTATTAATAGAAAATTTCAAAGAATGTAAAGAAAAACGCTCTCGAAAGTAGGATACTGGTTTAGTGCAAATAATTTAATGTTAAACAAAAATAAAACGAAATGTATAAGGTTTGTGACTCCTAATGTTCCTCAAGCTGGGTGTGACGTGGTCGTAGATGGAGAAACGCTGGACCACGTGGATTCCACTGTATTTCTCGGCATCACAATAGATTCTAAACTGCAATGGGGCCCTCATATCAATAGGCTGGCGAGTAAGCTTAGCTCAGCGGCTTATGCAGTAAAAAAATTAGACAACTAACCGATGTTGAGACAACCCGTTTAGTATATTTTAGTTATTTTTACAGTATGTCTTATGGCATTCTACTGTGGGTAAGCGCGGCAGATATAAATAGTATTTTCGTAATTCAAAAGAGAGCGATTCGAGCAGTCTATAACCTGCGCCCCAAAGAATCGCTACGAAAATGTTTACTGAAATCAATGTAATGAGTGTTTTTCTCAATACATAGTTAAAAATTTTATGTATGTTCATAAACATAAAAATTAATTCTTAAAACATTGTGACACACACAATTTAAATACTAAGAATAAGATAAATTTGTTCTTCCAAAAACCAGGCCCCGAAGAACAATGAAATCTTTATGGGACAATGTATACTTTCTACAACAAAATCTCCGAAAACGTTCAGCTATTATCTTTTTTATTATTTGTGTGTATAAATATATATATATATATATCTTATTTTATTATTTGCAAAGGATATTGTTGCTGTAATGACTACTTGTCAGATAACACACCCGGGTAATGAACTGTTCACTCCAGGCTATTTCAAACTATTAAAATGTGATGTTTATTGTAAAAATTTTGTAAAACCTAATTAAAGAAAGAAAAAAAGTCCGCTGAGTTTCTTACGCTGGTTCTTCTGAGGTCAGAGGCTTCCATTTCCGAACCGGTGGTAGTTTATTTGACAATCAATAAAAAAGTGTAATGCTTCCATATTGAATAAAGATATTTGACTTTGACTTTGGTTCGCACATTCTTTTACTCCTAGAAAAGTTTTAACTGACAGTTTGTTATTTAATTATATTTTCTGTTATTTTATCGACTGGAAATTATTTGATATATGAACCCCTTAATATTACAAATAAAACCTGCTTCTTAAGGCGCCATTCCAAACCGATTCAGAAAACTTTCAGAGTTTCATGTCCTGTTGTATAAAGATCCTGGTTTTAGATTGTATGGAAATTCGTCAATATTGAACACAAAACGATAATATTTCGAGTATTGATACTAGACGCGAAGTCATGAGTGTTTATCCTAGGCGTGAGCGTTATATCACGTCATCAGTTACAATAACTGGTTACGCGATATGAAACTTAATAACCGTTTCGTGTCAAATCAAAAGTAGTTATTTTTGTAAACACGTTATTCGGGTGAACTCGATCGTCGTCGTTGAGTGAGCGTAAAGCGCTATATTTCTTTCTTATCTTCGAGAGAGATGGCAGATCGAGATTTTCCGAGTAAGCGAGACAGTGAGTGACGAATTTAGTTTTCATAGGTATGACTAATACACAAATATACCATATTCGAGTGACCCCTTTCGGTAAATAAAGTAAGTAAAAAAAAAAATAAAGGTTTTTATTTAAATAGCCAAACAAACAAAGTAACTAAACGGTGTATATAAATAGTTACAATAAAATCTTTCAAAAGTGTAAACACAACAAAAGTGTAAATAAACAGTAAATATTAATCATCATCACTGTAACAATAAAATTAAGTTTAGGTACGCCAGTAGTAATATTTTTATTCAAATCATAGTTTCGTAGTAAATACCAATTAATGTAAAAACATTTTATAATTGTAAACCGGAGTGAAGTATGCAGGAAAGTTAATTTATTCACTTAACTCTTCGGCATCAAACACGAAACCGTGATTTTCGTTTCGTATGTAACCGCATAGTTGTAAAACTTAAGTGTGCACAGTAGCTGGATGAAAGTAGCTAGTTATAAACAAAACTAGTTTTAAAACAAGCGACGCCGTCGACGTAACCGGTTTCATTTCGTTTCTTAAAAGTGACGTAACGACCCACGTCTAGTTTATCCTAATAATTACGTAAATTTACTGAACTTGCATTAGCTAGGGGTTCAAATGGGGTATGAAAGTTTATATGGAAATTTATCATTGTTGAATGTCATGAATTTATGCATTTAATTATAGACATATACAATTTTTGTTAATAAACCTTATCCGTATTCGAACACACCACCATATTCCAGGCGGAGTCGCGGGTAACACCTATTTTAAATATAAAAATATATGGGAGATACGTGTGCCAATATTCCGCGGGAGCACTATACGAGTATGAAAATAGTGCCTTTCAGTCTGATGACACATTTTCAAGTAGACTTTGAGCTCGACACAAGTGAGATTAAGCCAGGCAGCGGTTTCACGTTGTACGTATACTACGTGTAGGTATGTCTCGAGCTTAACGACTGAGTGTAGTGTGAAACATGCGAGCGTTTTGTGTTTAGGTTTATTAGTCTTTATGAAGCCTTGGTAGCTGTGAATTATAATCGAGGTACATTGTTGCAAAGCGCTTCTGAAGCTTTCAACTTTACTTTGTTTTGTGTTTTTTTTCTCTCTGTCAATTCTGGTGAACGTTTTTGTAATTCTTGTGCAGATTAAAATGACAATATAAATGAATTACGGTTTGAGAAAGCAATTATTTGCACAAAAACAACGCCATTTCTAATTATTGGCTTGTTAAATATATTGTATAAAATAACGCCTGGCGCATTTATTATGGGAAAGGCGTTTGAAATAACTGATGGTAAGTCCAGAGAACGTTTTGCTCGTCTCAACGTTACGTTAAAAGAATATAATAGTGCAGACGCAATCTTGCGGGGACTCACCTACTTTTCAAGTTGTTATCCTAGTTGGTTAGGACGATTTGGGCCGAAAAGTAAGATGATCCATGCGTCGGATGGGCATGTAAAAAGTCGGTCCACCCACCAACCCGCATTGGACCAGCGTGGTGGGATACGGTCCAAAATCCCCTAATGGATGGAGGTGTATAAGGGGAGGCCTATGTCCAGCAGTGGACTATCACAGGCTGATGATGATGATGATTGTTCGACAAGAGCGCTATATGTATGAAGTTTCTATCTCTATGCTATACTTTACATTGATTTTCAATATTTATTTTTCTACCATTAGTTTTTAGAAAGCTGTGCAAGATAATAGAGGCGTATTTTGTAAAATTACGATTTTTTACTGCTTATCATTTTTTTACCCTATGCTGGAAGAAAACCAATATAGTATTAATAAAAGTATTTAATTATTTCTTTTATTTACGCGATTATTACATATATCGATCCACTTTTTTTTACGGAAAAAAAAAAAAAAATATTATTCTTTACATACATTCCCGACGTTTCGGATTCTTTCCAGCACCAATGATCACGGGAGGAACCGTCACCAATTTGTGACATGAAAACAAAATCATTAACAAACACATTAAAATACAGACAACCCACTTCAGGCTGCCAGTAATCATGGATGCTGGAAAGAGTCCGAATCGTCAAGAATAAATTAGAAAAACTAAAGCAAAAGACCTTAAAAAAGTGGATTTGATACGTCGAAAGCATTTTACTATCATTCATTTTGCTCAGTTAAGCGATGGTGTTGATATCACTTGAAGTTTCCCAAACATGTTTTATAACTACGTTAGCGTGTTACATCACAGGGCGTTGTAATCGAGTGTTTGCAATAAAGGCGACGGAGCGGTCGCGTGCCATCAAGAGGAGTACACGCGTTTAGGCGTTTCACACTCGTTGTTTGGTCACACGAGCGCACTTTAGAACGAGTAATCTCGAGTGTCTGAAGGGATGTGATTATTGAGGCCTTGTTTCTTATCTCCTTATTATCTACTAGCAGTTGCCTACGACTACGTCCGCGAGGTAATATAAAAACATTTTCCTGTTAGTTTTTTTTATCAGAAAAATGTATCCAAGTTGCTCCCAGTTACATCTGATATCTTCCAGTGAAAATGCCGTCAAAATCGGACCAGCCAATCCAGAGTTACTACATAAATCAGAATAAGCTTTCATAACTGCCTAAGCTTTATAAAAACTAATGGGGGACAAAAATAAGATTGAAAATCAAAATGTAAAGTATAGCATAGAAGAAACTTCATACATATAGATCTTTTTGATCAATCATCTTCAAGATGTTAATCACTGAAAGAAAATTAGGTAATTGCAACGCTAAGTAAACTTAGCTGGATTAAAAGCCGACCCAATTATTACTTGGGGAATGGCCGGGAGAAGGAAAAAAGTTCCTAATGTACATATTCACTGAGCAAACAATATTGACATCCTTAGGGCGTTCTGTGGATTGTAGTGCCTATACTAAATTACTTATAAACAGTATTTAAAATACTTGTGGATATTTGGTAGATAGTAAGGAGATATATTGGTGATATAATAATGGATATGTTTTAAACACTTGTGTATGACGCGTTGAATTGCTACAAGTGTAAACGTATAAAACCTTTTCACTCGCTGGTAATTTGTCTCAGCGTTTAAGAACAAAAGCAATTCGCTAATGCGGTCATACAAAAGTGTTTTAAAACTATCACCCATTACTTATATCACTATATATCTCCCTTACCAATAGGGATATAAAAGTGTTTTATTGTTAATAAAGGGATTATATTAAGGTGAAGAAAACTATGACTTTTATGTGAAATATAATTCTTAAAAAACCAAAACAATTTGCTCAAATGAAATAATTTTACAACGGCGCGGTTAAGTTCATAATACTAAAACAAGGTTGATTATAAAACTGCATTGTTCCATTACAAAAATAATTAAAATGTACGTAATTTCGCCTCACCTACACTTCCAAGCACCCTTTACATCTATCTAATATTCATTTTATACCCGCTTAAAACGTATGCAATTAAAGTGCCGTTTCCCCATTACCCGGCGTTGGATAATAATCGTATATTGCTGTACTCAAACATTTAGTATCGCGGAATAAACTGTTTGCGGGCCTTAGAATTATACCCCACGGAGGGAAGCGAATCCGGGGGCTATTGTAGTGCGAAATGTAAATAACCCCCAGGGGGAACGTCTGCAGCTCGATGAAATATATTTTTGCGAAAGTGAAAAAAAAGTTCTTAATTCCGATCGTGTTGTCACATCAAAGGAGTGTTAGATTTTTGTTCCTCTGTTAGCTTTTTTATCTATTTTTTAATTATTACATATTATCAATAGGTAATTATTGCATCCAGTTCAAGAAGCTTGGATATTTTTATACCATTAACGATTTTTCATAATCATCATCATCATTATCATCAGCCTGTGATAGTAACCTGCTGGACATAGGCCTCTCCTAATACACCACTATCCATTAGGGAGTTTTGGGATTTTTTATAAGATTTTACTTAATATGTGTAAAGAATAATGTGGAAAGAAGAAGCTTTAGCGTCCTATAAATGATACCTACAACATTGAATAGTATATAAATATATATAATATATTAATCATAAGTACTAAGTTAACTTAATATTTTCAAGTGCACCTACGCTGAATTTTCGTGACCTCCCTAAGGTTAGCTGTTAGAAAATGCTTGAGGCATTAAGCCCGCCTGTGTACACTTTATTTGTTGAAATAAGCAAATATTTATAATAGATATCACAGGAAAAATATCCTGTTATTTTATTCCGATAGCTTCTTTAAGATTCAAAATTATCGAGACCTAGAAAATCAAGAAACAATTAAACTTCCTGCCAAATAACATCAGCTACACTTAACACTTAACATTACGCATGTTAAAATAATTGTTTTGCAAAAAATAATGCGAGTAATTACCACTAGCGGATTTAACAAAACCGTCTAGTAGACGCTGCCGCCAAAAAGTAGTTAAATTAAATCAGATATAGTATTTCATGCAAATAACATATTTTAATAAACGAACTGTAAAATGAATGGTTTGTAAAAAACAATATGGCGTCGCTTATTCTGCCATTGAATTTCCATTCCCCATTCCGTATCGCCTACTTCTTATTCCGCTTACTTACCCAGTGAGGTTTTTAATTAAATTATAAAGCCGTGCAACATTAACGTTGGGAATAAATTAAGAGCGCCGAGCTCAGACGGACCTATTAACGGTGCAGGCCGAGCTAAGTGTCAACTCTCCAATAATGAATATTCTTCCCTTCTTTTTTCCCGCCAAGAAGAAATGCGACGGACTCGGTATTTTTTTTTAACGTCAGATCGAAAACCGGCCAGCATTTTTATGGTAATTGTTTATGGATTAATATAAATTCGTTTTTATTGTCAAACGTTTTAAATTTAAGATATTTTTTTAAGTTACAAATATTTTTAAAACAAATTACTATTCTTTTTTTATTGCATTTATCGTGTGTTATTGTTATGATTATTATTCATATGATTATTCAAAACCAAATAGTTTTTTAACGTTAAACTTTTTTATTGTAAAATATTATAAATACCAAAAACATGCTTGTCATCATCACCATCATCAGCATGTGTTAGTCCACTACTGGACACATTCCTCCCCTACCGCACGCCTTCTCCATTAGGTGGATTTTGGACCGTATCCCACCACGCTGGTCCAATACGGGTTAGTGGATGGACCGACTTTTTACATTCCCATCCGACGCACGTAAGAAACATATTACATAAATAAAATTTTATTTATAATATATAAATTTAGTTTAACAAAAAATATGTACAATATAATTATTTACATCATCGCTTACCTTAATGTAGAATTTAAAAAAATATTAAAACGCAAACGCTTAAAGGCATAAAGAGGCGGAAAACGTTCGATATTTAAATTTCGTAACACGAAACGCATTTACGCTAAGGATTCGAACAATAAAGCGGTTTTCGCATCAAGCGCGTCTCAATTCGAGCATGTCAAATGGAAAACGGAACCCGGACGGTTTATAATTGAAATATTTATAATTGCGCGTCGGCTCGGCAGGACGGGATGGCCCGCGCAAAACGAAAACGTGGAGTGCCGCTAAAGCAATTATTGTTTATGCTCCACCATTTTCATGGAATGGCGCGAAAATACCAGCGACAATTCCCGCTCGAATTGAAATCAAGTCGAGGATTGCTTTTACACTCGAATCGACAATTAACATTACGACGGTGCCGATTATTTTGATAGATATTAACAAATAATAAAATATGAAAAATTGTAGCTTCAAAATTGAATATAATGATTATGAAGGCAATTTTAAGCAGATATTTTATTGATAAACGAGTGACCGTCTTTGAATCCTCAAGCTTCCCAAAGGATCTTCTAATTGTCCCAAGATGCTGTCAGACATTGTCATTTATTTTTTTACTTTACTTTGACAACCTTTTCCATCAGGTCCTTCTTACTTCGAAGTTCGATGTGGGATAAAAGGGATTATCCCACATCGAACTTACTAATTCTTTGGAGGTCCGTCTGATCAGTAGCATCTATCTGCTAAATAGATGCTACTGATGAGATGGACTGCTGTATGCGGAAAGGGCTCCACCGGTAAAAGCGATTTTTGAAATTGTCGTGTCGAGTATGTATATGTTAAAATGTATAACCATTATGCTACATAGAACATTACGTATTTTGCTAGCTAAAAATACCTATGATTAGAAACTAAATCTGAGCTAGGTACCTTGAATCTATTCGGTATAAAACCAAGAGTATCAGGAAGATCTTTTCCTGATACTTTGTATCGAAAAGATTGTCGTCATTATAACGTATCGTTGTTTGGAATACATGCGACGAAACTGCCCTGGTATGTTTGGCAGCGAATGGACTAAGTTTGGATGATGTGTACGATAGAGTCACACAAAGATGATAAAAATCACATAAAATATCAAGAGAAGAAATAGTGTACTGTATGCGCGACCAATACTTTATTATTCATTTCATAACATTTATGGAGCTTTGTATCGAATCATATAAGAATAGAATTTAGTGTTATTATTGTGAAGACCATATTTTGCTTCAAATTTACTATGATAGACATCAAATCAATAATTAATATAAACGGATAAAAATTTACAATGTCAACTTGAATGAAAACAAAAATGTCAATTTAATTTTTAGTGTCTATTGAAGTTTATTTATAGATTCAGAGTTATTAAATAACTAACTACATGTTAATGTGATTCGTGGAATTTGATCTGAACAACTCTGGTTTCGAGGTCAAATTTCATTCGTCCTGTAAAGAAATTGTTAACATTAACTATACCGGATACTAGAAAGGCAATCCCATGATAAGTAGAGAGAATGGCTACGTAGGAGAAAGGTAAGTATAGATTCTACAAATACACGAATGAAAAATCGTCGATCAAAGGTTATATATAATTTTATAGACTTTGTACCGATTTAATTTGTCCATTTATACTGGCACCTGAATCGCGAATTTCGTTCACTCGAAATTAGTTTTAATCTGTTTCGCTAGTCGAGCGGAATACGTTGGCATGTTTGAGAATAAATAATTGGACTCGGGTGAGGCGGATCGCATCCCGTCTGTTTGTTAGCATTAATAATGCATTTGATGCATCCATTGCAGTTTTGAGCTTCGATCCGATGGGCGCTCTGCGCTTTATTAATTATTCTATTTACTGTACGGAGAATTTTTAATTGCGACTATACTTGCATGATTTAATATTAGTTTCAGTTCAAATATCTTCATTCAAAAAAGAAGCATTACACTTACTTATTGACTGTCAAGAAAATGCGAACTATTGGTTCGAAAAAGAACGCCTCTGACCGGCGAAAGAAACTCAGCGCAATTTTGGAATATTTTACAAGGAGACTAATACGATTACAGCATCATCAGCCTTTGATAGTCCACTACTGGACATAGGCCTCCCCTAATACAGCCCTATCCATTAGGTCCAATTGTCACGGTTGGTGGGTGGACCGACTTTTACATCCCTTCCGACACATGGATCATCTTACTTTTCAGACAATTGGGTGATCGGCCAAAATGCCGGACCAACTAGGAAACAACAATGAAAATTTGGTGAGTCCCTGCAGGATTCGACCAGACTCGTTTCTGGACACCTATACCACTAGGCTACGGAGGCAGCTGGTTTACTCCTTGGTGATCATGCCCTGTAAAGAGCAAGGACGATATACAATTAAGAAACAATTAATTTTATTCAAATGTCATATTATTGAAAAAGCTGCAGCGAGTATACCTCTAACAAACGCAGCTATACAACAATTTTAAATTTGTTAGTGGTTAAATTTTAAACATTTTCTTGAATTTTGTTATAAAAGCAGCCTCAGTCTAGTTCCTGGAAGAATTAGTTTATGTTTTTCCTAGTACACACATTACTAAGCCTTATTTTTTTTTGCACATATTTATTAGTAGCGTTAAGATAATAAAACAATATTTTAACGATGGTTTTATGTTGTAAAAAAGATTAAGTATAAATGATGTACACTAAAACATAAATACTTTGTTTTTAAGCTCTATGGTGAGAAATATTATTACACTGAAAATAAGCTGTGATAGATCTTCCAGATCGATATTGGAAACTTTTCGATGTTTTTGTATGTTTATTTCTGATTTACTCACCATTACCACAGAAATTAAAAATAGTTTAAGCCTTCTTTTAAGAGGAAACGAAATTACATTTCGTTTTAAAGATATTACGCTAGCCGTGATCGAGGTCGCCTAAATTTAAGCCGATGTAACCCGAAAAAGATATAACTTTTCGCCATCACCACTACAAAGGTTACCTTTATTCGGCGCTTCAAGGTTTTTAGGCTCTCAGCCTTTTACCACTGATTCGATCGGTATCGAAGCCGAAATATAGATTAAGCTCAATATTGTGGTCATTTGGAGTACAGCGTGAGGCCTAGGCACTCTGTTGCAACTTTACAAGGTGCAATTGCAGCCTTACACAGAATACATTCCTTATATTAAAGCAAGGCATTTACTCGTATTTAAGGCTTTGTGTCATACATAGTACGATTTAAATACCACTAGGAGAAAAGCGTCGAAAAAAATTATAGAATCACTTATAAAAATATCTCCTTTTTATAGGAAAACGTCTGAGGGGTATTTGCTGTCCCATTTTTGCCGCAAATCATTAATGTATAAACTCTTCTGTCAGGTTTGAAGGACACTGGAGCCAGCGCTATTACTATGGAAACAGGGTGAGACCTCACATGTCTAGAGGCGGCTAGAGGATAGGTAACGATTTATGCTGCTTTTCTTATAGGCAGGTCCTGCTCATCTCAGCGCTTTAACAAATAAAAATATTTTATTTGTTACAGTGAATGTGAATGAATACAAAACATATAGGATTATTAAAGCTCGTGCTAGTTTTGGTTATCCTAGGTTTTGAATAATTGTAGTGGAAAATAATATACATAATTATATTCATTGGAGCTACATTTTATACTAATACTAAGTGTTTCATTCATATAAATCTAGAGTTTGATTTCGTAGTATGCCAATATTATGCATCATAATTTGTAGGTGTTGCCTTTCTTTTACCATTAAACTCAATAATATACGCGCATATCTAGGCTACAATTTGTAGCTATATTTTAGTTCTTCCATTTAAAAAAGACCACTAGTTAAAATAATTGTGATGCGGTTCGATAATGAGCCTATAACATTGGTATACAACACGTAAATACATAAAAGAGTTAACAATAATTACGTCTTTTCATATTTTTTTTTATTTTAAACACATTTAACCATTGTTTATAAACGACTAATGAACATCGACACAGCAAAAGGGAAACGTCCAAGGCGTCGTAAAGGACCTCAGGGGCCTTTTCAAATGGACATTCTTCATTACAAAAGTGGATGGCACGAAAGAATGTGAGCTCTTTTCTTTCAAGTGCTCATCGGCCGCGGATAAAGACTTAATGAAATACCTTTTTGATGAAGCCCAAGATGGCGGTTTTTTTTTTCTAAAGGTCAGAGAACGCTGTTTCATGCGGCTTATAATATAAATGTTTTCTGGTTAATTTCTCACCTTTTTTAATATTTTTGCACCTGTATTTTAAAATAGAGTACGTAACTATTAATTTATTACTTTGGGAAATGTTTTTACAAAATAAAGTAAAAAATACTAGTATATTATATTTGAGACTAAAGATGGTTGACTTAAAATCTTTCTGACGTTTAGTCTCTACATGAATGATTCCTAAACAAGTTGCTGATCCATCCAATCTTATCAGTAATAGATTTTCAGTAATCAAATTTTACTAGAGGTTTGCAAGTAAAAACATCAACATTGTTTTATTACAAAGATAGACAAATAGACAGCTGTAATCAATGTTACGTGTTTATTTAAAATTTACAGTCTATCATATATCTCGTTCATATTACAATCGCGTTATTATGTCAGTGAAGATATAAACTGTACAGTATTTAAGACTCAATTACAATGAAACCTTTGTTTACTTATTTATGATGGACAATGTCAAATTAATCAGTCATCTCTATATGTCAGCTAGTAGGTTGTAAGTCAATCAAATTTAAGGAAGGATAAATTCATCGAATTGTTACAGATGAAAATTACGATAATTGTACAATTCGGTTACACTAAGATGTGGAAAAATTCCTTAACGGAAACTTGGTTTAGCGAAGAGCTAAGTACGATTCATATGACACACTAGAACGATTGTTAAATTGAGTCTCAGTTTTCTAATTGATATAAACTTTATTATAGTAAATGTCAAATTTAAGTCTTTCAATTAATATACGCCTGGACTCAATGATTCGGTCTGGTGGTGACTAGGATTTTACTCGTGCCCATCTCGATTACCATGGCATTAGCTGTACTTCAGACAATTGGTGATGGTCCAATGCACTTTCTACCATAGTGCAAGCTGACACGCTTGGAGATAGAGTAAAACAATGTTCAAAATAATTGCAAGTCTTTAAATGGTCTATAATAAGGTATGGAAGGAAGGTCCAGACCTTACTTAATATCTTAAAATTCATAAATAATTTACGTTGCGGCGATTGAAAAGATCACACATGCAAGCCTCGGTACAACTGCTTAATTTAAAGTCAGTAATTTCAAATCAATTTTAACATCAAATGTTTAAATTTCCCTTGTACTTATGGCTTCCGAGATCAAAGACTTTGAACTTTTTTACAAATTGATTAATGTTGAAACAGCCTAATTTGGTGAAGAATTGATGTGAAACCTCTAATAACGGTAGTAAAATTTATCCTCTAAAGATTTGTGACGGACAAAACAAATATTCGTATACTCTAGCTGAGCACTTGATCAGTTTCAAAAGCAAACAGAATAATCTGTTCCTTTGGGATTTGTCAATAAACACTTCCCTATTAATTCGCCACTCGACATAGACAAGTAATATCTGATGAGTAAACGATGAACACATGTAACTTTACCGTTGGTCCAACTAAATCACTATCTAAAATGACCTTATGAATAATACAAATAAAGGCTATAGTACTGATTGCACTCGTTCATGGAGAGTAAACGTTTATTGCCCATTCACATGGAAACATGTTGACAAGTTTCCGAGGGGCGTTTGGGCAAATAAAAAACTAATAACAGCACGCGACGCCACGTGTCATAGACACGGCTGGGAACGATATTGATGGTGTCGCGATAATTGGCGTTTAATTTGATGGGGTTCGGGGGCTTTTAACTTTGACGGGCGAAGAATTTGATTTTGTACTCCGTCAACGCTGTGTGCGACAATCGATATATGTTGAGGCACCGTGAACGATGAGATGTTATAATAAGAGGGAATACGTATCGCATTTACTCGCACTCTATTATTCTACACCTAGGTCTTTTTTCTTTCTTTTAATTATTTTCACAAGTAATCGTAGGATCAACTTCTAATCCATACTGATTTACTGACCTTTATAAACTACAAGAAACTAAAAGGTAAAATGTGAAGAGAGAAAAGATTGGCCCCTAAAAAACTGGTAGTGCTGAACAGACAGGTAACGTACTTTACATCAGACCAAAAGCTTCTACTTTACAAAGCACAGGTCAGGCCTCACGTGGAGTACTGTTCCCATCTCTGGGCCGCTGCCCCCAAGTAGCAGCTGCTCCCACTTGACGAATCGTCAGCGATCCGATGTTCACGGACAGGCTGAACCCTCTAAGCCTACGGAGAGATATTGGCTCTATCTGTGTGTTCTACAGCCTGTTCAACGGAGAGTGCTCAACGGAGCTGTTTGATATGGTACCTACCTCCCCATTTTATTATCGTATCCTACGTCACTGGGCTAGAGTTCATCCGTACCACCTGGAAACCGTGCTATCAAATACGTTACGTTTCCAGAGATCATTTATACCACGCACTTTTAAGCTCGGGAATGAACTCCCCTCTAAGGTTTTTCCTTCGCGCTATGACATGTCCTCCTTCAAACGAGGCATACTCTATACAATCCTCTTATTTTCTAGAAATTGGCCACACAATAGCTTAAAGGATTTGAACTTAAGGCCTCCTGTTTGTATAGTAAGGTCCAACATGAACAGATCACAGAGGGGGTGTCATTCATTCGAGTCATGATATAGGCAAAATTAGATAAGAAATATTTGTAAATTAGCACCTAATATGACAGACAGAGCTGAGCAAGCGTGGTTAAAACCAATACAAGTGAGATATCAACCAGAGAAACCTTTACAACCTCCCAATTCGATGATCATGAAATAGTCACGTGGTTCAAACAACGCTGAGACGTATATATCTTTTTCCAGGAAAGTGATAGAGAACGAGTACCGATCAAAAGGCTCTGTCAAATTTTGCTTCTTACTTATTCAATTCTTGTTTTCCTTCCACACTTCACAACATATATGTTTATTTCTTTATCCTTTTAATTATTATGTTCAGTTATTATTGATAAAATTAATTGATGTTTTTTTTCTCCCAGACATTATCATGTACAAGTTATCATGACGTCGGAATCAAATAACAGTTTTTACACAAAGCAAATGGCTTTGATGTTCTTAACCAAAAGAGTATGGAAACGGCAGCGAATAATCCATTTTATTTTAATATCACAAAGATATTTGCGATTTTTTTTTTTTATGGCATACGCAGGCAGACGAGCAGTCGGGCCACCTGATGGGAATTGGTCACCGACACCCATAGATGTTGACAATACCACTGGTATCGCCGACGCGCTGCCTACCGTGAGACATAGGTGTTAAGTCTGTTTACCCAGTAAATACGCTGGCTACGGTGCCTTCAACCGGAACGCAGCAGTGTTTTCACACTACTGCTTCGCGGCAGAAATAGGCACCGTGGTGGTACCACCAGACGGTCTCCTGTAAACAGGGACCTACCACCGTCAATTTCACCGATTATTAAATATTTATTATTTGTGCATACTATTGCTATATAACTTATATCTGATTCATATAATAAATAGGATTTTTCACGCAATCCGTAGAGATAAAAGTTTTTTTGGCTGTAATATAAAGTCCTCAAAACATTATACATGTTTGCTTATAACCCTATCAGATTTAACCGTATAATAATATTTGCAGACAAACGATGCTATTACAAATCGTTTTTATTTACAACGAATTATCAAGTTTGAAATCTGAGAAAGAGCACATCAAATATTCAAAAGCAATGCGATAAGCTTCCCAAACAGACGGCGAATTGTAAAGAATACTAAATGTATATATCATCTTGGATGGAGTTTCGGTACTACTGAGGACATTAATAATTCAGGCAAGCGGACAAATCACTTAGCGTCGATGTTGAGCTGTCCCTATTTACCCAGTTATATAACTGATATACACACAAACGTAAACACGGTCTATATAGTGCGACTTTTTGCTATATTCTATTAATTATTTTGTTCTTTGTGTTGTTTTGTTGTCATAACTTCGGTACAAATCTCGAAATATGAATGAGTAAATTATAAATATTTTGATCATTTGATATTTTATAATTAAAACAGTACTTATTTTATTGTTTGATATCGATAACTTTTATGGAAAATAAAAAGTATTTCAATTCCTCGTATGGTGTATACAACTGCTAAAGTAAATATTTCTTTTTTGCAATATTCTAAAACAATAAAAATTTCTTTTGGTATCGACAAAAAAACTTTTACCGTAAAGCAGTTGTATGAACAAACACTTTAATCCAATTTGGAGAGCTTATAGCTAGTAAAATTTCAGGCTATGACACACACAAGACATCTTTTATCAAGGCAGAAAGTGGTCCACAACATTTCATTTGGCAGAACTGACTAACAGCCCTTCCTTGCGTATTCATAAAGAAATGTTGATTTATATTATTATATCTATCTCAACAAAAATGTGTAAAAATTAATGAACTCAAAGGATAACACTAATGCTCTCAGTCAGTCCAAATTTTGATATTTTACTTACAATTATTGTTTATCTGTTTCTTTCATTGTTTTTAGCGAAAGTTTAAATAATCACATAGTAATACATATATAAGTATAATAAACAATATAAACCTTAGACGAAGTTAAACTCTATAAAACTGCCTCTGTAGTCTAGTGGTATGGGCGCGTGCTTTTGAGAGGTTGTGGGTTCTAATCCTGCGGGGACTCTGACAAATTTTTATTGTTGTTTCCAACTGTGAACCGATCACCCAATTGTGCGAAAAGTATGATGCGTCGGATGGGTACGTAAAAGTCGAGTCCACCCACCCACCCGCATTGAATCAGCGTGGTGGGATACGGCCCAAAACCCCCTAATGGATAGAGGTATGTATTAGGGGAGGCCTATGTCCAGCAGTGGACTGTCACAGGCTGATGATGAAATTCTATAATTAATGTAGAACCAAAGCAAGTGAGATATCAACCAGAGAAAATTTACAACCTCCTAATTCGATGATCATGAAATAGTCACGTGGTTCAAACAACGCTGAGACGTATATATCTTTTTCCAGGAAAGAGAGAGAAACGTTTACCGAACAAAAGGCTCTGTAAAATTTTGCTTCTTACTTATTCTATTCTTCTTTTCCTTCCACACCACAAAATATATATGATTATTTCTTTTCCTTTTAATTTTCATGTTCAGCTATTATTAATGAAATTAATTGATGTTTTTTCTCCCAGACTTTATCATGTACAAGTTATCACTTTCCTGCCAGACAAATTAATTGATATTTTTAGTTTTTGTTTTGTTAAAGATTGTGAATTTATATATCTTTAATTATATTTGAAAACATTATTCATGAATGTAAAAATTATATTCATTATCTAAACAGGCATAAGAAATGCTTAGAGATCAGGTTTACATTGGCTAGACCAATATAATATTTTTTGTATAACTGAGTCGCAATGTGCTTAAAGTTAAACGACACTCAGGTGTTCCTGAATGGCTTCGGCTTTCAAAATGTTGTATTGGCAACAATGATTAAAAATGCCAAATATTCTGGTAAAGAATATTGAGGACCAAGATTTGTGGAAATGATTAACAAATTAATATGCAAGCACTGGAATATCCTATGGCAACTGCTTTAATTGTGTAATATAGTTGATTGTAATTAATTCATTAAACATTATATAAAAAGTAATAACGACCGCAAATTTTCTTGCTGGTTCTTTTCTGGACAGGTCAAAACTTCAAAACCGTTGGTAGATTGACGCTTATAAGAGCTAGACAGAGCCTAATTTTTATACAGAATTTTTGAATTTGAGTTTGAATACTACCATTAATTAATCTCGTGCAATTGTAACCTGAGGTGAAAATCGATGTTTTACTCCGCCATTACTAAACAAGGAAGCACTAAAGCCTTAACGTTCGACTTCCGGCACAAGTATACGTACATACGTGACGCCGCATCCGGTAGGCATCTCGATAGCTGCTCGATTCGATTTGAATCAAAGACAGAGGGGAAGGGAAGCGACGGGGAGGCTTACGACGACGCTCTGATGGCTAAATCGTGTTCCTCTCACCTGAACATTCACGAACGGCGGAATGCTCTACTTGACAATATTAAGTGCTTTATATTAAAATCAGTTTCAAGATACCTTAACCATAACAGAGATAAATATCATACCTTAAAGAATAAAAACCAAAATAATTTTTGACAAATCTTTGAATTTAGGGTGATAAGTGTCTTTTCTTACTACACCGACTAGGAAAGTATCATCGCGGTCCCAAATTTATCCCTAAATCAATTGTGTGAAAACACTAGTGTGTTCTAGTTTGAAAGGCAGCAGTAAAGACGTGGCGACTTATGTTGTATTTTTTATGGACAGAGTATTTTATTTCATGACGACCCACTGCCACTTCAGCTTACAAATCCGGTGGGCTATATCGGTGACTTTGGTTTTCTAACGGATCACTTCATTTCTGATGCGCTCTTTCAGAGATACTCCGAACATAGCCCTTTCCATAGCTCGCTAAGCGACTTTAAATTTGTGGATAAGTCGAACAGTAAGTGTCCAAGTCTCGGCATCGTAGGTAATAACAGGTAGGACGCACTGTTCGAAGAATTTCGATTTGAGGCACTGTGGGCATGGGTGACGAGAGCACTCCAAAAAAGTTGTTTCTACCTAGTTCGAGTCTTTTCCCTAGGTAAACGTATTCCCCGAACAGGTTCTCGCTTTGTCGTGGCGGTTGGGCTCAGTACCTGCGGCTTACGTCAGCCGCGGGAAGCTAAGGAACCTGGCCGGCCTGAGGTGTAAGGCCGGCCGTGGAGGAGGCTTGCTCCAAGCGGGCTGAACAAGCCGCTTTGGATGAGCCTTGGAGGGTGCGAGGACGGGTTGCAGGAGGTAGACGTGCCGCCCTTCCTGTCCCTCGCAACCAGGGTGGAGTCGCGGGGAAGAGGAGTGTCGGTATTTCGTAGGCCGCTCTCCTATCCTCCGCGACTCGGCGGGGCCGCACCGCTGATGCGGTGTGGAGGGGCCGTGGGAGGAGGGGACATTCGGCATGGTGTCGTCGATCTCTCCTCTTTCTGCGGCCGAAATGAAGCTAGCGGCGGAGCGTAACATCAGAGCCGCCGCTGGGGGCTGGGAGTTTGGTCCTTGCTTGGTCGGGGAACTCCTGGCTCCCATGGCCCCTGAGTAACAGATTCGGGGGAGTCTGTTACCTGACTACAGGGGCCGAGACGAAGGGCGCGCTAGTTCCGACGCGCCCAGAGGGAGGCAGATGGCCGTAGGGCCGAGATGGGGCTGCTTCGGCGGCCAGCGCTGGTGGGGTTGCAGATGAGTGATAAACGTTCCTGTGACCCCATCCTAAAGGCGTCAGGAAGGAACAACGTGGTGGTTTTAGTCGGTGCGAGTCCGTCATACCCCGTCTTTGCCCCGCGAGGACGGGTATGCGTGGCATTTCCCACGGTAAAAAAAAAAGTAAACGTATTCCGAAATCACTTCGAGGGAGATGCCATCAACTGTGGTCGGTCCCGGATCAACGTGCTCGTTGAACAGGTTTTACCCAAATTCATCCGGAGACCGATGCGTACAGAAGACTCAGCCAGGCTTTGCACCATTTTCTGTAGGTCCTTTGTGGTTTCAGCCATGATGATGATATCGTCCGCAAATCGCAGATGTGAGATGTACACGCCGTTCACATTTATGCCGTGTCCTTCCTTATTGAGTGTTCTGAACATATTCTCCAGCGCGGCAGAGAATGACGTCTCCTTGTCTCACACCGCGGTGCAGGAGGATAGGCTCAGTCTGCCCACTTTGGATTACGACAGACATAGTGACGGCTTTATACAACCGCTGTAAGCACTCGAGGTAAGACCAGATCTCAAAAGAAAGAAAGGTCTTCTCATACTCCACAAATGCCATGCACAGGGGCTTGTTATACTCATGTCTTCTGTATAACCTGCCTCTTAGTATGGATGTGTTCTAAGGTATTGTAACCCTTCCGAAACTCGGCCTGTTCTAGAGGATGCGCTTCGTCACATTGGATGATCGGCCCAAATTACTCTAATCAACTAGGAAACAACAATGAAAATTTTGTTTTGCCCGCAGGATTCGAACCCATGATCTCTGGTTTCTAAGGCACACGCCCATACCACTAGGCTACGGAGGCAATTGCTAGAATATATTTTTGACAATTTTATGTATGTGCAGAAATACATAAAGTATTTTTAAGGCATTGCGCAACATGTGGTGTTAGGAACTAAAAAAGAAATAGTCTATCTATTTCTTCAAGAAATAACACTGCAAAGAATATCTAATCAACGAAGAATAAAAAAGTAGTCAAGCATCGTATCGATATTATATGTTAAAGGTTATTACAATGTAAATGAGTTATTGAATAATAATCACTCAGGTAAAAGAATGCTCGCTTCGGGCTTTCCTCAATAAGATAATAATTTTAGTATTTATAATTGTTTGTTTATTGTTTTCATTTTACTGTATAAGATGGCATAAACGAGAGATGAAAAAAAGTTCCGCTGAGTTTCTTCTTCACAGGTTAGTCAGGAAAATCAATAATTATTGCTAAAGTATTACTTTTTTATTGAATCATCATCATTATCAGCCTTTGTCCACTGCTGGACATAGGCCTCACCTAATACATCCCTATCCATTAGGGGGTTTTTGGACCGTATCTCATCCCATTTTTATTGAATAAGGATATATTTTCTTTTATCAAGCATGTTATGCTTCCAGCCTCATGTCTTTGGTAAGCTCTATCTAACACAGTGTTTGCTAAAAGTGAAGGCCACACGTACGGAAGGTACGTGATTTAGGATTTCACCTAGTTCGTGAGAACGGGAGCTTCCCGCGAACTCTGCGTTAGATGAATCTGAAAATGAAGACAAGAGTCTGGAAGCATAACATCCGAGACAAAAAAATAGTTACACATTCTTTAGTGTCTCCTAAGGATCGTCGACGATTGGTTTGCGAACCAAGACGCCGATGATCGCCATGGTACGCGGTTTAATAAGTGTACCAGATGTGTGTCTTGCTGTGCTCACAAGCAGGGGATGAACCACAATAGGAATGTAGAGTCAGTTGGCGGCACCCCCGTTGGGTCCGGAGTCTCGGTTACCTCTTCCTCGTCCGCATAGAGGAGGACGTTACGCGGTCTACGCTTGCGACTAGAAGCGATTGGATGGGTCGTATACGTTGCTGCTTTTACAAGTAGAAGTTACTGTGGTTTACTTTATCTATTAACTTGCAAAGAAAGATGTACAAATTTAAAGTATAACATGATTATTATTATTATCATTATGCACCCACCAACCAGCACTGGACTAGCGTGGTGGGATACGGTCTAAAAACCCCCTTATGGATAGGGGTGTATTAAGGGAGGCCTACGTCCAGCAGTGGGCTAATAGAGGCTGATGTTGATGATGATGATGATGGTCACGTTGATCATTATTTTGGGCGTTGTACGAGAAAATTCTACTTTAGCGAAATGTTTGACAACTATCAAATAATCTTAATAACTTAATAGTATTTTTTGGGCCTAAAGGCAAATGATTACCTTAAATTCCAATTTTAGCGAACATTATTAAACAGTTGCGTTTTTTTTATTATCCTTCCAAACTCATGTCTATAGTAAGCTTCATCTAACACAGAGTTCGCGAGAAGCTCCCGTCCCCACGAACTAGGTGGCCCACATTTTTTTGCTAAAAATGAAGGCCACAAGTACAGAAGGTACGTGAGTTAGGCAGTATTTTATGTCTCCTAGGGATCGTCAACGATCGGTTTGCGGACCGGGACGCCAACGTCTGGCGACTGTTTTAATCGTTTGCTGGGGCGGTGAGAACCGCCCTGGAACGAAGTGTATCTAGTATACGCGGTGTGTGTGTTTGTCGCTGTGCTCGTAAGCGAGGGCGAACTACAGGTGTGTGTGGTATCCTTACATCATCATCATTATCAACCTGTGATAGTCTACTGGTGGACATGGCCTCCCCTAATACCCTAATCCATTTGGGGTTTTGGACCGTATCCCACCACGCTGGTTCAATGCGGGTTGGTGGGTGGACCGACTTTTTACATGTCCATCCGACGCATGGATCATCTTCCTTTTCAGACAATTGGGTGATCGGCCCAACTTGCCATAACCAACTAGGAAACAACAATGAAAATTTGGTGAGTCCCCGCAGGATTCGAACCCACGACCTCACTAGGCTACGGAGGCAGTATCCTTACAGACAGTTAAAATAAACATCGTCCGTTTTATAATTACTGTCTCTTTACTTTTATGTTTTTATTTTGTTTATGTGTTTATGTATTTTGTTTGCCACAATGTGCGATGCTAGGTACAAAACAAAAGTGAAAACTAAATTTAGAATAGATTCAAACTTTGTTGCTATTAGTGCGTTCAGCCAAAACAACATAATAACGTACAAATTTAACTTATTATCGGCTAAAAGTGAAAACTGACCAGCGTGAGTTATGTTACATCTATTATATTCATATACTTTTATCTTGAATTTTTCTTAATAGGTACTATTTATTGAATAAAAGGACTTTTTACGGATTTTATCGTACTTATTTTAAATTTAATCTCTAAAATAAAATCATTTTAAATTCCCGACGTTTCGAACACTTTCAAACGGCCGTGGCCACGGGGTAGACTGAGATGTCATGCGTCTTGTTGCCAGTGCTGAAGTAGGGTTTCCAGATCTTAATTGTAATTAATTATTTTTAATCTGTACTCCGACCTATGCAAAATTAACTTATTATATCATTAAAGCCGGCAGTGTGTGACCATCCTTTAAAACACCCAAACCATTACATCAGATTTGATCGACTACAAATCCTCGCTAAAGAACACCGATGAATGAATGAAGGATGATCCGTGAGGCTATTAAGAATAGAAAACATCCACATTTCAATAGAGAAGATTTTACGGTTTTTTTTTTATTTGGTTGGGTTTTACGACCTTTTGGGACCCCATAATTAATAAATTAAAACTCAAGCATAATACCACTGCCCAATCAGCGTTTAATGTTAACATTTAATCAAATGCAATCAGGCATAATAAAAGCTCATTTAAGGTACTACGGTGTAACTTTACATAAAAATAAATGTATTTAAATATTCTTTATTCTTTCAAAATACGTCATAGACAACATTTCGTAATGTAAAACCTAAAAAGATAACAGAGATTTAAAAAAAATGGGTGTTGTTACCCGTTTATATTGCGCAAAATGGTTATATACTTTGTGTAGTAGGCCACTTATTTTTGTTAAAATTTTTCTAGTTTTAATAACTACAATCTATGTGACGACGTAGAGCAACATTCCGTCCGTTTCAGCCAGTCGACACCGCACCGCAGAACGCACGCCCCGTGCCAGCCGTGGCCGCAAGTTGTACCAGCTAAGTTGCCAAGCGTACATTCAGTTTTCGCCCGGTATCCGGGTCACTTTTGCGACGCCATTTTTCATTTTCTTCTAGGATTCGATGGTGGCACTTTATTCCAAATTTGTCTGTTCGCGGTATCGCGAAAGTATTTCCGTGTAGCACAATGTAATGTGAGATAGGAAGCCTGAAAAGAATCTGTTTGGCCTCGAATAGGCCGAGTAGACAGGAGCAGTTCGGAACTAATGTGACAGGTAAATACAATACCTCAGCCAATAGAGATTTGGGGTGGTGAACAAAGAAAGAAAACGGTGTCAACGCGTTTAACGTTTTGATTAGAGAACTGTCGCTAGGTTAATCACTAGATACTATTTATCTTATATAAAATAATAGTAAGTATCAAATTTTAAACAAAAGAAGTCCATTTACCGAGCTCAGAACTGTATACAAAGGATACATACTGATATCATAATATAATGTAAGAATGATTTTGCAGACACTGTTATTTGCAGCTAAGTTTATTTAATTAATTTTATGACGTTATTCAAAAACATTGAGATAGAGATATATACCAACTTAGTCTGCCCATATTATATATATATACCATCTTAGTGATCATGGATGCTGGAAAGAATCCGAAACGTCGAGAATAAATATATTTAAGTAACGCGAAAATTAGTGGGTTTGACATGTAATTTTTAATATAGTTAACTCTAATCCCAAATCGTATAAGTTTCGAGACAAAAACTAAAACAATGTGATTATTTTAATATCTCCGAAATTTAAGATACAAATTAAAATAACTTTTCCTTGAGTTTCGCCCTCTCGCTTGATGTAACTAAAAAAATTATCAAATGGTTAATACAAATACGAAAATAGATTTTTTTATTTCATTTGCAAAACGCTGGTTTTGGAATTTATCTGATTTAATTTGTTTTACAATATTCCGGACGTTTTAGACACTTTATAGGGTCTCATAGTATTTTATTAAATCATGTCTAGTAATTTCGTAAATATAAGAAAGTATTAGCTGATTTTGGTAGTTCATCATATTAACAATACTATCATTGAAATTTTAAAAGCGTTTTTTATCAAATGAACACGTTTTCAAATATGAGTCTCTCTTGCTGTTATTTTATTGTTGTAATTTTAAATCTATATAGCTTAAGTATAAACAAAAGTCTCTATGTAAAATGCAAAACAGGGGAAATATTACTCCAACCCAGAAGTGCTACCTCAGTGCCCCTTTTTTGCCGCAAAATAGTGGCAAACATAATCAGGTAAGTATGATATTCCTATTGTTTAAAAAGATTCATACCAATCATACATATAATTATTTGTCTTAGTAATAATGCTTGGATGATTTTAGTTTCTTTATAGAAAGAAGGCTGCTGCTCGTGTAAGTTGCATGCGCATTATCATTTTTAAAATCAATTTTCACCCTAGTGTAATTTTAACGAAATACCAGTCATAGGAAAATTATAATTATCATCATCATCATCATATATCAGCCTTTGTCAGTCCACTGCTGGACATAGGCCTCCCCTAGTGCACGCCACCGCTTTCGATCTTCGGCTATTCTCATCCAGCCCACACCGGCCACTTTGCGAATATCGTCACTCCATCCAAATTATAATTACTGACAATCAATACCTAATAATATTTAAAGGAAATGTTAACAATTTAGTGTGTTCATTAAAGAGAGTATTGCAGGTATGTTTAAATTCACCATTGAAAATAAACTTAAGGCTCTGTCGGGCTCTTATGAACGTCAATCTACTACCGGTTCGGAAGTTTTGACCTGTACAGAGAAGAACCAGCAAGAAACTCTGCGCTCGTCATCTTTTTTTATATAAATGTTTAATCAATCCTTTGGGATCATCTTAACTTACACAATTTGAACAGTTTCCAGGGGATATGCCAGCACAGGCATAATTATTTAAGAATCCTTACCACACATTTTGGTCATCAATGTAGTCTCTAACAGAATATATCTAAAAGCTGTCGTCATTTAGCAACACCTGAGAGCCATTTAACTTATTGTACACTGTAACACAGTTAAACAATTACAAAAATATAATTTTATTTAACATAGCTGCAGTTAGTTGTTGATTGTCGACAACGCCACCACCAGTCCGTAAAAAAAAGAAAACTTAACGGGGCTACTTTTAGTTCTTTTGCAATAGAATTAATAGAATGAACAATCAATTTAAATAACACAATTGTCATACAACTGCCTCCGTAGCGTAGTGGCTTTAGAACTGGGGTTCGAATTCTGCGGGGACTCAACAAATTTTTATTGTTGTTTCCTAGTTGGTTAGGGTAATTTAGGCTGATCACCCAATTGTCTGAAATGTAAGATGATCCATGTGTCGAATGAGCATGTAAAAAGTCGGTCCACCCACCAACCTGCATTGGACCAGCGTGGTGGGATACGACCCGAAACCCCTAATAAATAGGGGTGAATTAGGGGAGGCCTATGTCCAGGAGTGGACTATCACAGGCTCGTGATGTAATTTTCATAAAACAGTACGATACTAAAACTAATAAAAAGTTCAGTTGCAGTTGGCATGTAAAAGCAGCTACTTGACAAAAGTCTTCACAAAAACAAAAAGTAGTTAATCAAGCAACCCCAATGCGGGTGGTGAAATTTAACGTAACTTTGATGTATGTATTATTATTAGCAGTTTTTGTTTCTGTTAAAAAAACTAATTTATTCTGCATCGGCACCAGGTTTACAACCCAAGATTTGTTCAAGAAGATACTCAGAGTTAAAAAAAATTGCATTTTTTAAAAAACTTCTACAGTTACTACTTATTTTCTTACTAATAACAAATAATCTGGAAGTAATTAAAAAAAGAAATGATTTTTCTATGTAATATGTAACATTATTATTATGTGAACATTTTTCACGATTTTCTTTCATAGCTCTGAAAATAAACATTATCAATATTTGATTCAATAAACGTTTGAAGAGGAACAACACGTTTCTGATACAAAATTCAAGTCTAGAATAAAATAGAAACATCAACCAAATCTATTTTGAGTTAACATCGGTGCTCAATATGTATGATCCATAAAAATATTTTTTATTGCTTAAAATCCGCTACAATAATTCAAAACACAAATAAATATTTCAAAATTAATATTACATATATTTAAGCGAACTTATTAAAATCATGGCAAGAATTAATAATAAGTAATTAGTTAATATAATGCAGATTCAACTGATCAATTAAAATAAATGAGAGGAGGAGAGGGCTAAAACAACTATTGTTTGCTAGGCAAACTGATAAATATACCTCTATTTAACGTACAATAAAAGCAAATACCTCACAAATAGATATAAGAAGTAATCGCATAAATATATATCATAACAAATCAACAAATAAATACGATATAAGCGATAAAGGAAAATTGCACAGCATAAAAAACCCCATCCAATTTGTCACGGGACATTATAACGTTGGAAAAACCGCTATCCGTTTACGCTTTCGCTGGTAATTATTTTAATCCTATAGCGCGGGCGGCCGGATGCGGAATGAAATAATTCAGCGGCCGCCCCCACCCCGGCCGGATCCAAGATGGCGGCGGGGCGGTACTGGGGTGTTCCCGCCGCCTCATTTGAATTTCGTAAGCGGGCGCAGCGAACGTGTGTTCAATACAGAAACGGGTTTTCGGCCAATTAACTTCAGTTTGCCGCATTATCCGACCGAACAGAATAGTGCAGCACAATACACCATTGTCCTCTAATTGGTTATAATATGACGCGGTGGGGTGGCTCGCGCCGACTAATGGACGTACCGCTGGATCGAATGATGCCTGTCACGTTGACGAAAATATATATTTTTTATTGTTATATTGAGATATAAAATAAAAACGGATAAATAGTTTATATAGGTGATTATTAAATAGTCTAAATATTTTACAACTATAAATTACACTTTTTAAGTGTTCAGGAAAAAAATTTTTTTCTTGGCTGAGTTAATGTCAAATCAACGTTAAATTGTTATAAATATAGCAATGAAATTTTATTGTACGCATCTATATGCTATCCAATACATGAATATATGAATAATCTTTACAAGTTCTCATATTTTATATTAACAGTATGTCTATATTATAACTTATAAGGAATACTTTTAGTAAATACATTACTACTCATAAAAACTTGTGAATATGTATTTTTTATATCTTACATATCTTTATCAAAATATTTGTCTTAAATAGTAGCGTAATTAAATTTATGAGAATAAATTAAAAAAAGCAAAACCTAAAGAATAATTAAGGTCACTTGTCCCGGCTTATTTAATAAACTGTGGAACTACAAGTAAAATAATTGTTAATGATTTGAACGATGTATTAAAAACTTAATTATTGTATGACTAAATGGCAAACAATAATAAAGTCGGCCAAAATCAAGCAATCCAAAACTACATTGACTCGTAGAAGAAGAACAAAGAAATAGTAAATTCAATACAAATCAATGCAACTTTCTCAAAAACACAAAGAAGACTAAAGAGACCGACCAAATCCAGAAGATCAAAGCCAGGCTTCAACCCGTTCATCAAACCACTCAAGCGAGCAACGAAAAAGTCAAACGTTACCAAGAAAGCCATCAGAACCCACAACTAATAGACGACGGCGCGAAAGATTCCAAACAAGTCGCCGTCCATATAAAAGGCGGTAATACCTACGGAGGCAAACAGTGTATTGTGAGAACTTTCACAATATTATGTAGAGTGGTGTAATGCCGTCACAAAGGATCCCCCCGCCTCGCTCGGTAAATAACGCTTTGTTCTACGAAGCCAAATTTTGACAATCACTGGCTCACTCCTCCGCATCCGCACAGACGGGAGCGGGTGGCCATAGAGTTGCAATGTAGACGCGACAGAAATCGTAGCTGTAGAAAATATCGATTCGATTACGAAACAGATGATGTAATTTACGTAAATAATCGAAAACAACTAAATTACGAAACGAAGTAACTAAAACTAGTGAAGAGAGCCAATATCCCTTGTAAATTAATTCTGTATTGTTAGAATAGGTGAATAGTAAAATTCGATCTGAGGACAAGGAAAAATTGTTTCCTATACTGTTAGAATAAGCGAGTAGTAAGTAATAGAAAATAACTTCAGCAAGGATAATAACAACGTAGTGTAGACAGCCCTCGAAGGGACAATGCAAGTGGAGTGAGGCTGGATGAGAATAGCCGAAGATAGGAAGCGGTGGCGT
Source organism: Lamproptera curius (assembly GCA_029286875.1). Lineage (NCBI taxonomy): Eukaryota > Metazoa > Arthropoda > Insecta > Lepidoptera > Papilionidae > Lamproptera > Lamproptera curius. The sequence continues at coordinate 916,603 of JAGSMT010000139.1, forward strand.
GCATTAGGGGAAGCCTATGTCCAGCAGTGGACTGACACAGGCCGATGATGATGACGATGAAGAATAATGATTCCTATGGCAAGGGCTCCTATTGATGCCTCTCCTATTATTACCAGATGTCCTGTTTCACTGGCTTATTTATACCGTAATAAAATGTATTTATTTCATTGACTGGTGATATTGAGAAGAATGAAACATTGAATAGTTTTTGATGACAAGCAAGTAATTTGCTCTAAATTGTAGTATCTGTAATGGTAGGAAATGTTAACATCAGCTAACACTTACGTGTAAAGGCACTAATGTTCGTATGCTCTTTAAGAGTAAAATGGCTTGTAATTGACCTTGATCAAGTTTAAAGTGGTATGTTTTTTTATTATATTTCATTTTAAAATCTCTTTTCTCGTGTATACGTTCTATATAGATAATTAGTTTAGAGTTACATCATTGATCTTCATTAATTATTTAGCTTGGAAGGAGAAAATACCTAGCTAGCCACGAACAATGAAAATTGCGAGAAGTTATAAAATTTAACAACAAGGTTGACATAAACAAGTTTCCGTAATAAAAATGTCTCAGAGGTATGAAACGCCATTTCTATGTAGTTACTACGTTAAAAAATATTAAGAAAATCTTTATTCACCGTATTTGACCCTTCTGCATACTCCGAGTTTAGTCTGTGACCGATTTCTTTGTGTGAGTGGAGGGGGGCTCACCCTCGGCGGGGGAGCGAAGTGGGGATGTACGCCAGTCGAATGTTGACAATTGATGGATATCTCTTGTCTTGCGAAGGCAGGATTAATGGCCACTGCAACAATGGTGTCGATTCCTGAAGGATTACGCTCTTGTGAGACTGAAGATGTGACGATGAATGGGAATCACGATTTGCCGCGCGTTTCGGGTCGCATTTGTTATCTGTGTTACATTTTACCGCGCTCCTATGCGGGATTTGTGATCGCTTTTGTCACGCAAATTGCTGGCTCGGTGTTTAATCATTTGTTCTTGTTTGAATCTTTATTGTTAATATCAAGTGTATTCGAAAGTATATTGAAACTACGCTTAACTTTTATGTTTACTACCAATGTTTTCTACCAATATGTGGATTATTAGTTAATGTTAATGTAATGGATGAGAATGTGGAATAATATGAAGCGTTGTATAAGAGAAAGTGGTAGCATACACAGCCTGATAATGATGATGATGATGACAACGATGATATAATTTTTATATGTATTGAATTATTTCACGGTTTATCAACTTGTACATTTAGCGCCCTATGTATGACGTTGTTTTTGAATATACACAATATTTAAATTTTCATAATCAGTCTGACCAGCTTATTGAAAAGATCTGTTTCTTAGGACACTAAACTTTACGTTTCGCGGTAGTTATTTCTACGTCAGACGAGTAGTGTAAAAACAGTATTGTTTTACTGTTATTAGGGCGTCGTAGCCAGCGTTATAACTTCGTATGCGAGATGTAACATCCAATATCAGAGGGAGGCGTGCAGACTTGTGGCGTGTTAGGTGGTAGCGTCCTTGACAATCAATAAGCGAGTGTAACAATTTAAAATTTAATTGAGATATTTGAATTTGAATCTGAATATGGTGCATTTACTTTGGGTCATGTGAATGTGATGCCCTTTTCGTTGCTTGATTTAAAAAAATACCAGTATTGTAATAACCTAGTTATCTGTATAAGTCAAAAGTAATATACTTTATTGAAATTATAAGAAATATTGTAATACGTTAGGTCATGGATATTTGTTAATAACAGCAAAACTGTTTGCACAAAAAAAAATGTTCTTTATCTTTAAAAAATATGTTTAAAAAAATGTTTAAATCGATACCTAACATTACCGCACTAAGTGTTATTTCTTATATCATTGTTAAAGCTTATACTCTCCATATGTTCGCATTTTCCGCTAAGGCGGCAAAATTCCATTGGCACATAAACACAAGCAATAAGTGCTTCGCAGTCCTAAATCACGCTGCCTTAGCTACAAGCCAACGTTATCGTTGACTTCGTTTATGGGCTGCGATATATATATAAGTCCCTTGTCCGGTCGTCCGTCCTTACGGCGACATTATTGACTCGTCCAATAAGCGTTCGTGTGCCTTTTGCGAGAGCCCAGTAAGTGTGGAGAGAGATTGCTTTAATCGAGTTATTAATTGATAGAATCTTTATCACTTAGTCTTGGCGTTTCAATGTTACCAAGTTGTTGGTAACATGAACTGATGTGAAATGATAACAACATATTTATAATTTTGAAGTAAGCAAACGTAATTTATTCTTTATTTTCCGCGAATACTACATATTATTTAATTTAAGGATGGATTTTATCGCTTTTATTATAAAGTATTTTTTTAAATAAAGCAATCAGTTATAAAAAAAATAAATTTTATTCACACTAGAAACATGAAAAAAATGTTTTTATGATGCTGCAGATTCAAAGATAACATGTGAAGCTGTACAGTGCTTTTGACTATTGGTGCTAAGGATGGTATAAAGACGAAGGATATTGAAAATCCTTGAAGCCTTGTGAGTTGGAGTAATATTAAGCGCTTGTAAGAATCGTAGGTTAGTTGTTGTTCTTTGACAATAATATGTAAGACTTTCCTAATTATAACCCTGCAACCTAAACTCGAAGATACCTCTAAAAACGTATACTAAAGTATAGTTTTCTTTATTAGGCTGTGTGGTATAGAATAAGACAATTCTGTTCGAAATTTTAATTCGAAGTGGCGTTTGGCCTAAGCTTACTATATACATATCACGTTGTTATTTCAACGTATTGATGAATTTATCCTATTATTTGCAACGGGAAATACGGTATACACATATGATGTTAAACTATGCTTTTAACTACGTTTTAGACACAACTATCTAGGAGATCAGGTATAGTTTATCTCACTCAGTCACTAAGCAATCATCATCATCATCATCGTCAGCTTGTGACAGTCCATTGCTGGACATAGGCCTCTCCTGATACACGTATCGCTTTTCCTTGCTTTTATCTAAGAAGTACTATTAGTTCATAAATTGTATTCGTCACCCTAAATTGCAAATGCAAAAGTCCGCTTCCACACAATCCGGCATTTATATCTTTACGCCGGCCGGGCGCATTCCTGCGCGTGATTAAATGAGCCGCCGGGCATCGCGTTATTGCCGGCAATCCCACTACCCCCGGGATTGCCCCTACAGTACACGATCGATAACAGGACACGCGTACGTATTACAGTACGACCGAAAAACTTATTAGTATTCGTTATTTAATTACAGTAATCCAGTTTACATATAAACTTTCATCCCCTTATTTCAAGTCACAAATCGCAATAAATAATAGCCTTCTTAATAATGTTCTTTCTTCGAATCTATTATAAGTATAGACCAAATTTAATTGAAATCAGTTCAATGGTGTAGAGTTTAAACCATGACTTATTATATTAAGCGATTATTGCGATATTTAATATATTAAACGATTTTAATGAAATTTCTAAGCTTTAGAGGGTAAGTTTTTCATGTTTATAATATTAGCATGGACCAGCAGTCCGTACACGGCACTGCCTGAATTTTCCTGCAGTAAAAGGTAGTCTATGTTACTCGTGGATAATATAGTGATTGACTACATCAACTATAAACAATACTATATATAGTTTAACTAATTCAGAGACGACATGAAAACATACAAATCTAATCTCAAACACTAATGGTGTTCTTATTAGTGCACCATTTACAATCTCCATGACATAGTTAACCTATATAACCTACTTCGTGGGAGGGGGTTCCTTCTTATCTCTGTGTTAGATGAAGTTTACTATAGACAAAAGCCTGGAAGCATATTATTAGGAAATACAATAGTTACAATAGTTAAACTATGAGAAATATATTGATTGTAATTTCAACCTTTTCTTGCAAAACATTAATGTCGAAATTGGCTAAATGATGGATACGCAAAGATCTGAAACTTATTTAAACACAGTATGATATCAAAAATTTTGACATAACACAACAATGGCGGTGAAATTAAACACGTTGTTATTGGTTGACCGTCGCTTTATTTCATTACCTTCAGTGAATTAGTTTAGTGAGAAATTATTTTCCTTCGGGAAAACTCTGATTTTGTTCGGGATACAATGACACACGAGCTGTCAATAAATTGTCGTATTAAATCAGTGTACTTTTCATATCCATTGATTAACAACTTTATTGTTTAATTTCTAATGTCAATATTAATAATGTCATTGTATAATACGGAGATCAAATTCGTTATAAGTGTTTAACACAGAGATGTAATCTCTATATTATATATAGAGATATGTCGTTACTGAAACTATTGGAGAAAGCACGATAAACGAAGATTTTCCAAAAATTACAAAGGATTTTTTCTGACTATATTCATTATTCGCGATAAAACAGTTTAACGTTACACTTTACTATGGTTTTCCATAATAATGTGTAAGTATTTTCATTGATTGAGTGAAAAATCCGTTTACATTTTTAACGTCGGTTGTCATGAAACGAAGTAAAGGTAGTGGATTAAGGGCCGACCTTATAAGAACTTAGGAAAATTGCTAGGAGGAAACAAAAAACTTGTAGTTACTTATCAATGACGAGTGCAACTAACATTTGGGTTGTTATCGTTAAGGGAATATAATTCTGTTAAAAGGAGTATAAGAAATGCTTGAGCAGTAATAAAATAGGTAATAATAAGTAGATAATAAATGAAGTTGTTATTTTTCTTGTCATTAACATAAAGCGAACTATTTAATAGTAAGGCTTGATCCCTTAAAGTATAATAATATTGCTCTCCAATATCTAAAGTATATAACTACGTGCATAATGCTATTTAATATCAAAAATTCTTGATTGGACTTGGGCTTTGGACGTCAATCTGTAACCGCTGAGAAAGTAACAATGTTACAACAGTAGAGAAGAACCGGCACTAGTATCTGCATTTTATTTTTATTATTTTTTAATGTTACATTAATATATATAACATTAATTAAGTATGATTTCAAAATAATTTTCAAGTATTAAACTATAAGCTAGATTAAGAAAGAGAAAAGCTTCTGCGAAGCCCTATGTACTTTAATGACGTTATAAACATTTTTGCTCGTTATTTAATAAATTATGTAGGCACAAATGTAGATAATAAGCGGAGTTAGTGCCTAAGGCATTAAGGCATTAATTTTTTACTTTAATTGTGCAAATAAGTATAAATAAATGAATAAGTAAATAATATTCTTAATACTTTATAAATCACTTTTATATACCGAATGATTTTAGTATATGCACGGTGGTTCGTGTTCAAATTTAGTTTCGTAACTAGAGTAAGGGCTGTGAAATAATTGCATTACGTCGACGTCAACGGCGCCGGTAGTTATTGCCTGTATCGATTGTAAATGTTTGGATTTTAATTAAAAAGTTGCAATATTCGTAAAGCAATCGAACTCCATTGCACACATGAATGGTTTAGATCTCTTTTATTAATTAATCAGTTACATGTATCCGAACTTGTTTACCGAACACATCTTTGATGTTGCAAATGTCGTTCAGTTTGCAAATAGGTACTGTAGTCCTGTGTAATGCAATCAATATATCCATTATTCAATACTTTTTCTCTATTCTTTAGTCAATTTAAGCTCGGCATAAACGTGAACCAATCTTACGTCAAACAGCCCAATAGCAAACTCCTCATTATGTCAATGACCTGAAGTTTACGGTATAAAAGCTGCCCAACTTTTCCGCGCCATTTGAGTTTGATTGTGAAAATCGGAATTTGTTTATGAAAAGTCATAGAAAAGCACTGTAAAAGGTGATTGCAGTAAGGGCGCAAGTCACGGTAAACTGCAAGAACATCCAATATTCTTGAACTTTAGTTACTTCGGTAAAGCTTTTGGTAATTATATTTTTTTTAGTATTTCAAAAAAAAACGACATAACATATTTTATGAGCTCAATTACCCAATTGAGCCCTTAATTTTTGTACCAGTGTCACTTTCGATTTAAACAATTTATATCTTAACGTTGGAACTTTAATTAGCGATTTTGCAGGGCAGATGGCCTTAAATCTCATTAATTATTATAACGTACTGTTATTCTCATCTCTCAAAACTCATTTATTATCATAATATAATAGATATGTTTTCATTATCCTCCATAAGTACGAGGTTCAGCTTTAAATAAACACTTGCAAAGATTCTCCTTAAGTTATGGTTCGGAAACGCAATAATCGTATTAATTGATAAAAGAATACTGTAGCAATTCTTGAAAATTAGAATTGTTTGAATGGTATATAACTGTATTATTATATGCAAGGAGATTACTGGAGTAATGAGTGAATGTTTGAGAGCAAAACAGGAAAACAGCACACTAATATTATACCTATATAGAAGTAGTAAAATAACGCTAGATTTAATGTAGGTTTTTTTTAAATTTTATTTACATTAAATTAAAAGTTTTTTAGTTTGATTAGTTTGTCGGGTTATCCCTATCATCGTCATCATCATCGGCCTATGTTAGTTCACTGCTGGACAAGCCTCCCCTAATGCACGCCTTCTCCATTAGGGTTTTTGGACTGTTTACCCTACTTTGGCCCAATGCGGGTTGGGCGTTATCCCCATGAAATGGCAAAAATGGTATTTATTTTAATTATAGAAGAGTTTATGTCCACGAAATGACATGTTTTATTAAAACAAGTATATTATAAGGTTTTGTATTACACATACCCAGGTTAAATGTTTAATTCGAATCGGTTAGAAGACAAATGGAAAATTCCATGTATATATTTTACAAAGGCAAACATTTTAGAACACGAAATGGAAGACGCTTTATGGCCGGAGGAATATTTTTCAGCGTAACAAAGCGAATATTGGAGAGCACCCACAAAGCCAACCGTAGTAGAAATCGTAATAGTGATGTATTTTCGAAACTAATTTTAACGATAAAAATGCGGATGAATCGGTAAAAAAATATGGAAATAGTATTGACACTTGCATCAAAATTCTTCTTAATGTGTTTATTAAATACATAATAAATAAGTGAAATGTAATTGTTTAACAAAACATCTGTTGATCTCATGAAATTTGTATGTTTTTATAAAACTACAATAAATTTAACTGATTATTTCAATATGACTGTGGTATGGTATTAAAGTATGTATACAGCTTTTGATGTATATTAAAAGAATTGCTAAGAACAGACTAACCTATCTTTTGCAAAAAAAAATGTCATCATTCAAAGGTAAATGTTTAATATTAAAACTACAGTGAAATAAAAGTAAGCATTTTCATCACTTTCCTTTTATGTTCAAGGAATTTCTATCAGAACATTATCGAGAGCTCTTATTGGATAAATATTGGGTGGGTATTCTATATAATGGCGGTCCACCAATAAGAAATGTTTGTTTTTGAATTTTAACTAAAATAAAAAAAAATTGTAATCGAATCACTAGCGGAGCATCACTAGCGACTGACTCAGCCAGAAGAGTACCCCATAGTTCCATACGTAGGTAGGTGTAATTGTCTGTAAGTACATTTTTCTTTGAGGTTACTCTCTATTAAACGCTCAGAGTCAAAATGGTACGCAATGGGCCGGCCACAAAGGTGTACGACATGAAAAGGGGGGGCCTTAATTGTTGCTCAAATTATTATGAATTTGATACGCGGCCGAGTCAAAGGGCTGCGCTATTAGCGGTCGGGTTTTTGCCGTCGAGTTCCGTTTCCCGCCACTTTAGAGTTTACTACACGTGTGACTGTAATTTCGTGGGTTCGTTGCCGCTTTACGTATATCTTTGCTTTACATTTACAATGTATACGAGCTGTGAATGATTTGAAAATAACGTAAAAACAGTTATTTCGAACTTTATATTCGTCAAACTTGATGACTTATTATTGGTTGTTGCCATTGTCAATTCACTAGCGGTCTTTAACCAATAGTAAGTGAAGGACCCAATTTTTGGCGCCAAAGGAGTTTAAGATTAGTTTTTTTTTATTTCGCGCATTTTCACTCATTTACGGCCATTGTTTAAAATGTAAGCAATAATGCCAAAAGGTATTAGTATTAAAAGTACTTATTAATACGTCAATCATCTGCAAACTTCTGTTAATAAGCTTGATAAATGTTTTAGCCCCGTATTATATAATTGTTAAAATTATATAGTGTACTTTATAATACTTCCAACCGTTTAATACACTGCAGAGTTTTTTACGTTCTAAAATATGGGATATGGGACAATGTCATTACTTCACGGTTAACTCTTTTAAAATTATTCCATTATCTTAACCACCATATTTCTCTATTTATCAATATAACGCATCTGAAACCTATTAAAGTTGTCGCAGAGTATTAATCCCTTTCATTTGTTTACGACAGTCCACCCTTCGTAAGCTGTAGATGAGAGTTTCTCACAATAAAAGTTGATCTACTTTAAGACGCTTACAGATTAGATCACTGTAAATATTTACATAACGTCATGTGGGACGTCTTAAAGTCGTCAGGTGATTGTGGGTAAAATACTTAAAAATCCGGTAATAAAAAATATTTTAGAAAAGTGACTAGTTGTTGTGATGTTTAAATAGTTTTGTGATGATTGGATACGGTCCAAAAACCCTCTAATGAAGAAGGCGGGCATTAGGGGAGGCCTATGTCCAGCAGTGGACTAACACAGGCTGATGATGATGATGATGTTTACATCGGATGATATTGATGTTGTTAATTTCATTGTGTGTATAACTTCACAATAAGTAATGTATATAAGTTATTGAGTACAATTACTTTTCGCAAAATGAATAATAAACTGCACATATACAGTTTTCTTAGAAAGTAGCTAGTCTCTTTGTCGTTTTTTATCATTTATATAAACAGTAACGCAGTTATAAAAATACAATTTCTTATTACCGTAAACTTATTTAAAATCACGTTTTTTTATTAAATTGTCTCCGTTATACAAGTCAAGTGTTTATTTATTTTGTCATGGAATCCTTTTACAAAAAAAACAATAATCCAATATGGCCGACGGCAATCAAAACAGCTCCACTACTAGTTTCCCATAAGACGTCCTCCACATGTTTAATAAAGCAGCTAAATGCCGGGGTCAATTATAAAACAAACAATATTTTATTGCTCATCAAAAATGCTAGTGTACACACCATGCTAAGCTCATGCCCAATATTCATAGGGCATTAGAGTGCGGTATTAGTCAGCCCCACGCCATCTGTCGACGAACATGGAAATCATACTCAATAAACGGTTTTTCGTTTGGTTTATAAAAATGTTACTCAAATGTGACCTTTATTCAGTTGTATTAAGATAAGTTGTTGTTTTGTAGTTGTTAAAATAGCGTTGCACGTATTGTAAAGTCAAACAGTAGGGCTTCGAGATTCAACCTCGCGGGTGGCCATTACCAGCTGCAGAGACACCGTGTGGAGCCCTAAAATGTTACACGGACGTCCTATATGTTTATTAGGTATGAATCAGTTAATTTTTGACTTTTGTTAACAAAAATATCATTAATATATAATAAAAGAAAAAAATTAATAAAGATACTGATTAAACTAACGTCTGATTTACATTATGAAGTAAATCCTTTAGATCTTATTTTTTTCTCTATATTATAATAAGAAAAGAAATGTCATTTATTTTATATATAAAAGGATTTTAAATATTTTCAGTAAAATGCACGACCAATTTAGTCGCTTACCGATCGCTTTCGCTGTTTACAGAGCAACATTTTAGCGCACATCGAAAATTTTAACTACAGGAATCGAATGCATCGCTATAATCTGTTTCATTAAACACTTGCGTGGACAAGTGTGCAGTGTTGTCATCTAATCGGATTAATTGTTTTATTGAAGCGGCTTCGGGGATGAAGCTTATTCGTATAATTTCTCCCTAACCTCCGAGAAAGCATTAGTTCTGCACTGTTAAAACTCTTTTTATGTTTGTTGTATGTCGTTCTATATGGTAAAAACAAATGGAATACTTTGAATGGTATTCAAATAGTGTTTTTAAAAGAGTAATATAGTTTTGTACGCATACATAAACTTGCGTAATTTGAAGTTTGTTAGCACACTTTGCTTGCGTACAATCAATAAGATTTGAGTACAGACGATTGAAATATTGAAACTAATCACAAATTACTAGAAAATTATTAGCATATAACATTAGGTCCTAGCTTTAAAACATTTTGATATTTTGAGGTTCTATTCCACTCGCACTACTGAGAATCTTAATACAAATATTACTTCATCGATTATGTCGATTTCATTGTACTTGAAATTGTTTAAACTAAAAAGTACTGTCAGGACAGAATAACGCAACTATCTTCGTACCACTAACAAAGTTTTGAACTAGAGGATTGAAACACATATACTCTTTCTTTCGTAAAGAAATAAATATAAAATACATTCAAACATGCACACGAAAAAAACTATATTTTTTATCATAGAATATATTTTTCCGTTGTGGGTATAACCCACACCCCGTGGAGTAAATGGTCAACTAAGAAGTTACTAATTCAAAATAAAGTAACAAAATACTAAATTAAAGTTTTAATTATATTCTTAGTGAAAGAGCCTGCGTACAGTTAAGACTACACCAAACATTTCGCCAGAAAATTTATCTTTTATCAATACAAAACTACTGGTATTTTCTTCTACTGCACCTTTTGAAACATGATAGTAAGAATGATCGGATTGTTTAAATATCATCGTCGTCGTCATCACCCTGTGTTAGTCCACAGCACACACAGCGTGCATTAAGGTAGGCCTATGTCCGTGGTTTTTAGACCGTATCCCACCTTGTTTCTAGTTGGTAAGGGCAATTTGGGCTAATTACCCAGTTGTCTAAAAAGTAAGATGATCCACGTGTCGGATGGGCATGAAAAAGTCGGTCCACCCATCAACCCGCATTGGACCAGCGAGGTGGGATACGGTCCGAATCCCCCTAATGGATAGGGGTGTATTATGGGAGGCCTATGACCATCACAGGCTGATAATGATGATGATGATTCACATATTCGGACGGAGACGATACGTTACTATTATATATCAATCCAGGTAAATTTTTCGATTGCCCTGACCAAACTTGGAAACAAAAATATAAAGCCGTTAAGATATTTAGAACTCGCACCCACACCTTCGGGTCGTAAGTGCACACACTTCCACGGACATTTATCTGTTAATGTACGAGAAATTATGATCTTCTTCATACCAATTATGAATATTTGAGGTAGTTTTATACTTCAAATATTGTCATCTAAATACAGTAGGTTTATGCAGGCCTAGTACGCGGAACACAAAACGTTTACTTGTTCATGGAGATACATACATCGATTTTATTGCTTTATCATCACCGTCAGCCTGTGTTAATCCACTGCTGGACATAGGCCCCCTACTGCACTCCTTCTCTACAAGGGTGTTTTGGACCGTATCCCACCACGCTGGTCCAATGCGGGTTGGTAGGTGGACCAACTATTTACATGCCCATCCGACGCACATTTCTTTCTGTGCTTTTCGAACCAATTAAGAAACAACAACAATGAAAATTTGTTGAGTCGACGACTTCCGGTTTCTAAAGCACACGTCCTTTCCACTAGGCTACGGACGCAGTTTATTGCTTCATACTACTTACTAATTAGAACGATAAACTTTCACTAATACATTTTCATTTAATACATTAATTTGCATAAACAATAAAGGCATAATCCATTACCATTCCGCGGCATCACGCCCTAACCATTTGAACGCATTAGGGTTGAGGTGAATGGATGCATATTTGTACGTCATCGAGAACGATAAATAACGGTATTAGGAGATATCTCACGTCATTCGTATGGATTATTGGGTTGGCGACATACGGACAGATGATTTATTTTATTGAGTATTTAGTATTAATGTTCTGTGCCATTCGGTCAATGATGGAACTTTTGTTGGAAATGATCCAGTAACCTGTAATTTTGACTGGACTTCAAAATGCCGCATTTTAGATTGTTGACAACGATGTTATGTTTATTGCTAACTTTTTTTAGGTTTCATTCTTATTAATGAAAGTGTGTACATATTTGTAGAAGTAAGTTTAGAATGATGTCTCGAAAAATTCTAACTTTTTGGAAATATATTTTTGTGAAAACATTAATACACATTATTATTAATAACGGTAAAATGCATATTTATATAAAAATTTTCTATTTAAATTTTATACTAAAGCCTATAATTTAGATTTGTCTATAGTTTTTGTGTGGTTGGTAAATAAAAAGAACATTAATATAATATAACCTAAATCTGAGTCTGAGCTTTTTCAAATTATATAACGAAAACACAAACCTTAAATTTTATTCTCATAAGGACAATTACCAAATTCGGTTAATTAAAAAAAAACTTACTTTTTCACGGGCGCGAATAACATTAATATGAAATGGCACAATCACAATAATAAACAATGCAAACACTTTCTCTGTAACGTAAAATTTATTTTATTAAATTGCTTAACACATTTAAACGATTCGAAATCAAAATTTAATGGCTAAAAGCTATAATATTTATCCTACACCACCATTGTCAGTCTGACAAAATCATAATTAAAATTTGCAATGGGACGAAGTTAACATTTTGAAACTCATTTATTTGATTTATACGAACGAAATTACTGGCACATTTATTGTGGTCAGTGTGGGAAGTTTTGTCCGACAATAGTATTTGTAATAAGTTGACGTCGATGTTTTCATAATCCATGTTCAATTATTGGACGGTTATTTTCTAACTCATACCCTCATACTAAGTTAAAGTTTAAGTTATATTACATTTTTAAGCAAAACAATGTAATGTCAATAATCGCAATGCGTTCGCCACTAGATGTCACTAATTGTACCATGTTACACCAATAAGTATTTAATTCGTTTTGACGCATTATATCTTCGCTTACAGACTCTTCAGGCTGTAATTACCTGATAAAAGTAATTAACCAACAACTAATAACAAAATCAAACTATACGCGATGTTTCTAACAATGAACAACGAAAACTTAATAACTCCTTGGACGCATTTCCATTCGAAAATCAAACAGATGGCCGAGTGGTGTGCGGGCCCCGATTTCGCGCCAATACCGCCTATTGTTTAACTCAAGTGGCGCGAGCATTATGCAATTATTTGTACATGCCAGTTTTATTTTTTATTTGATTTTATGCCATTTAAAGTTTATTAGGGTGGCTGGAGTTATGTGTGGGCTTGAAGAAAGATATTGATTTATTTATTTTCTGCTGCATTTTTCTAAGAAACTGCGAATATGGCTGTATTTTTTGTATTAAAACATTTCCCAGTTTTAGATGTCTTTTAGACTACAATGATTCGATAACGTCTGAGATAAACATATTTTTCAGTTTTTGTTTATAATAGATAAATTTTATTTTTGAATATGCTAGGAATTGTAATTGTGTTGCTTTTCTTAAATTCGTTTGTCTTTTGCAACGATCAAACACAAACTTTTATGATATATTCTTATTACTTATGAATGGTGGATTATAGAATAGGTAACGAATAACGAGTAGTTAATTAGGTGACGTTATTTGCTGATACTATTAGATTAAATTATATAGTTGTAAAAAATATTGCTATTATAACAAAAAAGAAGTAAAATGTGTGTTTTAAAACCCACATAATAATACGGGAATACGGTTACGGCAACAGTACGGTTTTCACACGGTTGTTTGTGACAAAAAAAGGGTGGTATTTTCCCGGTCAGCACTCAAACAGTACCTGTTTTCACAGACTACTAATTTTTACTTAGGGTTGCCGTTAGAAATAGTGCCTAACGCCATCTATTTCTTTTAAAAACGAAATCTTGACAAAAAAATATTCATGTAAACAGCACCTTGCAGTCGTGGAAAAGTCTGTATATTTGGAAAATTAATTATTCAGGGTACTTCCCACTTATGAAATGTTTCAGTATCTATACGCGCTAAAAATGCAAGATCCAATTTCTAAACTTCTAGGACATGCACATACCAATCAATATGTACGAGCTCTTTGAAAGCTTGTCTAATACGCACGTGCCCAAATTTTAATATGTTACGTTACTGTAACACATAAATGCAAGTGTAAAAGTAAGAACAAAAGTCCAAAAAAGCGCTTGAAAAACCTTTGACCGTAAATAGTATACTGATGAATTTGTGCCATTTTAATCAATCCATTTTAGTTAAAAAATAATAGTATTTAGGGCCAAATAACTTTTAATAATCATTTAATTAGGTTGTCGTTTATGTTAGGTATCCTAATTCTTATTATTAAAATATACGGGCACATGGGCTGATTTTCCAAGTTTTCTAGTACAGATTGGAAAATCAGCAATAGTAATCGATATTTAGCTAATTATTGTCAAACTTAACAAGATTGTAAGTCTTTAAATTTAAATTAAACACAGTTATTATAGTCCAAAACATGTTATTCAATCACGTAGAACATTTTTATTTCAGCGACTGTTTCTTGTTTTACGGATCCGCCAAGATTCATTTTAGTAAACCGCAGTAGACTTATTTTATTTTACGATAGATGTCACTGGTTTAACTTTTAAAATACCAAAATATATTTCTTTATACTTCTATGCCAGTTATCAGTTATATAAAAACGATAAAATAAATATTATCTCCACTGTATGTATACTTTGTAACAAATAGTGTATATGTAGAATTACCTTAAAATTGTGTACAAACTTTAAAATTCTACCATTATAATAACATTAATTGATTTATAACTTATAATTACGTGCACTTAAAATTTATTAATATAGTTATTTACGTTTAAATAACGAGTCAAAAGATAATTTTACTGATCTATAATATTACTGACAGAGTTGACATTTTAACTTTTAATGTGACAGCAGTAAGTAGCAGTGACAGTTGTTATGTTAAGTGTTTTCAAGTATATTTAAAAGATATTTAAATAGTTTTAAGCAAAATAATGTTTTATAAATAGATGAGAATAAGTATATTTAGCTATGTTGCTATTACTTCAATCCCCTTGCTGTCAATTGCTACGACAAAGGTTGAAATTTTGAAACTTAATTGATTATTTAACATTCATGTAATCATATTACATGCAGCAACTAAACATTTGATTATTTTCAGGTTAATACCTTTAAAAAACAATGGATATTACATAAACTTCATCAAAAATAAACCGTCGCATACAATTACCCGCACTTTTAGTGAAGTTCAAAAGAAATCATCAGAAAAAGTGCATACATTTCTCATTTGCAGTCCATGGAAGCTTTGTACAGGTATTAGTTTAGGAGTTGGACTTCGGTTTCTATTAGGAAACGGCCCCGCATTTTGTAAAGGAATTACGTCAAGAACAATTCAAAGAAGGCGAAATTGCATGATGACAGTGCTAAGTTTGATTGGAAAAGGTTTTTTGAGTATCTCATACCACATAAATGGTTGCTGGTTGCTGCGGTTGCGGTGAGTTTTTATGGTTTAATGATAAATTATATAAAATATTTTAGTTGTTGACAATGAATATTTTCCAAGGCAATTATGCAAATAGACTAAAATCACACTTTGAATCACCACAAACAAGCATATTACTATTAAAGGGCTAAATATTAACCAACAGAAAATTTACCAAAGAGACTAACTTTGTATTAACTATTTTAAATGACTAATATTCTATAACTATTAACTTTCTCTATGATAGTAAATAGAATCACATACTTATTTTATAATATTTGTATGTTAACATTATTCTATGGACGAGTCATATCAGAAGTTGATTATATATATACACAACATTATTTGCTTGCTTAACCTAAAGTTATAATTTTTAATCTGATGTTAAATATATAATAACATGATAATTGTGGCAAAGCAGTGCTATAAGTTTTGGACAAACTATTTACATAAGTAATTATGCAATTTCTATGGAAAGCTTAATATTTCCTTTTGTTATCTATTTTAGTCTGCATTGGCTGTCGCTTTTCTGAATGTCTACATACCAGCAATGCTTGGAGTTGTTGTAAATGTTTTGGCTAACATGAAGAACAATCCTGGTATGGATTTCATAGAAGAAGTCAAGATGCCAGCACTTAAATTGATTTCTTTGTACATTGGACAGGTAAGAGTTGAATTGGTTTTTAATTGTTTTGAATTGATAAAACAAATATGTAGTTATGCAAAAATAGGGCTATATAGTTTGCTAACAAAAATCGTCTTGTTTTATCTTAAGGCCAAGGCTTTGTGTTTAAGCCGGGGCCAAAGGTATAAAGAGCTGGTTAACAAAATAAAACTAAAACTAGTTGCTATGTGAATATAAATAACATGCTATAAAATTATGCCCGATGATACTTTCCCATGGTTATTGAAGCAACTTAGATGAAATTATAACCAAAAAAACTATATGATTTGTCATGTAAAGTATTATAGATATTTAATAATGTTCTCTAAATATCACACTATAATCTACACATTTCTTTAACTTGTAGAATGCTGTTGTAACACTGCATTATCACATAATGGTTTGTTGTAACATCATTTTAGTATGGTTATTTTTCACCAACTAAAAGATGTCATTTGTAAAAAAAAAAATTCTGTATTGATGTAATAATGATTAGTTACCTTGTAGACATTTTAAGACAAGATATATTATTAATTAAGATCTGTACATGTTTATAATAATTTAATTTGTTTAATAATGTTTAAAATAATTTTGGGCTATGAAGGCAGTAAAAGGGTGTTTTGTAATTATACCATGACTAACA
Organism: Lamproptera curius; assembly: GCA_029286875.1. NCBI lineage: Eukaryota > Metazoa > Arthropoda > Insecta > Lepidoptera > Papilionidae > Lamproptera > Lamproptera curius. The sequence continues at coordinate 933,348 of JAGSMT010000139.1, forward strand.
TTAACATTTGATTTAATCGATTTTCAGGCAGTCTTCACTTTCTTCTATATCCATTTGCTTGCACAAGTCGGCGAGAGAGTTGCTGCACAAATGAAACAAGACTTATTTGTGTCAATATTGCAACAAGACATGGCATTTTTTGACAGTCAGAGAACTGGAGAACTTGTTAATAGGTACCTATTATTAATGTTGATAGTATAATATATCGTATATGAAGAAAATGTATATATAAAATGAAATATTCACAGGATATAATAAAATTTTAAATAAACTGCCTACTATGCTGTTAAACCCTCTCAGAACAAAGATTTGGAGTTGATGGTTAATTTAATAAAATCTTTCTCGGTTCTTTATTGTACTCTTCACTGTGTTACAGGATAACGGTAGATGTGCAGGATTTCAAAAGTTCCTTTAAGCAAACAATATCTGGTGGGCTCAGAGCCATAACACAGGTAAAAAATGTGCATTCAAATGAAAAGAATATTACTATTTTACAAATGTATTTAGTGCTGCTTACAGTGTTTTTAAACCATGATTGAAATATTTTAGTCCAGGCGCTAAAGCAAAAGCACTAAGTTACAAACTATAATTGGTTAACTTACCCATCATTTTAGCATCAATAATTTTTAATCAATATAGAAAAAAAAAAGTGGAAGACATTGTTTATGTCAACTTCTTGATGATTCAACAAGATTTAAATCACTGATTATAATATTTAATCAATAATTACAATACTTCCAGATGAATAACACAACATCATGTAGTTCCAATCTAAGAAAAGCTTGTACTATGGAAATTAGATGACTGATTAATACTGTTTATTTAGTTTTCTATTGTAAATAAGTACATTTTATGTATATACAAATACTCAGACACGAGAAAAACACTATGTTTGTCACACCACAATTACCCTGTGGAGGCAATGGAGCCCACACCCTTTAGCGTAATAGTCACTTACCACTATGCCAAGTGGGCTGTCATTGACTAATAACTATGATAACATATAAACGATGCTGCTGCGTTTCTATGGCTACTTCGTTTGTATTATTTACGAGGCTAATTTGGCTGAACTAAAATAAGAAAATTCGACTAAAAATGCTGCTTTAATTTTTCAGGTTGTTGGTTCCGCTGTAAGCCTTCTTATCATCTCCCCACACTTGACTGGCTTGACGATGATATGCGTACCCTCTGTCGTTATCGGAGGCACATTCATTGGTTCGTTGCTTAGAAAACTGTCTAGGGAAGCGCAGGCACAGGTAAAATTTACTTATTGTCTCGGAGCTAATATAGATTAGACAATTAAAATATGAATCATTTTTCTGTTTAACCGCATGTTATGAAATGTTAATTTAGCTATATTAGCTTTAATTTACTGCCCTGGGTCTGGCAATTGCAACTTGTACCTTGTTAAATACAGATATATATATATAATGAAATATATATTTATTAATAATGTCTTCTTAGTCGATTGTTACTACGCCGGCCGATTTATATTGAAGATCAGCTATTTGCGCGGTAGTTATTATTTTTCACTTCCTCTTTGTTTACTATCGTAGTCCGAATAATCCGTCCCGGACAATTGACACGATCGGAAAGAGATCAGGCGCTGGACCGACGTTATATATGCCAATCCGACGCATGGGACATCTTACTTTACAGTCAATCGGGTGATCAGCCTTCAATGCCCTAACCAACTAGGAAACAATATAGAAATGTACTTCTAATAGTTATTTTTTCCCGGATTTTATTTCGTCTATTACAACTGTAAAATTTATATGTTCTACCTTTCTTTTATTTTTTACTTATTTACTTTTTTCCTTTTCTCTCTCCTTTCTACCTGACAAATGTAGTTTTATTATTTCACGTATTTTTGTCGATTCTAGCAATATTATTCTGTTATTTGTTTTCAGATGGAGAAAGCGACACTCGTGGCGGAAGAAGCGATCTCCAACATGCGTACAGTACGCTCGTTCGCGGGCGAGGAGGGCGAGTCTAGAATGTTCGGCAAAGAGTGCGAAACGGCCGCGGAGCTCAGTATGGAGCTGGGGTTGGGTGTGGGTTTGTTCCAAGCCGGGACTAATCTGTTTCTAAACGGGTAAGATGGATGTAATTTAGCTAAGCTAGACTTGAATAAATGGAAACGTAGTAACCAATGGCAACAAATGGCGTCATTGTTAGTTGACTGTCAATCAGTGATTGACATCTTGGTGACAATTTATCAATAACAATGCTAGGTGAATGACGTCACTTCCTTGCCATGAGTTACAATTTTTATATAATTATTTTCGATTAATTCTATTGTTCATAATGTAAGTGTTGTCATACAATTAATCAAATTTAAGAAATTGCCTCAAGTAAGTATTGATTATAACAAAAGAGGCAATAGGTAGCTTCTTTTTTCAGTTTTTTTTTACGTCTGGCTGGCTTAGACATCACATAATCGAGCGTAACACTAATATATTATAGTAGAGATATTTCAGCTCAATTTAAAAAAATGTAGATTAAAATACTTAGATAATGCTTTGTACTGAATGTTTGTACTTCTTGGGTATATATCCCATTATTATACAGGTCAATTTTCTGTTTTCCTTAATTCAGGAATATTTGCCGTAGTAAAACTTCTGCTTGGCTTCGGAATAGACAGACGGCTTCGTTTCCCGTCCTAAAGTATTTATTCATTAAAACCGATTTTTACCGCTTCATCATCATCATCGCAAACATCGGTATCAAGGTTTGCAATAACTTAAAATATTAATTTTAGTAATATGTTGTATGACTCCAGGGTTTCTATTTACCCACGATTTCTTATTCACATAAAGACTAACACTACTTTCAATGAATGAAAATGATTGATTTTATGGTCAGTGAAATCATGGCTATATTTGATCTTGACATATCGATCACCGTATAGTACCTATATATATATCATCAACAGCATGTAATAGTCCACTGCTGCATAGCCTCCCTATACAAGCTATCCATTAGGGGGTTTTTGGACCGTATCCCACCGCGCTGGTCCAATGCGGGTGTTGCCAGTTGGTGGATGATACATATATATATGTTTTTAATAATTGGTATTGTTTTTCAGCATGGTGCTTGCGACCATGTTCCTCGGTGGCCACCTAATGTCCGCTGGCCAGCTGTCTCCGGGAGACGTGATGGCCTTTCTAGTGAATGCGCAGACGGTTCAGCGATCGGTAGCCCAGCTCTCCTTGCTCTTTGGCGCCGTGGTTAAGGGGCTCAGCGCCGGGGGTCGGGTGTTCGAGGTAGATTGAGCCTAATATGATTTGGAATTTATTATCTGGTGGCCAAAATGTAGCCTTCTCATTGGTGGATGTAGAATTGATCATTACGTGATGCTCAACCAATGAGAAAGTTTTGTTTTTGGTGTCGTTAAGTTTTGAATATAAACGTTGTTCTGGCGTGTCTATATGACCTTGCATGATAGGATACTGTCTTTATCGAGTTTTTAAGTTTTTTTTTGGAAGATTCAAGGTGTTACTAGGATAACAGAAACACTAAATATTATGTCCTAAAAACGTATAATGGTGTTTTTGTTTCATCATGTATTAAATATAACTAAACGATGTAAAATGATATGTGGTTAATTTTATTATAGTTAAACTATTAATACTTTTAAAAACTTTTCTTCTGGTTAAATATCGACTACACCGACTGACGTGCGACTTTAACGTATTTCTTAAAATATTTTCCCGTTATTATTCCAGTACATCAATATGCGACCGCAAATGGACACGTCCGGTGCCAAAGTAATAAAGTACCACGAGTTTCACGGCGACATTGAGTTCAAGGATGTCGTGTTCGCTTATCCCACCAGGCCCGAAGCTGTAAGTGTTTTGAATATACAAAAATACTAACTTGAAAGGCATAAAAATAACTTTCTCCTGGCCATTTTACAAAGTTATCGTGAGCTCGGCTTCTAAACCATTTTGTATTACCGTAACAACGGATTTTTGTATATATTAGACTTGTGTAACAATGAGTATAAACTACATATGATGGATAGATTATATATATGTGAGTAAAATTGAAGGGATATAGCTAAAAGCTATAATGATTGCTAAAGATGTCGTCAACGTACATCATCAGCCTGTGATGGTCCACTCTGATACCCCTTATCCCCTTAGGGGTTTTGGATCGACCACGCTGGTCCAATGCGGGTTGGTGAGTGGATCGACTTTTAGCATGCCCATCCGACGCATGGATCATCTTACTTTTCAGAAAATTGGGTGATCGGCCCAAATTGCCCTAACCAACTAGGAAACAACAATGAAAATTTGTTGAGCCCCCACAGGATTTGAACCCACGACCCCCGGTTTCTAAAACACACGCCCATACCACTAGGCTACGGAGGCAGCTGGTTCGCAGATGTTCGTCAAACTGGGACCGATTTTTTTTATTGAACGTCATATACATTGAATCGTGCCTTCCTGTGGATGGGCATAGTAAAGTCGTCCACCCACTAACCGATCTGGACCAGCGTGGTGGATAAGTCCAAACTCTAATTTGATGGAGTGTATTAGGAAGCATAGACCAGCAGTGACTATCAAGGCTGATGATGATTATAATTGATCGTTTCTTCTTGGGATTAGCTAATTAGCTAAACTAACTAACTATACTGGATACAGAATTCGGACCTCACGAACATTCCAAACTTTAGCATTTTTACGGACAAAATAAGATGAGTACCTAAAATATGTTTGTAATTGATAATTATATGTGTACTAAGTATGGAGTCACAGATTGTAAATTCATAAACCCGCCTCCTGCTCAGTCTATCGGTCACTTTCGGAGGATACTCAAGACTTGCTTTTGATATGGTGCTTAAACAGATTTTATTATTAATGCTTACCTAAGCTAAGGAAGCGTGTAGAAACAGGTTATAGGTACGTATCGAACCATCGACCTCATTGCTTTTGTATTCGAACTTAGGTCTCAACTATGTTATCGATTTTCTTATGTATATCTATATCGATGATTAAATCCTGCCTTCTCTAGCCTATGTGGTTAGCCGGGCTTATGAAACAAGAGGTCGTGGTTCGAATCTGGGACTCAATAAATTTGTATTATTGTTGTTTCCTAAATTGGTAGGCAATCTTTGGACTGATCATTATATTGTCTGAAAAGTAAGATGATCCATGCGTCGGATGGGCATGTAAAAAGTCGGCCCTGCGCCTTTCTCTCACCGGTCGTGTCGGTTATCCGTCCCATCGGGCATTGAGTGTATAAAAGAAGAGGGAGTGCGCCAGAGTTTGCGCGTACACTTGTGCACTATAATATGCCCTGCGTAGTTGGCTGATGTCTAATATAGATCGGCCACCGTAATCTTAAGAACATTATTATTATTATTATTATTAATATATATATACTTACTTTTGCAGACCGTCCTGAATAATTTCAATCTGAAGATCCCCGCAGGAAAAACGGTTGCCATAGTCGGGACGTCGGGCAACGGGAAATCCACAATTGCTGCATTATTAGAAAGGTAAGCTAAGTTATTATGAAAAAACAAAATCATTACGTTTATATAAATATTCACTTACTAATATGTAACACCGCTTCCGTGGCCTAGCGGTATTGGCCCTAGCTATATAAGCCGGAGGTCGTGGGTTCGAATCCCGCTGGGAACCAACTTTGTGCTATAGTTGTTTTCTGTTTGGTTAGGAAGATTTGGGCCGAACACCCAATTGTCTGTAAAATAAGATGATCCATGCGTCGGATGGGCATGTAAAAGTCGGTCCGCCCACCAACCCGCATTGAAGCGTGGTAGGTCACAGTCCAAAAATCCCCTAACAGTGAAGGCGTGCATAGGAGAGGCCTATGTCCAGCAGTGGACTAACTCAGGTCGATGATGATGTGTGTTTTTTATAATAATTCATATAATCGATTCAGCGATAAGTTAAACACTTTTGTTTATTTCTATATATATATATATATTTTGGACGATATCACAACACGACCTTACTTTGGAAATAAGAAAAGCCGAAACTAAAATTACTTAGTTACTTTTAATTGTAAATAATACATAAAATATTTATACAAACACCCAGGCACGAGGCAAACTATATTCATCACACAACCTTTTTCCCGTAGCGGGAATCGAACCCACACCCTCTGGCCCAATAGCCAGGATCACTAACCACTGCGCCAAGGGGGTCGTGGCGTGACATGGTTTTACATTTTTGTTCACTGGTAACATTTATTTGCAGGTTTTACGATGTCAATGAAGGTGAAGTGACAATAGACGGTACAAATATCAAAGAGTTCGACGCAAAATGGCTGCGGGGCAGGGCTTTAGGGTTGATTGGTCAAGAGCCAGTTCTGTTCGCGACCACCGTTAAGGAGAACATAAGATATGGAAAGCCCGAGGCGACGGATGACGAGGTATCCAAGTTGATGTTATTACATATAGCGTAGCCAATTTAGATTCGAAATAAATACAAATAAAGTAAACCGAAGTAGTCTGAAACTGAGTTATTCACATTTCAAATATGATCAATGCAAAATAAATTGCCTGCTGCACTGCCTCCGTAGCCTAGTGGTATGGGCGTGTGCTTTAGAAACCGGAGGTCGTCGGTTCGAATCCTCGACTCAACAAATTTTCCTTGTTGTTTCCTAGTTGTTTAGGGCAATTTGGGCCGATCACTCAATTGTCTGAAAAGTAAGATGATCCATGCGTCGGATGGGCACGTAAATAGTTGGTCCCGCATTGGACCAGCGTGGTGGGATACGGTCCAAAAACCCCCTAATGGGTAGCGGTGTATTAGGGGAGGCCTATGTCCAGCTGTGGACGATCACAGGCTGATGATGATGATGATGATGAAAATAAATTAAACTTGAGTGTCTGTTTGTAACATCCAAATATATATAATTGTGATATTTGGAACAAGAATTCAGCCTCCCATCTCCTCCCTTGGGTGTCGTAAGAGGCGACTACGGGAAAAAGCTACTACTGCACATATATTCAGTGGCGACCGACAGATGGCGGGATAACCATCTCCGCTTTCAGATCCTAAAGTCCCGAGACCATCAATGGGCAGCAGCGTTGAAGGTGCAAAGGATCTGGAAATGACTGCGGTTGCCAACCCGCTTGCCAGGCGTGGCAACTATGGCAAAACCCCTACAATGAATTATGACAGTGATGTGCGGCCCCCAGTCCCGGCAGCTCTGCTATTCCTGGCTACGGTAGCGGTCATGGTAACGGCAGGGCAGGGGGTGCTAAGAATCCCCGGGTGGGATTCGGCTACCAACAACGACGACTGGACCTGGCAACATACAACACGCGGACATTGAGGACCGACGAGAGAATAACGGAGCTGGAAGAGGAGGTAAACAAGTTGCGATGGGATATAATAGGATTATCCGAAGTCCGAAGACAGGGGGAGGATACAATAATCCTTAAATCCGGCAACTTGTTTTATCACCGCGAGGGCGACCAACTGTCCCAAGGAGGTGTCGGATTTATCGTCCGCAAGTCTCTCATTAGCAACATTGTTAAAATCGAAAGTGTGTCGTCAAGGGTTGCTTACCTTATACTCAGAATATCGAAACGGTATTCGCTGAAGGTCATACAGGTATATGCACCAACATCGACACTCCGATGATGAGGTGGAGGCAATGATGAGGACGTCTCACGAGCCATACATTCCTCTAAAACTCAATATATGGTGCTGATGGGGGACTTTAACGCAAAATTAGGCAAAAGGAAAGACGATGAGCTGCGAGTGGGCAATTTTGGAGTAGGGCAACGGAACCCAAGGGGGCAACAGCTGGCTGACTTCATGGAGAAAGAAGGACTCTTTATGATGAATTCTTTCTTTAAAAAGCAGCCCCACAGGAAGTGGACCTGGATCAGCCCCGATGGTTCCGTCAAAAACGAGATTGACTTTATTATGACGACCAAACGCCAAATATTTAATGATGTTTCTGTGATCACAAGGGTTAAAACCGGCAGTGATCACCGACTTGTAAGAGGCACATTAAATCTTAATATCAGGCTGGAAAGGTCTCGTCTGATAAAGTCCACGCTACGTCCGTCTCGTGCCCATATCCTAAATGCCGAAAACTTTCAGCTCGAGCTTAATAATCGCTTCCAATGCCTAGACACTTGCAGCACTGTGGACGAAATTAACGCTAAGCTCGTGGAAACTGTCCGTACTGTGGGTACTAGGTTCTACAAGGCGCACCGCAAGCCTAGAACCCAAAAACTCTCTGATCACACTCTGAACCTTATGGAAACAAGACGGAAGATGCGGCTACAGTCTTCTTCTGACATGTTAGCTACAGGCAGCTAAATAGACAGATCTCCAAGTGCGTATGCGATGATTCGCATCTTTAATACATGTCGTATTAAAGAGGCGATTGAACGGAACCAAGGTTCTAAAGTCTTCGCCAGAGATCTGTCTGTTGGGCAAAGCCAGCTAACTAAGTTGAAGACCGATAGTGGGGCCGCCATCTCCGGTAGTCCGACAGTCGGTATATCGAGGTTCTGAGGTGTTTGTACAGCAAAGCCACGATGTCCGTCCGAGTACAATCCAGTAGCACGAAGCCTATCCAATTGCAGAGAGGTGTAAGACAGGGTGATGTTATATCCCCGAAACTCTTCACCGCTGCATTGGAAGACGCCTTCAAACTTATGAATTGGAAAGGACGAGGCATAAGCATCAACGGCGAGTGTATTACCCACCTTAGATTTGCCGACGATATAGTCATCATGGCGGAGTCGCTGGAGGACCTAAATGCTATGCTCAATGACCTCAACAGTGTCTCTCAACACGTGGGCCTTAGGATGAACATGGACAAGACGAAAGTTATGTCTAACAGTCATGTCATGCCTATGCCGGTGGTTGTTGGGAGTGCTAGCTCGAAGTTGTTGACGAATACATTTACCTGGGACAAGTAGTCCGATTAGGTAAGTCCAACTTCGATGCCGAGGTCCATCGACGAATCCAGTTCGGATGGGCAGCGTTCGGGAAGCTACGACATATCCTCTCGTCCAATATTCCTCAATGCCTAAAGACTAAGGTCTTTGACCAATGTGTGTTGCCAGTGATGACCTATGGCACTGAGACATGGTCCTTCACTGCCGGCCGTATGAGGAAGCTCCAAGTCGCTCAGCGAGCTACGGAGCGGGCTATGCTCGGTATTTCTCTGCGTGATAAAGTGCGTAACGCAGCCATCCGCAGAAGAACAATGGTAACCGACATAGCCCGCAAAATTAGCAAGCTGAAGTGGCAATGGGCCGGCCACTTAGCTCGGAGAACCGATAACCGTTGGGGAAGAAAGGTTCTCGAGTGGCAGCCTCGTACTGGCTCATCGCAGTGTCGGACGACCCCACCAGATGGAGTGACGACCTGTGCAAATGTGCAGGAGGTCGATGGATGCAGGTGGCACAGGATCGTACCTCTTGGCGACTTATGGGGAGGCCTATGCTCAGCGGTGGCTTTGACAGGCTGAAGCGATATACAACTGATACATACATGTAATAAAACGACACATTTTATTATTTTGGTATGTCCGTGTGTTCGTTCGTCTGGCTTATCTCTTAAATGGCTGGGCCGATCTTGATGACGAAATATCTGATGTTAGTAGTAAAAAAAGTATCCAAAGTAACTTTGGATACTTTTTTTAATGAAAAATGTATATTACCACGCGAACAAAATCGCCGAAACTAGTTCGAGAAACTAGTTAATAAGGACGCAGGGTGTATGATGCTACTAAGTTGGCATGGGTCAATTTCTTTACTTTTATTTTAAAACTAAATTGGCTACATAGTTATAATTTTTTTCCATCAAAATACTTGTTTCTATTCTTGCAAAAAAGGCTTGTCGACGAAAGTACTACTAGGAAGCAATGATATGTCGCAAAAAAGTAACGTAAAATCACTACTGCGGTAAAGGGCACTGTTAACGTTACTGCCTATGTAGCCTGGAATTATGGAATAGCGCTTTAGAAACTTTAGAAGATTTTAATGTGAAAAATATTGCTCTGGAATGTTATATATAAATAAATCTTTTATTTACGCGAATACCTACTACCCGTTATTGAATGAAATGTCTATGTCTATGTATATATATATATATATATATATATATATATATATATATATACATAGTATTATTGTACCGTTTATTTTTGGCATTTATTGTTTGCATTTGGCAGATTTTGAGTGTTCTTTAAATTTTAAGTTTGGTACTTCAATAAGAAAATGATTTTTCCATATTGATTAAAAATAATTGACTTTGCGTTTGAGCAACGGCCGTCAAGACGCCGTCGTCAATCTGTGCCGTGACGACTGGAAAGTGTTTGAAAAGTCGCGTATTGTATGTATTTTGTCATTAAACGTGATTAAATTTCTTAAAGCCCTTCAATTCAATAAAACGCATTTAATTTGGCTCGTATACAATAACTGGCGGGAACATTTACAGGTTGATATCGTATGGGGATTGCAAATGGCCGCGGTCCACTGAAAACGCGTCCGTTTCTGGTGCCGGTGTTATATTTGTTTACATTTAAGTTTAAATTCGATAAAATCTCATTATTCATGTTCTTTTTAAGGTGTACCAAGCGGCGATGACAGCGAACGCGCACGACTTCATCAAAGGTTTCCCGGAGGGATACAACACTATGGTGGGCGAGAGGGGGATGGCGCTATCCGGCGGACAGAAACAGAGGATCGCCATAGCGAGAGCCGTCTTGAAGAATCCACCCATCATGATATTGGATGAAGCCACGAGGTACTTAGACCATATACCATTATGTAACAAGGAGAATAATAATAATGTGTCGAGATAAGCTAAACTTTACAGGTGGTAGGTCCCTTTTTTACAGGGGACCGTCTGAGTAGGTAACACCCCAATGCCTATTTCTGCCGCAAAACAGAAGTGTGAAAACAATGCTGTGTTCCGTTTAATGGGGCACCGTAGCCAGCGTATTTACTGGGTTAACGAGACTCAACACCCATGTCTCGCGGTAGGCAGCGCGTTGGTGATACCAGCAGTATTGCCAATGTCTACGTGCGTCGGTGACCACCTCCCATCAGGTGGCCCGACTGCTCGTCTGCCTGCGTAGGCAATAAAAAAACAAACTATGGTTAAGCCCTTTCCATACCGCCCATATAAGTTTTTGTATCATCATCATCATCGTTAGTCCACTGCTGGACATAGGCCTACCCTATAACACCCCTATCCATTAGGGAGTTTGGACCGTATCCCACACGCTGGGTCCAATGCGGGATGATGGGTGGACCGACCATTTTCAAACCCATCCGTCGCATGGATCATCTTACTTTCAAGACAATTGGGTGATCGGCTCCAAATTGCCCTAACCAACTAGGAAACAACAATGAAAATTTGTTGCTTCCCCGCAGGATTCGAACCCACGACCCCCGGTTTCTAAAGCACACGCCCATACCACTAGGCTACGGAGGCAGTCAATATCATTGTATCACCAACATCAAACTCACTCTCATAAAACATTGTACTATGATTGTGTTATAATTGTTTTCCACCTCAATGACACTGTCGATGAGATCAATGTAATAGTCCATAAACTAAATAATGACCTTGATGTAATCAAAATGTGGTCTCTCAAGTTTGGTCTAACAGTGAACCCATCTAAGCGTCAGGCGATAATTATTGGCAGCAACCGTACTTAAAATAAAATAGATTTAAATAGCCTTCCGTCAATAATATTTAATAATCACATAATACCTCTTAGCGACAGTGTTAAGAACCTCGGTTCGATAATTGATTCATCACTGAGTTGGAAACAGCAACTAATTAGCGATTCTCAAAAAGTTACAGGGGTACTAAGAGCGCTTTATCGATTTAAAAACTTGTTTCCTATAAAAATTAAAATAACGCTCGAGCAGTTCTTGATTTTTCCTTTGATCGACTATGGTGACGTGTGCTACTTTGACCTGAATGCAGATCAACTCCTTAAACTTCAAAATAACTGCATTCGATTCGTATTCAATCTTCGAAAATATGACTACGTGTTACCGTATCGAATACAAATTAAATGGCTGTCTATTACACAACGACGCGCGACGAAGCGCTGAAGGCCCTCACAACTCTCTTTTCTTTTCTTCATTCTCCTTCTTCGCCGTCGTACATGTCGTCATATTTCCAATACCTCAGTGATAGTAGCCTCGAAGATCTTCGTTCGACAAATAACCGTCTTCTCCATTGTCCTACTCATCGTACTGATTTCGTTCATAACTCCTTTAATATACAATCCATTCTTCTGTGGAACGTGCTACCTCTGGAAGACAGGATGGCTTCAAATTATTTTCAGTTTAAAGGCAAAGTGCGCAAACATCTTTTGAATAAGGCGTCGGCGGATTGATTGTCACTTTAATTCTGAATATTTATTTTCTATTGTGTATATATATATATATATATATATATATATATATATAAGATATATATATATATAAAGATATATATACACATAAAACACATAAATATGTTCGTTTTATTAGTTGTATTATATTAAGTTTTATCAAAATTGTAATTAGTTGTTATACAATAGTAATTGTTTTCAACAAAGAGTGTAACAAAGCATTATTATGTTAATCTAATATTTTCAAGTGCACCTACGCTGAATTTTAGTTACCTCCCTAAGGTTGGCTGTCAGAGAATGCCTATGGCATTAAGCCCGCCTGTGTACACTTTAATTGTACAAAACGTTGGAATAAATAAATAACACACGCTCTAGCTGAGTGATGGGCGTGTGCTTTAGAAACCGGAGGTCGTGGGTTCGAATCCTGCGGGGACTCAACAAATTTTCAATGTTGTTTCCTACTTAGTTAGGGCAATTTGGGCCGATCACCCAATTGTCTGAAAAGTAAGACGTGGTGGGGTACGGTCCAAAACCCCCTAATGGATAGGGGTATATTAGGGGAGGCCTATGTCCAGCAGTGGACTATCACATTCCGATGATGATGATGACTTTATACTTCTTTTGAATATCTAAATTAAAACACTGTTTACACTTTTCTTTTACTTAAGCATTTAATTATTCTTAAACAAAACAATTTACATTGCTATTTCACACCTGTCTGCTTTTAAATACCTTTTAACAGATATAAAAATATAACTTTGACAGTAATACCGATTTTTCTTACTCTCATTCCACTTAATAATAATTCTGTTGTGTTATTAATTTAGCAATAGGTTACATACTATTAATTACTATTTAATGTCTAATTTTAGCGCTCTGGACTCCGCCAGTGAGAAAGTGGTACAAACTGCGTTAGAGAGCGTGACTCGCGGACGCACAGTACTTGTGGTGGCCCATCGCTTGTCCACTATCATTAATGCCGATATTATTGTGGTATTAAATCAAGGAAAGATTGTCGAGGTGCGTATAACATAAAAAATTGAATAATATTTATAAATTATAAAGTTAAATTCTGTATACAAAAGTATTGTAATCATCTATTTTTCATTATTTTTAACGTTTTTTTTTTAATATAAGTTTAGTACGATATATTTTGCATCATTTAAGTCTCTTATAAAGTATATTAAAAGAAATTAAGGTCTTTCGCATACATCTTATATTAATTCTTATATGAAGCGATTTTATAGTCATTTATTTATACTGTCTGTCGAATGATGTAATGTTTCATGAAAAGTTTTATTAAAGCAATATTTTATTTGGCATAAATAGCAAATGAGTTTTGAAACATGTTTCTAACTCAACAAGCAATATGTTTTAGTAACTGTTTGTATTTTAGTGTTTATAAATATCGTAATTATTTCCTTTGCATCAAAATTTTGCTATTAATAATATTTGATGATGTATGATAATATAGTATCGCATATTCATATCTTTATTTTGGATAAAATCATTGTATCAATCATAATACTTATTGCAGATGGGGACCCATGAACAATTAAAGAAGCTGAAAGGGCATTACTGGAATCTGATAAAACAACAAGATCAGGCACAAGATTCTTCAAGATCATTATGAACATAAATTATCTTTAGGAAATTTCTTAGTCCAATTTATTTAATAATTTTAATGAGCTACTTTGACATGTCTTTTAATGCCTTATTTGTATGTGTTTTATAAAATTTTTGTGTGTTTTTTGATTTGGCGTTTTTAAAATACGAATGTGAACTATTTAACCTGTAACAAATAAGTTACGTCGAATGTTCTTATCCATGAATTGTCACTTTGATTTTAATCACTGAGCGAAAAATAATTGACAATTCTTATTAAATATATCCGACACATAAATGTATATATATTTTAATGACCATTTATATATTATGTAACTTATTTTATATAATTGTGCAAGAAATGTGTTGTACTCATGTATCGGTTGATCATTTCAGACACAGTATTCGTTCCTATTTCTAGTATCAACCTACCGTAATCTATATGCAAATGTTTGTTATTATTTTTTGTATAAAATATCTCAAAGATTACATATTTATTTTAAACTTTTAAGTTCACTTCATTGCAGTGGGTTACACTATTTACATCAATTAGATATTTTCTTTGGGACAGGTATAGATCTAGAAACTTCTCAATTATTACGTAGGAAGTGGCTGTAAAACAAATAAGGTTTGTGTGTAATAAATATAATGCCTCCGTAGCATACTGGCACGGGCTTGTGCTTTAGTAACGGTCCTGGGCTCGAATCCTGCCTGTATAACTATTCTTTGTTGTTTTCTAGTTGGTTAGGGCAAAGCACGGTGATCAACCAATAGGTTGGTCCATGCGTCGGATGGGCATGTAAAAAATCGGTGCCGCGCCTAATCTCTCACTGTTTGTGTCGGTTTTCCGTCCATCGGACTATGAGAGTTAAGTAATATCTCCTGCGCAGTTGGCTGATTTCTAATACAGATCGGCCGCCGTAGTCGCTCGAATCGGCTTGGAGAATAAAAAAAATTTCACTGGTAATGTAATGGACTTATTTTCATTATGTCATCTGAAGCAACCAACAATCGCACAATATTCTGGTTTTGTATTATTATTGACTTAAATAGTCATAACAATACCATACGTTAATAAAACGATGATATATTTTTTGTTTTAAATTATCATTAACAAAAGCAAATATAATAATAACCATTGTTATTAGTATATTTTCTTTAATATAATTAATATACAAACCATTTACCAATATTAACCATTTTCAATATTATCATATAATAAAATATTACCACTACAATGATATCAGCTTGATTTTGGCAAAACCAACGAATTTAACAAATTTAAAAATGACAATCTACATTTCTCAAAAAATATAGAGAAGTGCTATAAAATTGTACATGCAAAACCTGTAATAAAAAAAGTTCTAAATAATGTAGTTAAAATTGTATCATGCAATATAAGCAGAGTTTTTAAATTTTAAAGAAAATCTTCATAAAATTTTTCTTTTTTAAGAAGAATTTTTAACAATTACGATAGTTTGCTGTCTGTTCAATTATAAATTTCATATATTTTTTTTACTTTTACTTTGTCGTCGGCTTTCAAACAATATTTTTTTATGGATTGCGTTCAGTTTGTCCACCACTGTACTAGTAAATGAACTTCTTAAATAATTAAAATATGTAAGATATACATAATATTGAATATTGTGAAATTTTATTAGACTTAAACAGTGAGCACTGCTTTTTAAGTTGTATTCAAAAGAATTTGAAGGTCGTAATAATTATATTAAACGGTGTTGTCAATGGTTTAGGGTTGGCGTTTTTTGGTTGTCTTTGATATTTGGTACGGTATATAGATATTAAATATCAATCCAATGAGATATGTAATGTGATGTTACCACATTAAACTGTGATCCAGTATAAGACCAAATGTTGAGTATTCTTAAATCAATTACATATATTTATTTAAATACAATTGTAACTGTATTTAAAAAATAAAAAAAGGTTGAATTCTTATTTGTTTTATTTAATTTTTATGTGTTTCTTGTAGTACTGCCATGGATTTTTTACTATAACTTTTTAAAACAGGTTTTACTTATCATCAGGTAATAGTACCTGCTACTATAAAAAGTCCACCCATGTGACGGATGTAACATTTCGTTTACTTGGTAGTTACGCATTCAACAAGCTGTTAAATACAAAAAAGAGGAGGTGGTAGGCCCCCTATTAGAGGGGGCTGTCTAGGTCGGTATCACTGCGATGCCTATTTCTTCCACAAAGCAGGGGAACACAGTAGTGTTTCACAACGAAACACTACAATGTTCCGGTTTGAAGGGTAGCGTGGCCAGGGTATTTACCGGGTAAAACCTTATGCCTCACGGTAGGAAGCGCGTCGGTGATACTGCTGGTAATGTTAACTTCCATGGGTGTTTCTGATCACTCTCGAGCAGGTGACCCGACTGCTTGTCGGCCTTCGTAGCCGATAAAAATAATCGTGTATGAAACTTACTATAAGCATATCGGTTAACCTGCACTACTGCACTACACACTTTAGACACCAATTGTGAAACATATATTTACTTATTCTACGTTTACAAAAAGCTTTATCTATTTTGAACGTGCATTTTTGTCTAGTTGCATGTTTCTTCAATTTACAAATTGGTTATTCTGTGCTCCTAATTGGAAACAATTGGCACATAGTATAATAATAATGGGCTCCAAGTCAATTTCGACTACGTCGGCCAATCTAAATATAGAGAACAGCCAACTTCGCAAGAGATATTACAGTGCACAAGATTACGCGGAAACACAGGTGCACTGCCTCTTCCTTCATTCTCTCACAGTCCGATGGGACGGAAGATCGACACGATCGGAGAGAGATCAGGCGCAGGTCCGACTTTTTACATGCCTATGCGACGCATGGATTATCGTACTTTAAACGCAATCAGGTATAAGCCCGCATTGCCCTAACCAACTAGGAAACATCTTAAAAATTAGTTTCGCCGCAGGATTCAAACTACGGTTTCTTAAGCACAATCCCATACCTCTAGGCTTCGGAGGGACATAGTATTTGCTATATATTACATAGCTTTCAAAATACTGATCTCTAATCTCGCTAATTATACAATTAATGATTAGGAATTGAGCACGCCGAAGCAATATTGTAGCACGAAGTTTCTACATTAATAGTAAATAATACCATTACAAAAATAACACTATTGGTACTTGATTTGAACCTCAATCGGAAAGACCTAGGTTAGTTAAAAATATGATAAATTAAATGATGGACTAAGAGGTTGTAAATATTGTAAACGATGATTGATATCACTCATTAAATTGAGAGTACAATTAGCATTTAAAAAAATATATTGTTTATTTTTACTTCTGAATATTATGTTGTATTTTTTTTAATAAATTTTCGTAAATAAATCAAAATTTTCTATTTACATTAGATTTATACTCAAAAAGTCTTTCCAGTTTTTTACAATCACAAATACTGTTTAATGTCTCTTAAATATGTACAAATAAGTTATGTTATACATATAACATATTGTTTATAATTAATTGCATTACAAAGACCGTGATTACATTGGCCCATTGCATATTACCGAAAGCGCGGATGGCCAAATGATTCCATCATGGAGATTTCACAAAGCTGATCTAATCCGTTCATACGAGCTCATTGGATTAATGCATATTAAAATATCGGCTTAAGCTAGGCTCCACCAAATGACGCCAATTGAGTCTCTACATTTAAAACCAACCTTCAGTACGTTGATATCGTTAGAATTTTATGAGAAATGTATTATTTTCATATATTGTTTATTATATGCACTCAATATCATTCAATAATATATAATTTCCAATTGTATGATGTTGTTCAACATTATTTTATTATATGATTATATGTAATGATTATGTTATTAAATAATACGTAAAATTAATTATTTTGTGATTACACTCGCTGTTTCACACCTTCTAACTTTGTTATCAATTGAATCTTTGTAATTTTTCATAATCATTCAAATATTTTTAAAAACCTAGTCTAGATGGTTCTTGTATTTAATAGTTTATATGAAAACAAATATTATTTTATGTTACATACATTTATTAAACTATATGTATTTCATTATTTACAAATACTTCAAACTTATTTGACTCTTGCAAAGCACGAATTTTTTGTATTTACATCAAATTTATTCAGCTGCTATGAACTCTAGCTATGTTCACTGACACGCTATTTTTACGCCTAACATTTGAATGTTAACTTAATACAAGAGAGAAATAAAACTTTGCAGACTTCTTAAGTCTTTGTTGAACAAAATAGTTAAAGTTAAACTACTTTTAGTTACTTGACAAACCGTAAATTAGTAGAGAACGTTTCGGTGTCAGTAAACTTCGCTTGCGCCTCCGTGGTCTGGAGCTATTGGCCCTTGCTTTATACACCAGCGGTCAAAACCCGCAGTGAAACAACTTTGTGTTATCGTTGTTTCCTAGTAGGTTAGGGTAATTTGGGCGGATCACCCAATTGTCTGAAAAGTAAGATGGTCGCTGCGTCAATGTAAAAAGTCGGTCCACCCGCATTGGACCAGCGTAGTGGGAAACGGTCCAAAAGAACCCCCTAATGGATAGGGGTGTATGAGGGAAGGCCTGTGTCCAGCAGTGGACCTACCACACCTACCACAGGCCGATGATGATGGTGTAGCCTAATTTTCTTACATTTATTGTAATGCGACCCAGACCAGTAGTGCCGACAGGATTCGAACCCACGACCTACGTTTTTTAAAGCACGCGCCCATACCAATAGGCTACGGAGGCAGTTTGTCTATCAGAAGATTTCATCAATGACACAAAGTTTCATGGCTTTAGCTTCGACGATGACCAATTTCTACATTGACTTTCCTTGTCATTTCAACGCCTAGTTTAACCCCTTACATATTGAAACTAAAAAATAGATATGTATATATATTATATATATTTTAAAGTGTTAATTACATATATATATTATAATTTTAATTATAATATATACATGTAAATAACACGTTATCCTTGGCCACCTATGCCTAGTGCCCGTTTATGCTTTTTTTTTAAATTTAATACTTTAAATTTCAGTTTTAGTCTACTTAAACAGTACAGCCCTTGTGTTCGTAAACACGATAACTGGTTGCATCTTACTGTTTATTTAAATAACTTTGTAAGTGACAGTCAATAATGTTTTGTAATTAATGTTTTTTATCTAACCAAAGTTCAAGAAATAACTAATACAATTGATTATATATATTCTGCATATATAGCATGATCACTGATTGATTGTATTAAATCTACTGTTAAATTCTCCATCTTTTATCCTAATAAGCTTCAAATGTTCAAATTATCCTATTCACAGAGATTTTAGAACGACGATTAATCCCCTTACGCTAACTAACACATTGGATTAAAGTATATTAAAACATCGACTCGAAACACGATTGAACTGCAGTAGTCATTCTTCTCCCCTACGTTTTAAATTAACCCGTAGTTTTGTTAATAGATGCTAGATTATATTAATTTTATTTTAATATTGATTCAGAACCTATAACTTATTAAGTTTTCAGCCTACAATTTTATTAAAAACTTCATCATTTTCATTATCAGCCTGTATCAGTCCACTGCTAAACAAAGGCCTCCCTAATGCATGCCGCCGCTTCTAATCTTCCGCTATTCCCATCCAACCCACACCGACACTTCGCGAATGTCGTCATTACATCTCACCGCGTATTATTGCACATTAAAATCATAGTTATACGATTCTCTCTCTATAGAACTTAAAACTGTTGCTTAACAGACCTCAGGATAGAGATCACGATACGTTATTTTCTTTGTAGAAATATTGATATAAGATAAGATTAATTTCAAGGCTCCCGAAACATTATAAATCTAGTCTTAAATCATCGTGGTTTTATCAGGGTCAGAGTACCGCCGCTTTAAATAAATACTTAACAAGGTAAATTGCTATTTTATTCATGGATAAAATGCAAAATTATGTATGTTGTATTATGTTTTAAGGGTGCAACAAAAGGTTTAATTTATAAGTAAAACTTGTAGAACTCTAAGAGACATATAAGTATACTATTTTGTGCCAAGGTCGTTTTACATTTGTTACAAATGTTTTTAAAAGTCATTGGATAATAAAACTGCCTCCGTAGCCTAGTGGCATGGGTGTGTGCTTTTGAAACCGGAGGTCGTGGGTTCGAATCCTGCGGGGACTCAACAAGTATTCATTGTTGTTTCCTGTCTGAAAAGTAAGATGATCCATGCGTCTTGATGGACTGTAAAAAGTCGGTCCACCCACCAACCCGCATTGGACTAGCATGGTGGGATACGGTCCAAAACCCTTAAATGGATAGGCGTGTATTAGGGGAGGCCTATGTCCAGCAATGATGATGATGATGATGATAATAGATAATAAAAGTAGTTACTGGGCATAAACTAGACTTGAAACTTTATAACAAATATACCTCGTAAAGTTTCATATTAGTGCCATACGAAGCAATATGTCACTTAAACAGAATTGATTTTTTTATTTTATAAGTTGAAACTACTTTTTTTCCAAATAAAAAGGAAATGTGTGACCTATATGCAGTTTTGAAAGACGTCTATAGTAATATAACAAGGAGATCTTTATTCATTTAAATAAGAAAAAGTAAACAAAACATCGAAAATAAACACTCATGCTTAAAAGCAACGCTAAATACGTTTCGGCACCATCAGTTTCAATAAAAAAAAATAAACAAATCTTATTTGACTCAAGTGTAGTTTAACGGTTGCCAGTTAAAGCCAATGTTATATACATAGAAGTATACATGTCCGTTAGTCAATTGCTATAATTAAATGATTTTCTATATATCAGGGTTGCAACCTAAGCATACTTTGTATTGCAACAACATCATTACTTCATTTCAATAGACGCTAGAAAGGTAATAGATCTATTCTACACAAGGAACTGCCTGTGGTCATATCCGTACAGAGCGTATTTTCTACGCAAAACAGTAGTGCCGAAATTTCCATGTGTTCTTGCTAAAATTAAACCGACGCGTTATAATGCTTTGTCCGTCAAAAATTATTATACTGTAAGTTATTACAGTAAACAGATAAACGCGTTCCCGCCTGTATCTTCCTTCTATAAAGAGCAAAAAACTAACTTTGAACATTCATCCTTTACTTGACAAAGATTGTAATAACCTGGATAATATTAACTGGGAGGAATAGGTTTTATTTTATAACTATAGGTCGTTTAGTATTCATAAGTTAGCATTACCTTGCACTGCTGCATGTGTCGTTATCGAAAACTGAAATTACAGTAATCGACACGACCCCGTATCCATTGGACAGATTAATCCTCTAAAATAGGGACTGCGATTTATCTCAGTTAAAATTACTATTCAGCCAATAATCAAAATAAAGTATAGTGCATTTTTTCAAAAGCGATATTAAATTACTTCTTAATAGAAAAAAATTATGTAAATCAACAACATAAAAAAAGTGCACATGTCAGAAGTGAAACTTCTTTGGTAAACTAAAATGAATTAATTAAAGAGAGAGAATAAATTAAAACACATTATTTTATATTGTTTTAAAAATAATACGGTAAAATCTCACATGTTGAATATTGATTTGAAAAACCTCGCGATTTAATGTAATTAGTAAAAATGCCTAGCCTTAATTAAAATTTATATAAAATCATTGTAAATTAATCACTACCTATAGAAATTGTATTTTTAAAATAAAAACCGTGACGGGAATTTATATAATATTATTATTCCATATTTAATCTAATTGAAATAACAAATGACAAACTTTAAATAAAAATGCCATGTTTATAGTATAGTTTAAGTTTCCAATACACTAAACGCATGCGTTATTTAACAATGTTTTGTTTAAACGACATTTTGCTGCTAGATTTTTTCAGGTTTCTTTCAAAGCTCTGTAGAGTTTTGCTTGCAAAGAACAAAGCTTTGTTCTAATATGACTTTTGAACGACATGTTGCAGTCGAAGGCAACGCCGAGGTATTTGGCCTTACTCTTCCATAGGGTCGGTTGGCCGCAAAGTTTTAGTTACTCTAGTATCTGGCAACGGCAACCCCGATAAAAGTGTATTGCTATACTTTTATCGGGGTTTACGTCAATTCTCCATTTACCAAACCAATCGCCTAAACGATTGACCGCGTTCTGAAGCCTGTTATAAATTAAATTTGGTCTTAACGACGAACGATAGAGGGCGAAAAGCGCCTAGATTGACATCGTCGGGCTTAGGTATGTCGCTCGTGTATAGGTTTTCACACTTGCTTGCTCTACTCTCACTGTACTTTGATTATGACTTCATCATCATCAGCCTGTGATAGTCCACTGCTGGACATAGGCCTCCCCTAATACACCCCTATCCATTAGTGGGTTTTTGGACCGTATCCCACCACACTGGTCCAATGCGGGTTGGTGGGTGGACCGACTTTTTACATGCCCATCCGACGCATGGATCATCTTACTTTTCAGACAAATGGGTGATCGGCCCAAATTGCCCTAACCGACTAGGAAACAACAATGAAAACTTGTTGAGTCCCGGCAGGATTCGAACCCACGACCTCCGGTTTCTAAGCCACACGCCTATACCACTAGGCTACGGAGGCAGTCTTTTATTATGACTTTAGTAAAACTTAATACAATAGTGCTAAGTTTTATTAATATTATAAACGCGTAAGTTGGTACGAGTATTCTTTTCTGTTAAGAACAGCCAATAAGAAAAAATTTATAAGTATATAATGTCAATTATCCAAAACATAACATCTTTAATAGTAAAAAAAACATTCGCCATCTGCTAGGTAGCAGCTATTCCGAAATACGCGGCGAAGATCGTTAAAGTTACCTAGTGTTATTGTTAAATAGATTAATATCAATGCAATAAATCATAATTATATTAATATTAATCTTGAAAAGTCCTAGAAACCGGAGTAGACAGGTGAACATCTGCAAAGATACATTATCTTGGCCCTAACAAATGAGATGCTATGTCACGTTTACCCAGTAATTAACCACGTAATGGTGGCCTTCAAAGCGGAAGACAGCAGTGTATACACACTATTGATCTGCGGCAGAAATGCTATAGTTGAAGACGCTGTAATCTTTAGACTGAAGATAAGATATAGTTATAACATAGTTTTGGTAAATTTATACGAAACTACAAATATTCACTTGTATATGCTGCCAATAATATTTAGTCTATTTTTCTTTCGTTTTCGTCTGAAGCTTTGGTTCAAAGCAATACGACCTTAAAGTTTATCTTCGTATCTCTTTCTCAAGAATCCAGTTTATGCATAGGTTTGAGTAAAACTTCCTTTTGATTAATATTCGTCGCCATATATTAGTCTTTTAACGCACCCCTTGCATCTGCATGAGAGATATTTTAATCAAATCCTAGTAAATAGTGTCAATAAGATTAATAGCATTAATTACTTAAAACTATAGGACACTTACGTGTGAAATGGATATAAGGACTTTAGGAACCAAAGGTCGTGGGTACGAATCCCGCGGGGTTTAACAACTTTAGATTGTTTTTTCTTAGTTGTTTAGGTCAATGCGAGCTGATAACTCGGTTGTTTGTAACGTAAGATGGTCCATGCGTGGTCTCTGCGATCGTATCCGTTTTTCGATAATCAGACTATCAAAGTTACGTAGTAGAGTGCACCAGAGCCGGCACGGCACTGTGTACTTTAAAATCTCTTGCTAGGTTTATCTCAAATATGCGGCGACTATAATAATAACAACGGCGACTGATCTGGTCGCCGTAGTTATTATTATATTTCAATCTATTCGTCTATTACAATACTTTTTCGCCAGTTAACTTTATATTAGTCAACGCTATTATGATAGCTCATGGATATTTAGAGCTAGTAAATAATCCTGACCTAAGAATATGCAGAAGAATATTCGAATGTGCGGTCTTCGCTACAGCAATTTAAATTTACTGTTTTCTATAACGTCGTCGTTATATTCAAACAATGGAACAATTATTGTTATTTAACTTATTCAAATAAAAGGAAAACACATATGGTAAGGATGGACAATTTTAAATTCCACAATCCTGTAATCCATTCGTCCCACTAACGGAAATGCCTGCGTACAGTTTATAAATAATAATGATGGCGGATGTAACCGACCGTCGACAAGGCTTTGCCTTAAATTATTTATCATCTCCTTCCACGGATTGCTATCCTTTTTATTTTGTACTTTAATCATTGCAATTCGCATCACGGAATGTGAAGTGATGTTATTTAACAGTTCATTTTTCAGATTGTTCGTTAGCAAAAACTTTTCTATTTCTTATGAAAGAAGATTTAAAGATCTTTTGTTTTTAGAGCTCTTTATCTTTTTAATCTTAAAAGTAGCTATTAGGTTTCGTAACAATCGATTTGAATCGTATCAATAACTGAACACAAGAGATCTATCACAAATCATTTTTCTTTGAAAACAATTTAGTGTAGCTCTAGGCAAAAAACACTTAATTTAGAATTGTGTAAACAAATTAATTTATGATATTATCAAATTAAATTTATAAGCTTTGCAATATTGAAGAATAAAAAGCACATTATTAAATTGCCGTTGCATAATCCTAAAATCTCCGAATGCCAAAATGATCTCATACATGAAGACTGCACAACGCTCTGCTAATCCTCTGATACGAGCTCAATAGATTAAAGCATATCAATACATCGACAAAAATCTAATTTCCGGTAAATTAAAATATGTAGATAATTATTACTTTATGTAATATAATGTTGAAATTTTTAAGCAACAATTTATTTTATTATATATAAATACGTTATTATATAGGAGTACTTTATTGTATGCTTTAAAATAAAGATTATTTCATTATAATTTACCAAAGTAAAAAAAAATATTTGACTTTCTTTGAGTTTCACATCACATCATCAGCCTTGTTAGTCCACTGCTAGACTAGGCCTCCAATACAATCTCCCTATCCATTGAGGGTTTGGACCGATCACCACGCTGGTCCAATGCGGGTTGTGGTGGACTGACTTTTTACATGCCCATCCGACGCATGGATCATCTTACTTTTCAGACAATTGGGTGATGCCCAAATTGCCCTAACCAACTAGGAAATAACAATGAAAATTTGTTGCGTCCCGCAGAATTCGAACCACGACCTCCGGTTTCTAAGCACGCCCATACCACTAGGCTACTGGAGGCAGTTAGCACACGCCATACCACTAGGCTAGAGGCAGTTCTTTGAGTTTACTAAATATTATAATTAGCGTAATTATGAAAAGAAAGTAATTATATCAAATATCTTGCGTAAGTAGTGTGTAATCGTTTTCCTATGCATAATTCAGGCATGCCGAGTTACTGTACTAAAATCAATGTATAACTTGTCTAAACATAAAAACTAACAATTAGCAGTATCAACATACTAGCAGTATGAGACTATATAGTTAACGTATTTGTCCTTTACTCCAGTCTTCCCTGTAATTTTCAAAGCGAGTAATCAATTCGGTGTAGTTGTAGCCTTCGTTGTAATCAAACAGTTTAGTATATTTAACTACAGAATCGTAGTGAACTAAATCATTTATTTCGAGACACTTCGTACTACATGAATCTTTAACTACTTCTAAATCAGCGGATAGTAGTAATATATCACTAATAGATATTCCGCTTATAAAAACTCCTTATAACTGGTAAAAATAATTCGAAAAGTGTATAAGTAATTTTAAAATTGAATTGATGCAAACTTAAATATAAAACATTTCTTAGTTCTTTAACAGCTTTTTCACCTTGAATGACCCTACTGATTTTAACTTGATATAATTTATAAACGCAAATAAATGTGTATTGATGATTGTCTCTAGATAATTTAAAAATGATTTTCTAAGATAATTTCAAAAGTTTATTAAAATCATGCTTGAATACAACCTTAACGACGGAGTACTCGGCAGGTTATAAGGATAGCTCATTGCACAAAGCGGTTTTTTAAAAAGTAGTTATAATGTTAATCTTTATTTAATATAGGAGTTTACACTTGCTAATATATTGTCAAACACATTACTACCTATTCTAAAAAGGACGTCTCAGAGTTGAGAAAACTCGGCGAAAGAAACTTAGCGGGTATTATGTCATCTTTTGAACCGCTTCCGTGGTCTCGCGGTATTGGCCCTTGCTTTATAACCGGAGACCGTGGGGTTCGAATCCTGCGGGGAAACAACTTTGTGTTATCGTTGTTTTTTGGTTGTTTAGAACAATTTAGGCCCAATTGTCTGAGAAGTAAGATGTGTGTAGTAACATGTGTCGGATGGGTATGTAAAAAGTTCAACCAGCAACCCGTATTGGACCAGCGTGGGATACGGTGCAAAAACCCCCTAATGGAGAAGGCGTGCATTAGGGGAGGCCTATGTCCAGCAGGCTGATGATAATGATGATCTTTCGAAATGATTAACAAACAATCATAAGCATACAATGTTATGCAATATTGAAACAGAACCTGGAGCGAGCATTTCATTGCCAAGCTGTGCTCTTATTTAAGACCAGGTAGGATGCCGATCTCCGTGCAGTAGCCGATTCAAGTGTGAAGCGAATAGTAGGGCATCGGCCGTCTTGGCGCTTTTTGAAATCTATGTCCATCAGCGATGGTTATGATGAAATGAACTTAATAATGATCTGAATCCAACTGTGATGGTACATTTTTCTAATACATTTATATAAAAGTCACCGCAAATTATAACATATAATATATTATATTATATATCGTATGTAAATATTATACTGTATGTTAAAATTTGCGGTGATTTTAGATTCAGTAAACTATAATAATATTTATTTCGCACCAATTCAAAAGTTAAGTAGTAGGTATAAATACGCATGCAGCAATAAAATGCTCATGCTCTTTACAGACTATTTCAATAGCTTTTTCTCTATTTAACAGGCTAGCAATCCGGCGACATCCAAAATTAGGCATAAATTGATGTTCTTAAAGCCAGTGTTTAAAAATACATAAAATTTCCATATAACTATTTAAGAATAGCTCAACTTCAGGGTTATACGTTATTACTTTTTACTTAGAACGGATTGCAAATTACATGTCAACCTTCAATCCTAATTTTTAAAATACAATAGCATAGCAAACAAGCTAATTGTGTTTTTTTTTATAAAAAAATAGATAAGTGCACCCTATCATATGTCAAATAACAATTATTATAACTAAATATATTATTTATGTCAATAAAATTAATCTTATTAAGGTAAGTGGTCTGCGTTAAACATTAACAACAATTTATATAATATACCAAAACAGTTGTCAAGCTTATATCTATTATTCTTTTCTTGTGGCAAATCTTTAGGATAGGGAAATGTGTGACCTTTTGACCGACTTATCAAAAGAAGGAGGTACGCAATTCTGAGCGTATGTTTTTTCTATATAACATTATGTTACCTCATTGTTCCGCTTCTAGTGCTACGATTTTGTTCATTCTTTTTAATGATAGGTATTAGCTGTCATTTGGTTTTATAGTTTTGTAATAAGTGGTTTAAACGGTATTAAACAAATTAAGAAAATGTCGGTGTCATTATATGCAAACACTGCAGAAACCGTAAAATATAGAATTAAACTATTAACTAACATAACTGTACATCTTTAAACATTCTAATGTAAAACAATATTAAAAATATTTAAATCTCATTTAACGTATTATCAAGTAAGTTTACATAATAGTTGCCTTTTAAAAATTCTTCATTTCATGGAATAAAACGTGTCACACATACTCCGATTTTGATTTAACGAATACTTTAAAAGATATTAGAGATTTAAAATGCGTTGCCGAAAACCGCGACGTCTAGCAGATGGCACATTGTCACCAGCTTATATTGCGCAAAATGGTTAATACTGTTTGAAGTCGGTCATATTGTTCTTGATTAAATTTTGCTTGTTTACATTAAGTTAATTTAGTATCCCTTGATAGTCCTGTAGGTTTTGTGAATGGTCAAAACTGTGTTGAGTGTATTTGAGTCTATGTCCTAGTGAAAGCTTCAGCTGAAACTTTCACATAAATACATGTAAAAAAAGAAAAGCACTGAAGTGGAATATTAAACTTTTACTATCTATTTATTAATTATTCAAAAAAGACTGTTGAAATTGGTTTCAAAAACTAGAAAACTCTAGTTTATATTCGTGTCACCTTAAATTACCAAATTAGAAAAATAATTTATTATTTTTATTGATTCTGGATTTTAGCAAGGAGGAGGAGGTCCTTTAGGTCCTTTAGGAGCCCTAAATTTTTTCATAATCCTTCTGTCAAATTTTATGCTGCATTCTGCCACGTTATCTCATTTACGGAATCTTCATTAGACTGCTAGTCTGAGCTATTCTATTGAAGCAAAAAATTAAAGCATAATAATTTTCTACCTCTGATCCATATATCTGACTCAGGTAATTCCTGAGTCAAAAGCGCGTTTTAAATTAACCTGTCAACTTTCGTTGCGATGAAGGTATGGTGCAAATTAACGCAATATACTGAATACTCAAAAAAATTTAAGAAATATCATTAGTCATTTATATTTTAATGTTGCATAACATGTGTGGTAAATGTTAATTACGTTAGAATAAAAAACCTCTTAGTTTTAACATATTAATATAACAATATAACATAAAATTAGCCAACTGCACAGGAAATATTTTAGTGCACAAGTGTACGTGTAAACACAGGTGCACTCCCTATTCCCTTATACTCTTAAAAGCCCAATGGGACGGATAACCGACACGACTGGAAAGAGATCGGGTGCAGGACCCCTTTTTACATGCCTATCCGACGCATGGATCATCTTACGTTACTTATTGCCCCAAACAACTAGGAAACAACAATGCAAAATTGTCGACTTCCCGCAGGGTTCGAACTCAATGTCCGCTGCCCAGAGAAGAGTTTAAGAGAGGGTGCCGTACTGTTTGCTCCGGCACTGCAGCTAAAGGTGTGTTGGGACACCCGTAGAGAAGAGGGCCAGTCGCGCCGGGGTCGCCAAAGACTGTCGACAGTACAGGTATACCAGCTGCTCCAACTTGGCCGAGGAGCCCTACATATCCCTGCTGCATCGTTACTCCGGCGGCGGAGAATCCGTAACCTGGATTTTTCCGACGGCTAAAAAAACGTCAATTTTCTAGTAAGGTCTTTTGATGTTAAATCGTAACTTACTGGCAGGGCATTATTATATTAGTGAATCCAAGTATAATCTCCAGTAACAACTTCTTCCCTATTCTCATCACAGAGCTCTTAAAACGTGCGACATCGCGGACGGATTATTCTGGCTTTCTAAGGAACCACTAATAAATTGCCTAGCGGTTGACATCTTAGACGAGATACAAACTTGCATCAATCCCTACGGTTCGCAATTTTTTGACTTCCCGTCGTAGAAGAAAAGAACATATTTAACAAATGATTTCCCTGTAATAGACATGTAAAACAATTTTTATTATATTTAGACGATAATTTCATTCCACTACGTAAATTTTTCGCAATTATATTTCGTCTATATAATATTTATTTATCAGTATGTTACATTTTAACATATGAACATATTTTTCTGGTTAAGGAATATTTAAAGAACGTGTCTATATAGTCTATATAATCTTCGTATCAAATAAGTTATTACAGCGTATAATATTTAACTGTTTCATTTATTTGTGAAAATTTGGTTTTCAATTTTAGAAACAGTATCCTTTAAAAACCAAGCCTATGCAATAGATCCAATATATTCAACAATTACAAGACTACTTCTATTGAGGATACTTTGAAAAAAGTAATCTCGATATTGACGTTTGGTGTCTCTGCGATCGTGTATTAAAGACGGGCCTGAAATATAGCGAGACAGTTTCGTATAAGCCGCGAAACTCTCCTCGTGTGTGATAAGTGTTGTGCATCTGTGATTGTGATACTGTGTTGAGTGGTTTAAGGCGGTGTTATGCATCGGGGTCACGCGAGCAATTTCAATTTTTTCTATTAGTATAAGAGACGTTCAGTAGTCGTCATCATTTTTACTCTTTGGAATCTCTAAAAGATTTCTAATAACAACTAATAACATTTCAATTTCTTAAAGTCAATGTTTGAGAGATGTGATTTCAGTTCTCGACAGAAGCAAAAGCATAGAGAAGTTTAACTTTGTACTTTCCTAGAATAAGACGTATGCATACGTTCAAGTAAAGTTTATTTTCATTACGATTCAGCTCAAGTTCTTCATGCATTCCTTTGCACGTTCTACGTCTTTTAATACATTACGCATATTTATGCATATATTATAACCAACTATAAGTTTGTCTCATTGTCACATGGCGAAACATTTTTATTACTAGCAGTGGAGCGCGACTTCGTCCGCATGGTAATAAAAAAAAGATCCTATTAGAGATTTTTTGTGAGGAAAAAGTAGCCATAGTAACTCCAGGTTACATCAGCTATCTTGTAGTGAAAGTTCCGTCAAAATCGGACCAGCCATTCTAGAGATTAGCGAGAAGAAACATATTTAGTCAAAAACAAAAAAAAATATTTTGTCATATGTATTGTTATTTATCACAATGTAATCATTTAAAAATGTATATTTTGATATTACAAACATACACTCCAACTTTTTAATTTGTATAGATTATGAACTTATACGATACTTAGATACAAAAAAGTGTTTATTTATCACTCATTAAAGCACTTTAATTGAAATGTAACATAATCTTGTATATTTCTTTAATTTATTTTATATTTATATATAATAAGCGATTGTATTCTAATTTACAGAATAAAATGGAAAAGATTGCTGATTTTTTTTTCTAACTTGGGAAAGAGTAGGCATTTAACTTCCTAGAACACTTTAATTTAAAAATAAAACATTATTGTTTATATTACTTTAATTTATTTTATATTAATGTGCGTAATATACATTTGCAATTACTAATTGTTGTTCTTACTTATATATAATAGAAAAAAAATCTTGTATATAATAGAAAAAACATAGCTGTATTTTTAAGCTTCGACGTATTCGTCCAAACACTATGGTCCGCAGGCTATAAATAATAATGATGGCGGATGGAGCCGACTGTCGACCCGGCTTTGTCATAATCCAATACTGTTAGTAATTTTTCATTACCTTCGTCGACGGAGGGGACCCTTTTTCATTCGGCAGTTAATTAAATATTTTGCGCGCGAGTATTTCATAACACGTTTCTGCGGAACAAATTTTATTTGAAAAGGCGAATGGAAAATTTACATATTTGAGGGTGTTATTTTTTGTTTTGATGCAGTAAAGTTATTTATTACAAATATAGTTGTCTTTATTTTGCTATAAGCATGTTTAGACCTGTCTTTTTGGTTGACCACTGCGACTACTTGAATAATATGAATGGAAGGTATTGTAGTAGACATCGCAATACATCGATGAATCCCCTTTCTTCCACTGAAGATATATAATAAGCAAAGATTGATAACGCAAACCAGGAAAACTAAATTTTGATTACTATTAGGAGAATCTGTAAAAATTCCGAAAATTGGGCTTTTACTTTGCTTTCTATTGCCAATATTATTTATAGGCAACGAAAATATTTACCTGAGACTGAGCCCTATCTCGTGCCAATAACATAAGCAGGTTAAAACCCTGTCATAGGGTTTCTCCTCTAATTTGCCTTCAACTTGACGCCCTTAAAACCAGAACACCCTAACGTTGATTCACTTTACACATACCACACTAATAATAGCCAGTTCTAAAGGTATGCAATCTATTAAAGCTCAGTAATAAAGGAAGTTAATAAAAAGAAAGTGCATTCAACGAAATATTCATCCGCATTCTATTTAAGATTCTGAGTCATATTGTGCTATCCTAGTTAAGTTAGGTTCTTACCATAGCTTTATAAGAGAAGATTTTATATTAACAAATTTAATTTCCATAGCCAATGAATCCATGAATCTATTTTTTAACAAAACATTATTTATTCAATTTGCTTTCGTTTCATAAAGTATTTTGAAATAGCTTCGTAAATTTCTTAATATTGCGAAATTTCAGAATTAAGATTTCAGCTGTCGAC
Organism: Lamproptera curius; assembly: GCA_029286875.1. Taxonomy (NCBI): domain Eukaryota; kingdom Metazoa; phylum Arthropoda; class Insecta; order Lepidoptera; family Papilionidae; genus Lamproptera; species Lamproptera curius. Next base: position 965,350 of record JAGSMT010000139.1, read on the forward strand.
TGAAGCAAAGCAAAGTTTAAGTTTCTAGTTTTCGAGAATAAGACGTATGCATAGATTTTAGTAAAGTTCATTTTCATTATGATTCAGCTCACGTTTTTCCTTTGCATATGTTTGTCTTTAAACCGAGGGTAAGTTTTCTCTAACGCATGGTGTAGTGAAAACAAAATTCATATAATCTTTGGATTATATGTGTCACTCGGATACAAAAATGTTTTCCTATATTTTTATAAAATATTTAACATGAAAAAGAGATACTAGGCTGTATAATTATACCATTTTAAACTCAACTTTATTTTAGAATACTAGTTGTATTTATTTTGTATATATGTAAATAATAATAGAGAGTTATCTCAGTAAATTACAAGAGATAAAAAAACTTCAATCCCACCAAAGTGTTCATTAATTTGTCAATTGCAAAATTTATTTAAATTTCATCAGTATCCTGCTCTAACATTTTTATTATGTCGGATGTCATTTAAAAGAAAGTACGTTTAACGAAATATTCGTCCGCATCTTATATAAGATTCTGAGTCATTTTGTGCTATCCTAGTTAAGTTAGGTTATAGCTTTATAAAAAAAGGTTTTATATTAACAGATTCAATTTCCATAGCTAACGAATCCACAAAAGCTTACGTAATAATTGTTTTTGTTTTACTCACTACACAAAAGTCGCAATATAAAAGAATTTGGAACCGTTTTTGAATTTTTAACCTCAAAAATATTTGACCAAAGAAGAACAATGGTCCGCAGGCTATAAATAATAATGGCGCATGGAGCCAAGTGTTGACGAGGCTTTGTCATAATCCAATACTGTTAGTAATTTTCCATTACCTTTGTAAACGGAGGGGACTTTTTTCATTCGGCAGTTAATTAAATATTTTGCGTGCGGATATTTCATGACACGTTTCTGTGGAACCAATTTAATTTGAAACGGAATTGAAAAATACACATATTTTTAAAATTCTATTTTCATTTTGATTGAATGTACTAAGAATATTTTTTATTCTTGTCATACAAAAGTTTATTTTCAATTTAACTACATCACAAACTGCACGTATCAAGTAATATCAATTAACTATACGCGTATACCATATTTTCTACGAGATAAAATTGATTTTCGTGATGTTAGTTATAAATGTCTAAGCCCATTGAAAAAAATTATAAAGTTACTAAAAGGCATATACAAAAGTTTACAATCCACGGCAACATTAACAACATTATAATCAAATACTTTAACTTATTATAACTTTTTAAGGTAAAGTAGTAGAATGAAAAAGACATAGTATACAGACATGCTTACATTGTTTTATCTAATATGTTACTTAAAGGGCCAATGTTGCGCCACTCAATTCTGTTTTAGTCCCAAAAGTGTATTTGGCACATGATTTATCACCGCAACCTTATTTGTCCATTAACCTCATGTAGAATCGGTCTCTGAGGAGTGCACACGTATTTTACTAACTGAAAAGTTGATAAAAACACCTTTTCACTAGGAATAATCTAATATTTCAAATTGCATTTAAATATCCAAGCGACAATATTGACAACCGTAACTGACTATTAACATATAAAAGTGAGATGAGTAGAAGGGTAGCCGACATCGTGGATACTGCTGGAAAGCAATTGATTAAAAAATAGCGGCCGATACAGAAAAATGGTCATCTCTGCAGGAAACCACCCTCGCTTGAGAGGGGTTCACTCATTCATAGTTTTAAAACTTTTTATTATGTTTTTTATGTTATAAAACTTTTCATTATTTTTATTACTTTATAAATCTTATAATTTTTTTTTAACATTGTATCAATCACAAATTGCATTTTAAATTAATACAGATTTCTATTTATTCTTCTATCTCCAAATGTACGTTTACTTTATTCGTCTGTACTTAGATTTTGTACCTACAAATGCATGTTACTCAAGAGAAATAAATGGTCTTTTTATTTTTATTTATTTAACAATAAATAACGATTAGGTATTTAGTAGTATTTTCATTCCACCGCTTTAAAGTAATCAATATCTCAATCTTTTTAATAATTTAAAACCATTTATTAATATCGAATTAATGTGACTTCTATATATGCAAAGGGATTAAATAATATACAGGTTAAAAGAAAATCATCATCATCAGCCTGTGATAGTCCACTGATGAACATAGACGTCACGACCTTCGGTTTCTGAAGCACACGCCCATACCACTAGGCTACGGAGGCAGTTCAAAGAAAAGTTGTGAACGTTATTATGTCTATAATAACCTTCGCGTACTTTTCTTTTAAGCTTTTAGACTTTTATTTCAAGTCTATTAAAATCTATTTGGTATATCATTTTTAAAACAATAATTCTGAAGTAGAGATAACCAAAAAACATTTCCCTTAAATAAAAAGCAATCAATATTCAACTATACCATCTAAGGTTTTTGAGTAAGATAGTTCAGAGAATTGCAGGCCGCTGGAAAGTAATAAATCAAATAGCAGAATGCCACTGACGACCAAAATATGAATTTTCAAAAATCAAGACTTTATTGTCACCTCTCAAAGAAGTTAAGAATTCTTCCGTTACATTGAAATAAATAATTCAAAATTTTAAATACCAAATAATAAGAGATAAAATACATTTTCACATGTCTACGACCACATAACTTCAACACAAAAAACTATTTTATTCACGTACACGAATATTACCAAAATAAAGTTATTTGAGTGTAACTTTCGAGACTGCTCACGAAGCTATCTAAATTTTAAAGTAAGACTTCAACCGTGTGAAAGTTTTGTTCCCGACGCAGCGTTTGCTTTAATGATATGGCCATTATAAAAAATTTACAACCGCCTTTATACTAGAACTTTGTATATTTAAAATCAATATAACTATTTTTATCTTTTTCCCAATGCTCAATTCTAATATATATTTTGAGAGATCAAATTATCTCTTTAGAGCAAATTTAGGCAACAGGCAAAATTAATTAAGGTAAGCTGGGTATAATTATTAATATATATATATATTTATATAATAATTTATTATGTTTTTAAATACATAAAATAAGGCATTTTTGTTTTTACCGTAAATGCCTGTTACAAATACGTATAAATATGTTTTAAAGGTGTTGTCATATTTTAAAGTAACAAATTCTCCCCGTAAAATACGTATATAATACAACAAAGTATTTTCTGCGTAAATTCTTCCTTCATGCAGATTAGAAGATTTATAAAAAAATAATAACTCTCTTCTTTAATAATGCAAGAAAAAATAGCTTTCATATTTTCTTAATTGCCTTGATTGCCAATATTATTTTAGTTAGAAAACTAGTTGTAATTATTTTTTATTCATGTAAATAACAGTTAAAGCGTTTACTCAGAAAACTGGCAAGGATAAAAAAACTTCAATCCCACGAATGTGTTCAGTAATTTTACAATTGAAAAAATTATTGAAAATTTATTAGTATCCTGTTCTAACATTTTTATTATGTCAGATGTCATTTAAAAAAGTCCGTTCAACGAAAGATTCATCCGAATTTTATATAACATTTTGAGTAATTTTGTGCTATCCTTGTTAAGATAGGTCATAGTTTTATAAAAAAAGATTTTATATCAATAGATTCAATTTCTATAGCTAACGAAACCGCGAAAGCTTACGTTATAATTGTTGTTGTTTTAAGTCACTACACAAAAGTAGCAATATAAACAAATTTGGAACCCTTTTTTAATTTTTTATCTCAAACATATTCGACCAGAGAAGAACAACGGTACGCAGGCTATAAATAATAATGATGGCGCATGGAGCCAAGTGTTGACGAGGCTTTGTCATAATCCAATACTGTTAGTAATTTTTCTATTACCTTCGTCAACGGAGGGGAGCTTTTTCATTTGGCAGTTAATTAAATTAAATTCGAAACGCGAATCGAAAAATACACGTACATGTTTTTAACAATCCTATTTTTATTTTAATTGTATGTACTAAGAATATGATTATAAACACAGTAAAAAGAAACGTCTAAGAAATGTTGTTCAAATGTCATTAAATATTCTTGTCATACAAAAGGTTATTGTTAATATTACTTCATCACAACAGGTAATATCAATTAAATATAAAGTAGAAAATATGCTATTATTTTCTACGCGATAAAATTGATGTTGCGTAATGTTTGAGGTTAGTTATAATTGTCAAAACCCAAAATGATTAGAAAGCTACCTAAAAGCATATAAAACATTATAATCGTAGCTTTCATAATATTTTAAGATAAAGTATTAGAATGAAAAAGACATGCTTAAATTTACAGACATGCCTTAATTGTTTTATTTCATAAGTTACTTTCAGAGTCTGTGTTGCGCCACTTAATTCTGTTTTAGTCCCATAAGTGTATTTGGCATATAATTTATCACCGCAACCTTATTTGTCCATTAACCTCACGTAGAATCGGTCTCTGAGGAGCGCACACGTATTTTACTAACCGAAAAATTGAGAAAACACCTTTTCACTAGATATATCCAATATAGCATTTTACATTTAAACATGCGAGCAACAATTTTGACAACCGTAACGGACTAATAACAAATCTGATAATCATTAGACCATTGAGTTACAAGTTCATATTATCTTTATTAAGTGCCTCCGTCGCCTAGTGGTATGGACGTGTGCTTTAGAAACTGAGGTAGTGGGTTCGAACATAGCCTTTTGGTATTATGCCCGCCATTGTACTTCTTTGTGAACATATCTTTGAAAGATAAACTGATCTATCACCAAATTGCAATAAAAAGTTGGTGGTAAATGAATATAGCATTATTCATCATTCATCATCGTTATCAGCCCGTGTTAGTCCACTATTGGACACCCCGCTGGTCCAATGCAGGTTGGGGGGTGGACCGACTTTTTACATGCCTATATGATGCATGGATCATCTTAATTTTCAGACAATTGGGTAATCGGCCCAAATTGCCCTAACCAATGAGGAAACTACAATGAAAATTTGTTGAGTCCCAGTAGGATTCCAGCCCACGTCCTCCAGTTTCTAAATCACACACCCTTACCACTAGGCTACGGAGGCAGTCGCATTATTTGTAAACATTTTGTTGTATAATTTGGAGTAGCATTATGTGTAAACATATAAACATAACTAACTAATGTAATAAAGAAGAAACGCAAAGAAACTAAAGTGGCACCTCCATTTTAGTTTCTTTGCGTAACAGGCAGGCCACGTAGCAAGGGTGAGCGTTACTCGGTGGACAATCAGGTTGACATCATGGCCAAGCCCCTTAGGATATAAGAAATAAGGAGCCCTAAAATGAGATGAGTAAATAGTAGCCGACATCGTGGAAACTGCTGGAAAGCAATGGATTAAAAAATAGCTAGAAAACTGATCATCTCTGAAGGAAGACTTTAACCTCGCTTGAGAGGAGTTCACTTTATAATTGCTATATAACTTGATAATAGCACAATTTTATTAGCTTTACTCGCAAATGTGCTCCAGTTATTATAATAGGTATTAGCTCAGTTGCACACCAAGAGCTTAATCTTATGCTAGAAACTCTGAACATTGTAGTATGGTATGTGTAAACAAGAACGCAAACTGGGGATAGTAACAGTATTTTTATAAGAGAATGTATTATGACAAGTTATTTTCGTGAGTCGACCACCAATAATTAGGGCTTAATAGTCAAGAGATCTTTTAAATTACTGCTTAAAATTAAAATACGAGAATGTTTTGATTTATCGTTTTAAAAACCAAAATTCTGAAGGAGAAATGACCTAAAATATTTCCTCATATAAAAAGCAATCAACATTCCACTATACCACCAAAAGGTTTTTGAGTAAGTTAGCTCAGAGCATTCGTAGCCCGTTAGAAAATAATAGGTAACTTAAATAGCAGAATGCCACTGACGATGAAAATATGACTATTAAAAAAATCTATAGTTTATTGTCCCCTCCTGTTCACGTTATAAGATTAATACAATTAAAAAAATTTAAAATTTTTTCGTGTTATGAATTTTAGCTAATAAAATTTATAGGGTTTTGTCACTGACATATACTTTATCCATAAGTACATATTATACTGCCCTTAAAATTAGTGTAACCCATCAGTGTACTAATGGACTTTTGCAAGTTAAATTTGTTTTATGCCTTAGTTTGCAGTTTAAAAATATTAAATGGTATTTTAGCAAGAAATAAATCAGCAAGTGAAGATAAAACATCATTACTAGCATAAACGTGTTTACATTGAATCAAATAATTTTATAACTTTATAGCAAAATAATAAAAGATTAGTAATAGACATTTTAACGTGTCTACGACCACATAATTTCAACACAAAAACAATTTTATTCATGTACGCGAACACTACTAGAGTAAAGTTATTTGAGTATAACTATTGAGACTGCTCACGAAGCTATCTAAATTTCCAACTAAAACTTCGGCGCTGTTTAAGTTTTGTTTCCGACGCAGCGTTTGGTTTAATGATATGACCATAATAAAAATTCACAAAAGCCTTTATACCAGAATTTCGTACATTTGATATCAATAAAACCAATATAACTATATCGACAGAAGAAAACAGTAACTTTGGTGAACAATTTCGTTTTTGTCAGTTACGACGGTTCCGTTTTCTCAATTCTCCGAAATATTTCGTGAGATAAACTATCTTTAGAATTGTAAAGTTAGCCAGCAGACATAATTGTATAAATTTTTTAGGGATTATATATTTATGTTTTGGGTAATCAACCTTTGCACTTGATAATTTAAAAAAAAGTGCACACTAAACATTATCTTACAAGTTAGTAATGATGTAATCTTGCAGGTTGGAATACGGCATTTGTTTCGGCTGCGGCTTGATATACCATGCGAGAAATTTTTGGTAAAACAAGAGATCTGACGCGACAGTCTTAGTGTTTATTTAAAAATAAATGTACGCATAATATGTTAAACACACGGAAAAACTTTGTTATAAATATGGTTGTAATGATTTATTATGACCGAAGAGTTTCTATCTGTTGTTCATTTTCGTCATTTATGTTCTGTTCAGGTCATTAAATTAAGAATTTTTCAAATTAAAATTTGATTGTCAGTAAACATTTTTTAAATTTATTATATTAAAAACCGTAATATAGTACAATGGCAACATTTGGAATTCACATGTATCAGTTTCAGCCCATTCTGAAATCGCTATAAATTAGATAAACAAAGTTTCGTAGTTTCGTATCTGCCAAAGTTCTAATTCAATTCATTCTGTTATACGGACACTTTGCTTTACGATACCCATGTATATATATCGATCTATTCGCAAAATTAGATGAAAATTTCTTAAACTTTACAGTTCACTATCTTGCATTATAGTAGATATTTTAAAGGTTTATAAAACCATTTATATTTTATGAATTATTTATTGTACAAAGTTTTTATTGAAAACCAATTTATATTAATTTTAAAATTTTGTTTTTTATTCTGTGTTATCATACAAGTTTGTATTCCATTTACGACGAAAGATAATGTTTTAAGATGTCTTAACTGACCAAATTAAATTGTTTATTTAATAATTGTGACTCGGCTACATTTCTTACAATAAAATCGTATTAGTCAGAATATTTTTTTTATGGTATACGAAGGCAGGCGAGCAGTCGGGCCACCTGATGGGAAGTGGTCACCGACGCCCACAGACATTGGCAATACCAGTGGTATCGCCAACGCGCTGCCTACCGTGAGACATAGGATGTTATGTCTCATTTACCCAGTAAATAGCTGACGGTGCCCGAATTGGAACACAGCAGTGTTTTCACACTGCTGCTTCTCGGCAGAAATAGGCACCGCGGTGGTAGCCACCCAGACGGTCTTCTGTAAACACCGGTATATAAAACAAAAATGTCATAAAATTGTTAGCAACGTACTTTTACACTTTTAAAAATTCTATACAATAATAAATACTATGTTTATAAATAATTAGAGGCAGATGACAGGGCAATGTAGTAGTGATCTAACTAATTTCAATACGTTTTTTTGATAGTTCTATAGTTAAACATAAAATTTCAGCTAATGTAATGATAATAGATGAAAGCGATATCGATGATTTTGCATATTTCGCAAATTTTCACTTACGAAGAAAAATGTCTGTTCATTGGATACGGGCGTGGAATGGACGATGATAACTAATATTTCGTCCATTTATCAAAATCTTTACAATATCGTTAAAATGCTAGTCGTAGGCGGAATGTGTATTTAGTCAAGTGTACTTTACTACCTTACTAGTACTCTTCTATCTTATATATCTATATCTTGTATATCTATATCTTTCTTATATATAATCTTACGTATACTACCTTAATAATAATCGAGAAATTTAATTTGTCACTGGTAAGTCGTTAAATTAAGAAAGTATTTTAAAGACCCGAAAAAACTAAAAACCTTACACGGGTAATTATTTTAAACAAAAAAAAAAACCCTGGTAATATCGTATACGAATTTAACAGGCAGAGTTTGTTACTTAAGAATGTGACAATGTCTCTTATAGATATAAGAGTATGTTACATGAAAGACATTTGGGATAAAAATGAAAATGCTTCAATTCTTCAATCCTTAAATAAATTAATTGCCTATTACTTCTATAAAATTGATTTGGTAACGTGATTTAACTTTGTTGTGAACGTAAAGATGTGATATGATACGATTTTTATATAAAACTAACAGATCATTTGCTTATTACAACAAACAAACCAACGTTATGCCAACAAATTTTGGTAAAAAAAGCCACTTCAATTTTTTTTATTCCCAAGTATTCCACTAGCGAAAATATTGAGAGACCAATACTTCCCATTTCGCTTTACTAAAAAAGAGTATTGTAAGATTTCCGAGCGTAGTCCCCGAATACTACGCAAGCTTGAGCTTTGGAAATCCTCTTAAACGTCACGTAGCAAATACCGTAGCACCGTCGTCGGTGACAGTGTGAATGTTTTCAACTAAATCGAGATTTTACGAAGTGCGTTTGTCACCGAGAGCTATATTAACAGCTGTTGTAAGATTAACGCTACGACGTTTTGCCTTGGCAGAATTTACTCTGTTAACTTAATCAGCGTTTCGCATCACTTTAAATTTAAGTTAGTTTCGACTTCAAATTCAAATATCTTTGTTCAATATAGAAGTTTACACTTGCTTATTGATTGTCAAACACACTACCACCGGTTCGTAAAAGGACGCCTCAGACCATCATCATCTTTTAAAAATAACAAACAATTTGATAATTCGGCATTACATATTATGCAATTTTGAAACAAGACCTGGAGCGAAAAAAAAGTAGCCCGAGTTTTTTCCAGTTACTTCAGCTATCTTCCAGTAAAAGTCCTGTCAAAATCAGACTCGCCATTTCAGAGATTAGACAAAACAAACAGGCAGACAAATTACATATGTCTTTTAAAGTCATTGGATAATAAAACTATTGGACATAAACTAGACATGAAGTTTTATTACAATCCACCTCGTAAAAGTTACATATTAGTTCAAACTGATATTGATATAAGTTTTGTATATTTTATACGATTAAAGATTATTTCAATTCGTGAATTGTTTATAATGTAAAGAAAAAAATGTATTTATCTACCTCAAAATATTTAAAATACATATATTACTCAAAGTACATAAAATCAACAATAATAAGATAGCAAGGAGGTTTTACTTATTTAAATAAAAAAACATCAGGTTGCGCAACACATCACTGAGCTACGGTGGCGCTTTGACCAACGGTGACCTCTACGTGATTATGAAACTATGTACTGAACATAGTGGTAACCTGTGCAACGATGTTACTAAATTATTTTCTATGTAACAGAGTTAAAAACAAAGCATCCTTTGTTGTTGAACAACAATATTACTTTATTTTAATAGCCTCCAAAAGGTAAAAAAATTATCCCCTTAAAAAAGAACTGACTAAGATAAAGTAGGTTACCATGAAGAGAATGTCTTGCTCGCCTGTATCTTTATATATTAAAACAGAAAAACTATCATTGAACATTTCTTCCTTAGTTGATAAAAATTGTAATAACCTGGATATTATTAGCTGAGAGGAAAAGGTCTTATTTTATAACAATAGGTCGTTTAGTATTCATAACTTATCATCACCTTGCACTGGTGCATGTGTCGTTTTCGGAAGCCGTAATTACAGTTATCGACGCGACCTCGCATTCACTGGACAGATTAATCCTCTAAAATAGGAACTACGTTTTAACCAAGTTAAATTACTATCCAGCCAATAATCATAATATAATCTGCTGCATTTTATTAGTGAGTTATTAAATTACTATTAAGTAGTGTCCGACCGAACTTTCGGTTTCGGTTTCGGTTTCGGCCGAGTTTCGGCCAAAAATCAAGTTTCAGCCAGTTTGGTTTCGGCCAATTGGCTGAAACTTTTGCCGAAACCGAAACTGGTTTCAGAAGTGTTTTCAATTTCAAAATAGTAGTGAAAGTTAAATGTATCATTGCTACAATCGAGCTCAGATCAGTCGATTTTAGTTCAGACAAACATTCCAAGTTTAACAAAAGAAATTGATGATTCTTTTAGAAAGACGAGTTGGGAACAAGTAGTAGTGAGAACAAAATATATACCTTGGTAACCAAAAAATAAATACAAATAATACTGGAAAGCGTAGCTCAGATACTTGTTGTGTTAATAAATAAATCTTCTAGTCTCATATTTTATTTAAATTTTGTGTTTTATTCTGTGTTATCCTGCAAGTTTGTATTCCATTTACGACGAAAGATAATGTTTTAAGATGTCTTAACTGCCAAATTAAATTGTTTATTTAATAATTGTGACTCGGCTACATTTTACAATAAAAATCCTATTAGTCCGAATATTTTTATGGTATACGCAGGCAGACGAGAGTTGGGCCACCTGACGGGAAGTGGTCACCAACGCCCATGACATTGGCAATACCAGTGGTATCGCCAACGCGCTGCCACCGTGAGACATAGGATGTTAAGTCTCGTTTACCCAGTAAATACGCTGGCTACGGTGCCCTTCAACCGGAACACAGCAGTGTTTTCACACTGCTGCTTCGAGGCAAAAATAGGCACCGCGGTGGTACCCACCCAGACGGTCTCCTGTAAGCACCTACCACCGGTATATAAAACAAAAATGTAATAAAAATAGGTAGCAACGTACTTTTTACTCTTTAACACTTTTAAAAATTCTATACAGACTATGTTTATAAATATATAGATGCAGATGTCAGGGCAATGTAGTAGTGATCTAACTAATTTCAATACGTTTTTTGATAGTTCTATAGTTAAACATAAAATTTCAACTAATGTAATAATAATAGATGAAAGCGATATCGATGATTTTGCATATTTCGCAAATTTTCACTTACGAAGAAAAATGTCTGTTCATTGGATACGGGCGTGGAATGGACGATGATAACTAATATTTCGTCCATTTATCAAAATCTTTACAATATCGTTAAAATGCTAGTCGTAGGCGGAATGTGTATTTAGTCAAGTTACTTTGCTACCTTACTAGTACTCTAATACTATCTTATATATGTATAATCTTACGTTTACTGCCTTAATAGTAATCGAGAAATTTAATTTGTCACTGGTAAGTCGTTGACTGCCTCCGTAGCCCTAGTGGTATGGGCGTGTGCTTTAGAAACCGGAGGTCGTGGTTCGAATCCTGCAGGGGTTGCAACAAATTTTCATTTGTTGTTTCCAGTTGGTTAGGGCAATTTGGGCCTGATCACCAATTGTCTGAAAAGTAAGATGATCCATGCGTCGATGGGCATGTAAAAGTCGGTCCACCCACCAACCCGCATTGGACCAGCGTGGTGGATACGTCCAAACCCCTAATGGATAAGGGTGTATTAGAGGAGGCCTATGTCCAGCAGTGGACTAACAAAGGCTGATGATGTGATGTGAAGTCGTTAAATTAAGAAATTATTTTAAAGACCTGAAAAAACTAAAAACCTTTCACGGGTAATTGTTTTGAACAAAAAAAACCCTGGTAATATCGTATACGTATTTAACAGGCAGAGTTTGTTACCTAAGAATGTGACAATGCCTCTTATAGATATAAGAGTATGTTACATGAAAGACATTTGGGTTAAAAATGAAAATGCTTCAATATATCTACATCCCCTTAAATAAATTAATTGTCTGTTACTTCTATAAAGTTGATTTGGTAACGTGTGATTAAACTTTGTTTTAAACATAACGATATGATATGATACGATTTTTATATAAAACTAACAGATCATTTGCTTATTACAACAAACAACCAACGTTATGCCAATAAATTTTGGTAAAAATAACCACTTCAATTTTTTTTTAATATCAAGTATTCCACTAGCGAAAATATTGAGAGACCAATACTTCCCACTTTCACGTGAGCATTCGACATTCCGTTTTACTAAAAAACAGTATTGTAGGATTTCCGAGCGTAGTCCCCGAATACTACGCTGGTTTGAGCTTTGGAAATCCTCTTAAACGTCACGTAGCAAATACCGTAGCACCGTCGTAGGTGACAGCGTGAATGTTTTCAACTAAATCGAGATTTTACGAAGTGCGCTTGTCACCGTGAGCTATATTAACAGCTGTTGTAAGATTAACGCTAAGACGTTTTGCCTTGGCAGAATTTACTCTGTTAACTTAATCAGCGTTTCGTATCACTTTAAATTTTAGTTAGTTTAATGAGTTAGTTTAGTTGTAGTATTTTTCTGATTTATTAATGACTAGTTGTTGCACGGGACTTCACCCGCGTGGCAATCAAAAAAATAAATTTGGCAATCCAAAAAAATTTTTGTCAAAAAAGTAGCCCGAGTTATTTCCAGTTCTTTCAGCTATCTTCCAGTAAAATTCCTGTCAAAATCAGACTCGCCATTTCAGAGATTAGACAAAACGAACAGGCAGACAAATTACATATGTCTTTTAAAGTCATTGGATAATAAAACTATTGGACATAAACTAGACATAAAGTTTTATTACAATCCACCTCGTAAAAGTTACATATTAGTTCAAACTGATATTGATATAAGTTTTGTATATTTTATACGATTAAAGATTACTTCAATTCCTGAATTGTTTATAATGTATAGAAAAAAATGTATTTATCTACCTCAAAGTATTTAAAATGAATGAGTGAGTATTGCAGTTTTAACAGTCATCAATAATAAGATAGCAAGGAGGTTTTACTTAGTTAATTAAGAAAAAAAAACATCAGGTTTCCGCTACACATCACTGAGCTACGGTGGCGCTTTAACCAACGGTGACCAGGCCCAAGATGGCCGGTCCTCCTTCGCCTCTACGTGATTATGAAACTATGTACTGAACATAGTGGTAACCTGTGCAACGATGTAACTAAATTATTTTCTATGTAACAGAGTTAAAAACAAAGCATCTTTTGTTGTTGAACAACAGTGTTACTTTATTTCAATAGCCTCCAAAAGGTAAAAAAATTATCCCCTAAAAAAAAGAACTGACTAAGATAAAGTAAGTTACCATGAAGAGAATGTCTTGCTCGCCTGTATCTTTATTATGTTAAAACAAAAACAGACCTTAGTTGATAAAAATTGTAATAACCTGGATATTATTAGCTGAGAGGAAAAGGTCTTATTTTATAACAATAGGTCGTTTAGTGTTCATAACTTATCATTACCTTGCACTGGTGCATGTGTCGTTGTCGGAAGCCGTAATTACAGTTATCGACGTGACCTCGCATTCACAGGACGGATTAATCCTCTAAAATAGGAACTACGTTTTAACCGAGTTAAAATTACTATCCAGCCAATAATCATAATAAAATCTGCTGCATTATATTAGTGAGTTATTAAATTACTATTAAATGGATAGTGTAATCATATGTGACTCCACTACACAAAATAAAAAATATGTTTTGTTTCTATCAAGGATTCCTATATAAGTTATAAAATATACATTATTAGGTTTAATATATGTAGAAATTAGAATATTTTTGTTATTAGTACAATAAAACAGCTGGCGATTTGATAGTGAAGACGTTTATTTATTACTAGCGACCCGCCCCGGCTCCGCACGCGTGCAACACTGATGTCTGTAACATATATATATATATATATATATATATATATATAAACTAAATCTTTAATCACACTATCTATTAAAAAAACCGCAACAAAATCCGTTGCGTAGTTTAAAAGATTTAAGCATACATAGGGATATAGGGACAAAGCAAGGGACTTTGTTTTATACTGTCTAGTGGTTAATATTAATTCAGCCCACATTTAACCTATATTTATTTTGTGCTCTATGTAATGTACTAAGATCAAGTAATATCATAAATGCTAAAGTTGAGAAGAGTACACGCTTGTGATATTTTAAAGTGTAAAGGATATCATTCATAAGAATATTATGTAAACTATCAGAAACACAACATCTTTCAAGTCAAAAGGAAACATTCGCCCTCCGCTGGCTAGCAGTTATTTCGACATATGCCACGAAAACCGTTAATTGTATTATTGTTAATAATTTAGTATTAATGTAATAAATCAATATTATCTTGTTATTACCTTAAATGGTCTTAGAAACCAGAATAGATACGTGCACGTCTGCAACAAGACAGCATCTTTGCCCTAAGAAATGAGATTCTATGTCACATTTATCCAGTAATAAAGCTTCAAACCGGAAGACAGCTGTGTATACACACTCCGGCAGAAAAGCTATAGTTATAACATAATTTTAATTTATTCATACGAAACTAAAACTATTCACTTGCTAACTTCCACGTGCTAACATCCAATAATATTTAGTCTAATTTTCTCCTATATTCATGATATAGTTTACTACCTATTTTAGAGACTTTTTGGTTTTCGTCTGAAGCTTTGGTTCAAAGCAAGACGACCTAAAAGTTAATCTTCGTATCCATTTCTCTAGAATCCAGCGTATGCATAGATTTCAGTAAAACTTCCTTTTGATTAATATTCAGCGCACGTTTCACGTCGCCACATATTTGTCTGATTTTCATTGAACTCTAGTATATAGTGTCAATAAAATTAATAACTTTGATTATTTAGAAACTATAGGACTCTAATGTGTAATGGTTGGTAAGGACTTTAGAACCCGGAGGTCGTGGGTACGAATCAGGCGAGTTCAACAAACTTTTCATTGTTTTTTCTTAATTGTTAATTGTTAACAAAAGAAATTGATGATTCTTTTAGAAAGACGAGTTGGGAACAAGTAGTAGTGAGAACAAAATATATACACCTTTGGTAACCAAAAATAAATACAAATAATACTGGAAAGGTAGCTCAGATACTTGTTGTGTTAATAAATAAATCTTCTAGTCTCTTTACTTTTTTCTGAATGTAGTAATTTCTTTGCGTGTAGTCATGTGTGGCGAAATGTTCTCGAAAAAGGAAAACCCAAGTGCGATCTTGTTAATAAAACCACTGTTATAAAAAGTTAACAATGATTTATTGCGGCTCAAAGGTAACATGAGAAGAGTCTGCTCTGTCATATTCAATTGTCGCAAAGTTGGCTTCTTAATTTTGAGTAGGGAGAACGTACACGGAAGACGAACATTGTTGCAGCCGTCCATCGAAGCTAGATCATAGAATGTCGTTTCGTGGATTAGGTATCAATTACCATCTGATACCTAATCCACGAAACGAGCATTTCATATAGAGGTACTCAACGCATATTCACACAAATTTTGAATATGAGAAAAATCTGTACATGATGGGTGCCGAGAATCAGAAACAAAATCGACTTAACAATTCGAAGATATCGTTGGACAAGTTCCAAAATTTTACATCTAGTTTTGTGACAATTGACGAAACACGGGTTTATCCTGAAGGATCTGATAGCCGTGGCCGTGTTATATTGCCTGGCCAGGGTATAGCCTCAATATTTTGGGACTCAGAAAGGATATTGTTGATTGATTACCTGTTGCGTGGAACCATCACTACAGATTATGCAGCTTTAATACCGAGGTTGAGAAATGCCATCAAGATAAAAAGAGGCAAACTTTGAACGGGCGAGCTGTTTTATCTTGACAACGTACCGGCGCATAGGTTGGCATTAGCGATGGCCACCGTTCAGCATGCTAGCGTACAATTGGTCGAGCATTCACCAGATCTGGCGCCTAGCTATTTTTCATCTTCTCCAAATTGATACAATACTTAAGAGGAAACATGTGTTTAAACTATATATAACAAGTAAACGATGCCGTGGAGACCTTTTTGCAGGACCAAGACAATCCATTTTTTAAAGGATTTAAAGCATTGGAAACTTGGAACGCTGGACTTGGTGTGTTGGTGGACTCGGAGATTATGTAGAAAAATAAATAATTAAGCTATCATAGTCATTATATTCTATCTCATTTTTACAACTTTTTGATCCCCCCCTCGGAACTACAAATAGAAACCAAAGTATTATCTAAATGATAATAAAATTGAAAATAATCATTTTATTTTTAATTTTATTATCAATACTTAGTCTTTAATGCAACAGTCATAATTATTAATTTATTTATTAATAACTCATATTGCTATAAGAAGTTTATTTGAAAAAAAAATTGATATATTTTAAATATTTTGTTACATAAAAATATTATTAGCAACTGAAATAAACGATTACCACACGTTTAATATACTGTCTCATTCCATGAATAATGTAAAATAATAGGCATAAAACTCCATATTTTAGTATTTCAAAATTTTGTACTTGATCACGTGAGTTTCGGTTTCGGTTTGGTTTCGGCCGAAACTGAAGCCACGGCCGAACTTTCGGTTTCGGTTTCGGTTTCGGCCGGAAAAACAGTTTCGGTCGGACTCTACTATTAATGGATAATGAAATCATATGTGACTCCACTACACAAATAAAAAAAAAATGTTTTGTTTCTAACAAGGATTTCTATATAAGTTATAAAATATAGATTGTTAGGTTTAATATATGCAGAAATTAGAATATTTTTGTTATTAGTACAATAAAACAGCTGGCGATTTGATAGTGAAGACGTTTATTTATTACTAGCGACCCGCCCCGGCTCCGCACGCGTGCAACACTGATGTCTGTAATATGTATATATTATATATATATATATATATATATATATAAACCAAATCTTTAATCACACTATCTATTAAAAAACTGCATCAAAATCCGTTGTAGTTTAAAAGATTTAAGCATACATAGGGATATAGGGACAAAGCAAGGGACTTTGTTTTATACTGTGTAGTGGTTGATATCAATTCAGCCCACATTTAACCTATATTTATTTTGTGTTCTGTGTAATGTACTAAGATCAAGTAATATCATAAATGGTAAAGTTGAGAAGAGTACACGCTTGTCATATGTTGAAGTGTAAAGGATATAATTCATAAGAATATGATGTAAACTATCAGAAACACAACATCTTTCAAGTCGAAAGGAAACATTCGTTATCCGCTGGCTAGCCGTTATTTCGACATATGCCATGAAAACCGTTAATTTTATAATTGTTAATAATTTATTATTAATGTAATAAATCAATATTGTATTGTTATTACCTTAAATGGTCTTAGAAACCAGAGTAGATACGCGGACGTCTGCAACGAGACAATCTTTGCCCTGAGAAATGAAATGCTATGTCACATTTACCCAGTAATAAAACTTCAAAGCGGAAGACAGCTGTGTATACACACTCCTGATCTGCGGCAGAAAAGCTATAGTTAAAGACGCTGTAATGTATAGATTGAAGAAAAGATATAGTTATAATATATTTATACGAAACTACAAATATTCACTTGCTAACTTCCACGTGCTAATATCCAATAATATTTAGTCTAATTTTCTCATACATTCATGGTATAGTTTACTACCTATTTTAGAGACTTTGGTTTTCATCTGAAGCTTTGGTACAAAGCAAGAAGACCTAAAAGTTAATCTTCGTATCCATTCCTCAAGAATCCAGCGTATGCATAGATTTCAGTACAACTTCCTTTTGAATAATATTCAGCGCACGTTTCACGTCGCCACAGATTTGTCTGATTTTAATTAAATTCTAGTATATAGTGTCAATAAAATTAATAACTTTGATTATTTAGAAACTATAGGACTCTAAAGTGTGTAATGGTGGTAAGGACTTTAGGACCCGGAGATCGTGGGTACGAATCCGGCGGGGTTCAACAAACTTTTCATTGTTTTTTCTTAGTTGGTAATTGTTTGTAACGTAAATTGATCAATGCGGTGAATCTCTTCGATCGAGTCCGTTTTACGATCAATCAGACTATCAAAGTTACGTAGTAGAGTGCACCTGTGTCTACAATAATATGTTGCCTTGTTTATCTCAAATATAGATCGGTCGCCGTGGTAGGAATCGACTTGAAAAACATGACCTTTCAATCTATTTGTCTATTACTTTTTTTTTTACTACTAAGCTATAAATTAGTCAACGCTTTTATGTTAGTTAAATGGAGTAAGTAGAGCTAATAAATAAACCTGACCAAAAATTATATTAGAATAGCGGTCTTTGCTCCAGCAATATACATTTACCGTTTTCACTAATTTTATCGTTATACCTATACAATAGCATAATTCTTCTTATTTAATTTAATTATATAGAAAGAAAACACATATGGTAAGGATAGACAATTTTAAATTCAACAATCCTGTAATCCATTCTTCATGCTAACGTAAATGCCTACGAACACTTTATAAATAATAATGACGGCGGATGTAACCCACCGTCGACAAGGCTTTGCCTTAATTTATTTATCATCTCCTTCCTCGAATTGCTATCCTTTTTTTATTTTTTTACTTTAATCAATGCAATTCGCATCCCGAAATGTGAAATGATGTTAATTAACGGTTAATTTTTTAGTTTTATTTGAGTTTTCAGATTGTTAGTTGGCAAAAAACTTTTCTATTTCGTTTAGAAAAGATTTCGAGATATTTTGATTTTAGTGTCCTTTATATTTTAAATAGCTATTAGATTTCTTTACAATCGAATTGAATCGTAATAAAAAATAAAGACAAGATGTCCATCCTATCGCTAATCATTTTAATTTGAAAGCAATTTAGTGTAGGTAAAGGCTAAATTAATTTATAATATTATCAAATTAAATTTATAAGCTTTGCAATATTGAAGAATAAAAAGCACGTTATTAAATTTGTCGTTGCATAATCTTAAAAATGTGAAATCCGATGGCCAAAATGATCTCACACATGAAGACTTCACAACACTCTGCTAATCTTCTGATACGAGTTCATTGGATTAAAGCATATCAATACATCGACAAAAATGTAATTTTCGGTAAATTACAATTTGTAATATCTAGATATTTATTTCTTTATATGACATAATGTTGAAATTTTAAGCTAATATTTGTTTATATTATTAAAATACTTTATTGTATTATTTAAAATAAAGATTATTTGATTACATTTTACAAAAATCGGGAGAATCGTTTTTATACTCATGGTAAAAAAACAATTAATTTTATTAGGTTTATTTAATCTTAATCTTAAGGCACAGCAATGGAAAAAAAGTAATATCAAATATCTTTATTCTGACATAATCGTTTTCCTTTGCATAATTTGGCCCCTTCCTAATTAAATACATACATACATCACCAGCCTGTGATAGTCCACTGCTGGACACAAGCCTCCCCTCTATCGATTAGTTGGTTTTGGACTGTAACCCACCACGTTGGTCAAATGCGGATTGATGGGCGGACCGACTTTTTACATGCCCATCTTACTTACTTTTCAGACAATTGGGTGATCGGCCTAAATTGCCATAACCAACAGAAAACAACAATGAAAATTTGTTGAGTCCCCGCAGGATTCGAACCCACCACCTCCCGATTCTAAGGCACACGCCCATACCGCTAGGCTACGGAGGCCTGCTGAATTACTGAGATAATATAAATGTATAATTTGTCTTAACATATCAACCTTCTAGCGGTATAATACTACCCAGTTATCGTATTTGTCCTTCACTCCAGTCTTCTCCGTATTTTTTAAAGCGTATGCCTTCCTTGTGATTGAACAGTTTAATAAATACAGAATCGTAGTGAACTTATACATGCATTTCGATTCGTTTAATAGTACATGATTCTTGAACTATTACTAAAGCAGCGGATAGTAGTAATATAATCGCTAAGAGATCTTCCGCGTATAAAAACTCCTTTTAACAGGTAAGAATACTTCGAGAAGTGTATAAATGATTTAAAATTAAATTTATGCAAATTGAAACATTGAACATTTATTAGTTGTTTAACAGCAATTTCACCTTGAATGATCCTACTGATATTAACTTATAAACGCAAATAATATCTTATATTGCTGGTTGTTTAATGATAACCTAAAAAGAGATTTTATGAAAATTTTATAAATTTTGTTAAAATTCAACTGGAATATAACTTTTACGACAGAACAACCAATAGGTTATAAAGTTTTAAGCCATCTTAATGGAGACCTACACCTTTTATTAGCTACGCAAAAAGCGGTTTCTTTAAAGTAGTCTCAATCTTAAAGATACGATAACAAATATATTATTTATGTCCATAACATTAATCTTATCAAGGTAAGTGTGGCTGCGATAAATGATAAAAATATTATATAAAACTATTTTTATATAATATACTTAAACAGTTGTCAAGCTTTTATCTATTATTGTGGAAAATATTTATAATCTTTTTGACCGACTTATCAAATAAGAAGGAAGAAGGAGGTACTCAATTCGGAGTGTATGTTTTTTTTCTATATAACATTATGTTACCTCATTGTTTCGCTCCTAGTGCTACGATTTCGTTCATTCTTTTTTTAAGTGATATATATTATCTGTCATTTGGTCTTATTTTTTGAATAGTTTTGGAATAAGTGGTATAATAGATATTGAAGAAATTGAGAAAATTTTGGTTTCATTAATTGCAAACATTGCAGAAACCGTAAAATAGACTTAAACTATGATCTACATAATTGTACCTCTTTAAACGGTCTATTGTATCTGTATTCTTAGAATAGCCCTCAAAAGCCATTTTAGTGTAAAACATATTTAAAAATATTTAAATCTCATTTCTGGGGTTATCAGGTAAGTTTACATTAAAATTACTGCCTTTTAAAAATTCTTCATTCTATGCAATAAAACGTGTCAAACACGAGATTTTGATTAAACGAATACCTTAAAAGATATTAGAGATTTAAAGGATGGTGTGGTGGAAACCGCGGTGTAGTGCTTTGCAGAGGGCAGATTGTCACTTATTTGTTATATTGCGCAAAATGGTTACACTGCGTGAAGGCGGTCAAATTTTTAATGTTATAATTTCACTCGTTTACATTTAGTTTGTTTAGTTTTGACAGTACTGTGGGTTTTGTGAATGATTAAAATAGTGTTAAGTGCAATTGAGCCAATATCCGAGTGAAAGCTTTAGCAGAAAGTTTCACAGAAATGACAAAATGATCAGACATAGATAATAATCTTGTAAATATAAAACAGTAATGAAGCTTAGAAAGTTATTAGGTATACATTTTTAAAAGCGCTGAGGTAAAATATTACAGACTTTTTACAGACTAACTACGCTCTTTTTAAATAATTAATTACTCAAAGAAGACGGTTTAAAAAAACCAAAAAACTTTAGTTTGTATTTGTGTCAGCTTATATTATCAAAAAGGAAAAATAATTCATTATTTACATTGATTCTGGCTTTTGGTAAGATTGTATGGAGTCCTAAATTTTTTTCATAATCCTTTTACAATTCCAAATATTACGCTGCTAAAGCATAATTATTTTTTACCTCTGATCCATATCCAATAGGAGTATATTGCGTTAATTATTAATTTGAATGCTATATACTGAATACCCAAAAATGATTATGAAATATCATTAGTCATTTATATTTTAATGTTGCATAATATGTGTGGTAAATGTTAATTACGTTAGAATAAAAAACCTCTTAGTTTTAACATATTAATATAACAATATAACATAAAAGCTACAGCGGCGGATCTCTATTAGAAATGAGTCAACTGAACAGGAGATATTTTAGTGCACAAGAGTACGTGTAAACATAGGTATACTACCTATTCCCTTATACTATTAAAAGCCCAATGGGACGGATAACCGACACGACCGGAAAGCAGTCAGGTGCAGGACCCACTTTTTACATGCCTGTGCGACGCATGGATCATCTTACGTTACAGGCAATCGGGTGATCAGCCCTTATTTCCCCAACCAACTAGGAAACAACAATGCAAAATTGTCGACTTCTCGGTTGCTAACCCAATGTCCCAGAGAAGGGCTCAAGATGGGGTGCCGTGCTGTTTGCTCCGGCACGGCACCTAAAGTGACGGTCCGGGAGTCTCAACACACCCGGAGAGAAGAGGCCTGCGTGGGCAACGCCACGTCCGTACCACCGAAGACTGTCAACAGTACCCGCGGCCGCGGCTACAGAGACATGAGAAACGAGCAATCGTTGGTTTTCAGTGGGAATACCAGCCGCTCCAACTTGGCCGGGGAGCCCCACGTAACTCTGCTGCATCCTCATGGCGGCGGTGAATCCGTAAGCTGGACTTTTCCAACGGCAAAAAAAAACGACCATCTTCTAGGTTACATAAGGTCTTTTGATGTTCAGTAGTATTATAGTAGTGAATCCAAGTATAATCTCCAGTAACAACTTCTTCCCTATTCTTACTGTTTACAAAGCTTATAAAACGTACGAGAACACAGGCGGATTATCCTTGGTTCTAAGGAACTAAGTAACAAGCCATATTTACTCTTTTAATCTATACTCGCTGACTCTTCGCGATTCGCTTGATTTTAGTCAAAAGTTATTGACCCGATTTGGTTATCACTTGATATATGTACCACTAATGAGGTTTCTAGCAATTGACATCTTAGACGAGAAACCAAACTCGCGTCAATACCTACATTCCGCAATTTTTTTGACTTCCCATCCTACAAGAAAAAAAAAACATATTTAACAAATGCTTATCGTGTAATAGATATGTAAAACTACTTTTTTTGTGTCAAGACGTTAATCCACTACGTAAATACTTCGCAATTATGTTTCGTTATCTTGTAATTCAGTTATCTTGTAGTGAAAGTCCCGTCAAAATCGGACCAGCCATTCTAGAGATTAGAGAGAACAAACATATTCAGACAAAAATAAAAAAAATATTTTGTTATATGTACCAATGTAAACATTTATAAACGGATATTTTGATCTTACAAACAGACATTCCTTTATTTTATTTGCATAGATTATGAAGTTATACGATACTGAAAAGTGTTTATTTATCACACAATAAAGCATTTTATTAAAAAAACCTAATTATGTATATTTCTTTAATTTATTTTACATTTATGTAAGTAATAAACGTTTGCGATCACTAATTGATATTCTCATTTGCAGCATAAAATGAAAAATAATGTTGAATTTTTAAACTTTGAAAAGTGTCTGTATTTCACTTACTGGACCACTTTTATGAAAAAAACATTATTGTGTAAATTACTCTGATTTATTTTACATTAATGAGTGTTATATACATTTGTAATTACTAATTATTATTCTTACAGTATATAATAAAAATATTGCTGTATTTTTAAACTTGGAACGTATTTTTCCATACAGTATGGAGCGCAATGGTCCGCAGGCTATAAATAATAATGATGGCGGATGGAGCGGACTGTCGACACGGCTTTGTCATAATCCAATACTGTTAGTAATTTTTTAATTAACTTCGTCGACGAAGGGGACCTTTTTCATTCGGCAGTTAATTAAATATTTTGCCCGCGAATATCTCATGACACGTTTCGACGGTACAAATTTTATTTGAAAGAGGGAATGTTGACATAAATACAGTTAAAATTGAAATCTACAATAAGAATGGACGATATTGTACATTGAAATACATCGATGAATAGATAAATAGCTATATATATTAAGCGAAGATTGATAAGTGAAACCAGGAAAACTATAATTGAAAGTTTTTGACTACTCTAGAGAATCTGTTAAAGTCCGGAAAACTAGTTTTTTTTACTTTTGCATTCCATTGCCAATGTTATTTATAGCCAACGAGAATATTTAACTGAAGCTAAGCCCTTTGTCGTGCCAATGATAAAAGCAGGGTATCACGTTCCCGTTAAAACCCTGTACCATGGGAGATCACGCCTCAATTGCTTTTAACATACCGCCCTTAAAACCAGAACACGCTAACGTTGATTAACTTTACACAGACCGCAGTACACATGTGGTAGGTCTCCTTTTTACAAGGGACCGCCTGGGTTGGTTTCCCCGCCGTGCCTATTTCTGCCGCAAAGCAGTAGTGTAAAAACACTACGGGGTTCCGGTTTGAAGGGCACTGTAGTCAGCGTATTTACTGGGTAAACGCGACTTAACATCCTATGTGTCACAGTAGGTAGCGCGTTGGCGATACCACTAGTATTGCCAATGTCCATGGGCATAGTGGACCACTTTGCATCAGGTGGACTGCTTGTATGTCTAATAAAAAATTATAGTAGCCACTTCTAAAGACATGCAATCTCTGAGAGCTTAGTAATAAAGGTAGTTAATAAAAAGAAAGTGCGTTCAATGGAGTATTCATCCTAGTTAAGTTACGTCTTACACTATCTTTATAAAAGAAGATTTTATGTTACCAAATTCAATTTCCATAGCTAATGAATCCGTGAAATTTTTATCGTGTACTATTTTTTTAACAAAACATTATTAATTTAATTTGCTTTCGTGTCATAGTGTATATTGAAATAAATTTCTTAAAACTGCAAAATTTGAGAAATGAGTTTTCAGCTCTTGTCTGAAGCAAAGCAAAGTTTAAGTTTCTAGTTTTCAAGAATAAGACGTATGCATATATTTAAGTAAAGTTTATTTTCATTATGATTCAACTCACGTTTTCCTTTGCATATGTTTGTCTTTTAACGAGTTTTGCATATTCATTCAATTATAACAACCGAGTGTAAGGTTTCTCTAACACATTGTGTAGTAAAATCGAAACTCGTGTATTCTTTGGAATGTATGTGACACTCGGATACAAAAATGTATTCCCATATATTTTTATAAAATATTTTACGTGAAAATGAGAAACTAGGCTGTATTTAATTATAATACCATTCTAAACTCAACTTTATTTCAGTTAGAAAACTAGTTGTTATTATTCTGTATAGATGTAAACAATAGTTCGAGTGTTTAACACGGAAAACTAGTAGCAATAAAAAAACTTTAATTCCACGGAAGTGTTCATTAAATTTTCAATTGAAAACTTTATGAAATTTATTAGTATCCTGCTCCAAGATCATTATTATGTCAGATGTCATTTAAAAAGAAAGTGCGTTCAACGGAATATTCATCCGCATTTTATATAAGATTCTGAGTCATTTCGTGCTTTCCTAGTTAAGTTAGGTTATAGCTTTATAAAAGAAGATTTTATATTAACAGATTCAATTTCCATAGCTAGCGAATCCACGAAAGCTTACTTAATAGTTGTTTTTGTTTTAACTCGATGCAAAAAGTCGCGAAATAAACAAATTCGGAACCATTTTTCAAATTTTTAACCTCAAAAATATACGACCAGAGAAGAACAACGCTCCACAGGCTATAAATAATAACGATGGTGGTTGGAGCTAACTGTTGACGAGCCTTTTTCATAATCCAATACTATTAGTAATTTTTTCATTACCTT
The DNA here is from genome assembly GCA_029286875.1 of Lamproptera curius. NCBI lineage: Eukaryota > Metazoa > Arthropoda > Insecta > Lepidoptera > Papilionidae > Lamproptera > Lamproptera curius. The sequence continues at coordinate 990,964 of JAGSMT010000139.1, forward strand.
TGACGACGGAGGGGATCTTTTTCATTCGGCAGTTAATTTAATATTTGCGCGCGATAATTTCAAAACGTTTCTGTTTAACAAATTTATTTAGAAACGGGAATCGAAAAATACATATGCTTTACATATTTTTACCGTTCTGTTTTCATTTTGATTGTATGTACTAAGAATATTTTTATATTCTTGTCATACAAAAGTTTATTGCTAATTTTGCTACATCACAAACTTCACGTATCAGGTAATATCAATTAACTACATACCATATTTTCTACGCGATAAAATTGATTTTCGTAATGTTTAGTGTTAGTTAGTTAAAAATGTCTATGCCTATTTAAAAATATTGATAAAAGCTACCAAAAAGCATATATAAAAAGTTAACAATTAACGGCAATATTAAATATTATTATCAAATACTTTAACTTTTTATAACTTATAAGGGAAAGTGTTACAATTAAAAAGACATAGTATACAGACATGCTTAAATTGTTTCATTTAATATGTCACTTAAAGTGCCAATGTTGCGCCACTCAATTCTGTTTCAGTCCCAAAAGTGTATTTGGCATATGATTTATCACCGCAACCTTATTTGTCCATTAACCTCGCGTAGAATCGGTCTCTGAAGAGTGCACATGTACACTAACTGAAAAGTTGATAAAAACACGTTTTCTCTAGAAATAATCTAATATATTTCATTACAATCCTGACAACCGTAACTGACTATTAACATATCTAATCATCATTAGACCATTGAGTTACAAGTTCATATTATCTTTATTAATCAAAAAAGATCTCAGAGTTCGATGATACAACCACCACTTAATGAAGCAAATTTTATTCATTTATAAGAAGAAAGCTTGTATACATATTATTGTAATTAATTATAGTCTAATTGGAGTTACCGGCTTTAAACGTTTATCTATTGCGACCTAGTAGTATATGATCTACTTTATACGGACACACATAGATTGTTTAATAGACAAAGTATTTTGGCATAAAGTCCACCTTGGCACTTCTTTGTGCACATATCTTAAATAGATAAAAATCACACAATCTGGTCTGATTCAACCTTTAAACTGCAATAAAAAGCTGTTGGTAAATGAGTATAGCATTATTTGTAAAGATATGAACATATATTACTAAATAGTATAGCTTATAACAGTCTATGCCGTCTAGTGGTAAAGGCTTGAGCAACCGGTTGTCTTGGGTTTATGGGTGATGGGTGATTTATCTGTAATGATTTTATTTCTTTTCGATGTAAAAAGTGGATCCTGCACCTGATTTATTTCAAGTCGTGTCCGCGTTTTCAAAGATTTTATAAAAAAAAATTAAGTTTTTATAACAAAACGTTTTGAAGCTAGATACAAGCAAGCGTCCTCGACAAAATTTATTTACCGTATTATATAAAAGCTTTTGAATAGAGCAAACATAATTTGATTCAATTGTTAAATTGACAGGCACCGATAAATATACTGTTAAATAAAATATTTCGTGTGATTAATTATTATGAGTCATGATGAGTAATGTATTACACAATCATAATGATATAAAATCATTGGGATGGTGTAGCAACTCAATTTTAATGATTTGAAAATAATCGAAATCGGGTTCGAAGCCAGATTCTTGACTAGATATTATATAGATATTAGACTTAATATAGAATTTAGTTTAATGGTGAAAGTCATGAATATTGTACAGATTTAAGTCATCCAAATGTACCGGTTTTCTTATTATACTATTATCAAGCAACCCCAGTTATAAATAGTTAAGTCTTATGGCGTGTGTATGGGATAAGAAATGTAAAAAGGATGCCTAAATATTTGCACTCAGCTTACTTTATGTATTTGTGTAGCACTCACTCCCGGTGTGATTTATTACCGCAATGATACATGTACATTCACGTTTCTTTGGGTGTTTCAGAGCCTTTGTGCTTAAATTACATTAGAAATGTATTTAAGTTACATATGTTTATACTACGTGATAAATTGAGTATTAAACGCGAACATAACCGTAAAACTGTGTTTTTACCATGAATCTTAAAAAATTATTAGTAATATAGCCAAGTTAACTTGGCTTCATTTAACATTTTTTTGGGATTTTCGAATGTCAAGTATTTAAATATAAATTGCGTACTTACGATCATATTTTTTTAAAATATATCATGGGTTAATTAGCACATCTACGGCACATAAGTTTAGTTATATAATATTTGTATTATATTATTTGTAAAAACATGAGCATTAAGTTAGGGAGCCAGGCAGAAGCTATTATATAATTTTTGACTAGAATTTATGCATTATTATAATGGTTATTTGCTCGGATGCACATCGAGAGGTTAATCCTATGCTAGAACCTCGGAACATTATATCATGGAATGTGTGAGTAAGTACGCTAACTGGGGGTATAACTAATAATATAATAAAAGATAAAATAATATAAGATAACATAATATAATAAATAAAATAATATAATATAAGATAACGTAAAATGACTACTTATTTTCGTTAGAAGTCCAACAATGATTAGGGTTAATACATTGAAAACGTATTAATTAAACCATAGTATTAACTTAAAATACGAGAAGAATTTTTATGTATCCATTAAAATGTATTTGTTTTTCATAAGTAAAACGAAAACTCGAAATCTGTTTGAAATCAATAAATCGTATAATAGAATGCCAGTGACGCTAAAAAAATGATAATAAAAAAATTAAGTGTTTATTGTCCCTTCCTGCTGACGTCATAAGGTTATTACAGTAAGAAAATTTTATAATTAATTCATGTCACGAATTTTATCTTTTAAAATGTATTTATTACATTACACAGGTATAATGGATTCTTATATTTTAAGTTACGTTTTGTAAGCAATGAATGGGAAAGTAACGAGGGAGTAGGGAAGGCACGTTCAATTTAATAATTTAATGATTCAATCGCTACCTAATGAGAGATAGAATCCATTATAACATATCTACGCCCACATAATTTTAACAAAAAACCAATTTTATTCACGTACACGAGCACAACCAAAATAAAGTTATTTGAAAGCAACTTTTAAGACTGCTCTCGAAGCTATCTAAATTTCCAAGTAAGACTTCCGCCGTGTGAAAGTTTTGTTCCCGATGCAGCGTTTGTTTTAATGATATGACCATTACACAAATTCACAAACGCCTTTTTACCAGTACTTCGTACATTTGTTATAGATAAAACAAATATAACTATATCGACAGAAGAAAACAGAATCGTCGTAACTGACTAAAATGAAATAGTCCACCAGAGCCGAGATATACTTCAAAAACTAACATAATTTTTATTATATCTAATTTAATTATAAAAAATTCGGCTCTGGTGAACAATTTCATTTTTGTCACTTACGACGTTTTCGTTTTCTATGTATATTCAAGCTCAATTCTCTGATATATTTCGTAAGAAAAACTGTCTTTAGACTTTTAAAGTTAAAGACATAATTGTACAAATTTTATATATTTACGTTTTGCGATTAAAAGTACAAAGGTTGACCACCTTTGTACTTTTTTTGAAGTTTTTAAAAGTGGACATCAAACATTATCTTACAAGTTAGTAATCATATAATCTTACAAGTTGAAATACGGCGTTCGTTTAGAGCTTCGGCTTTTTACATCATGTGTGATGATTTTTTATCTATTCAAATTTTTATTTTCGTCGATTCTGTTCTTTTCTGGCCATTTAATAAGAGTTAAAACAGCCTTATTGAATAAACAATTTTTCATATATGAATTTGATTCCCAGAAAGCATTCTGTAAATTAAACATATAAAAACAGTACAATAGCTATCTTTGGAGTTCACATGCATCAGTTTCAGTCCACTCCGAAATCGCTTTAAATTGGGTGAATCAACTTTCGTAGTTTTGTATCTGCCAAATTTCTAATTCAATTTATTATGTTATACGGACATTTCGCTTTACGATATCTATGTATTCGCAAATGTGACAGAATTTTTTAACTTTACAGTTCACTATCTTGCAGTATAGTGAATATTTTAATGGTTTATAAAACCTTGAATGAAGAAGACCGTGCTTGGTGAATCACGTAATAACGTGATTATTTGTCCATTTTAATTATATTTTATGAATTATGAATTGCACAAAGTTTCTTAGTTAAAACCTATTTATATTTTCTCTTTGGTTCTATGTTATTCTACAAGTGTATATGTATTCTATTTATGACGAATGAAAATGTATGTGTCTTAGGACGATTCTAGTGTGCTGAAAACAGACATTTATATTGTGAAAATGTTTTGTGTTAATAAAGTTATTAATATTATTATGTATTACTTCACTACACAGACAATAGTCTACAGACATCCAATAAATAAATCAGTACTGCTCACTGAGAATATTTTTAGGCATAAGAATTTTTAAATTTCCAAAGATAAAAATCGTCCTTATTTAAATTTAAAACCATAATTTCATAAAATTAAGTAGCAACTTAATTAACTTTTTATACTCTTACAAACTCTTCTGTTTGCATTAGAGAATCATTGTAACTAGTTTTAATAGATTTCTTTGATAGTTCTTTAGTCAAACATAAAATTTCAGCTAAAGTAAGAAAATAGATGAAAGCGATATCAATGATTTAGCATATTTCGCAACTTTTCACTTACGAAGAAAAATGTCTATTCATTGGATACGGGCGTCGAATGGACGATGATCGCTAATATTACGACGATTTATCAAAATCTTTACAAAATCGTTAAAATGCTAGTCGTAGGCGAAATGAGTATGTAATCAAGTGACTTAATAGTAATAGAGAAACATAATTCGTCGCTGGTACGTCCTTAAATACAAAAGTATTTTAAGACCTGCAAAATTGCAGAATTTACGCAGAAAATTGTTTAAATAAATCTAGTTTGTAGTATTATATACGTATTTTACGGGGAGAATTTGTTACTTTAAAATATGACAACACCTTCAATACACATTTATAAGTATATGTGTCAGTTATTTACGATAAAACAAATGCCTCAATATTCTACATCTTTCTTAAATACACTTTTTACCTATTACTTCTATACGAGGGTGGTCTGAAAAGATTTTTTTCTTACTTTTTCTTTATTTTTCTACATAGTCTCCTTGTAACTCTAAATGATTGCTGAAAAAATTGTTTTTGCTTTTTGGAGCTGGTTCCCCTTTGCAGTCCACTGTTTTTACTGTAGTTTTGTTTTGGGCGTATAATGGTGTATCGAAAATTTAATAACAGCTCGACACTCAATTTTTCCTATTTTCACAAAAACTAACTTCTACTCACTCAAACCACTGTCAACTAAAACTGCGCGTCCAAAATGGCCGAAACTTTGGTAAGTAACTGTTAAAATATGCACAACTAGATTTACTAGCTTTTATTAACGAGTGGCGCCATCTTTGAGTTGAGATCGGAAACTTTTCAGACCACCCTCGTATTAACAAACTTTACATGTGTTATGTGTTATTTACTTTTGCGTTACTATTTATACTAAAATATGATATTTATGTAAAACAGTACTTCAATTGGCTTATTAAAAGAAACAACGTTAAGCCAACAAATTACTATACAATGAGAGCTATATTTTTATTCTCAAGTTCTTTACTAGCGAAATATTGAGAGACCAATACTTTCCTCTTTCAGGTGAGCATTCGACATTCCATTTTAATACAAAAGAGTATTGTAGGATTTTTGTGTGTATTCCCCGAATACTACGCTAGCGTGAGCTTTGGAAATCCTCTTAAACATCACGTAACAAATGCCGTAGCACCGTCGTCGGTGACAGCGTGAATTGTGATGTGTGGATGGAGAGGAGTGAAATGAATCAAACGGGCGTGGAGTATACACTGAATTTATTTAGGAAAATTCATCCCTTTTATATAATTATAACAATAGGTTAATAATGTGTCAGGTTACAATGTTTACATTAGGGTCTAGTTACTAATTAAAGATAATTAATATGATATTATTAAATATGACACTGTTTATACTTAAAGTCACGTATAACCTAAATTCCTTAGTGATATCTCATTAAAGTACTTATACATACACTACATCTTCCCCATATATTTAAAAAAAAAGTAATACATGCATGTTTTTTTTTTATCTTATTACACATGATATGGTATTGTTCTATTTTTATGAATTATATTTTCTTTGTTATTTTGTAATATTTTTACATTAACATTCATATCACTCATTACCTTGTATGGTCCCATATAAACTTGATCCAACTTCTCTCTATTTTCATTTTTAACAAGTAATAAATCTCCCTCTTTATATTTAATTAAATTTATTGTTTTATCATAGTGTCCTTTTCTGCGCAATTTTGAATTTATCAAATTTTGTTTTGCTTCTTGCTGCGATTTTTGTAATCTATATTTTAACTCAAAAGGATAGTCGTCAAAGTTATAAATTGGATCAATTTTATTTACAAGATTACTCGGTATACCACACAATTTTCCAAATACAAGTTCATAGGGTGTATATTGTGTTTCAGTATGCACAGTTGTATTATATCCAAAACACCAGTATTGTAACCACGAGCTCCAATTTTGAGCTTGGTTGTTGGTTTGTATCCTTAAGAAAGCTCCTAATGATTTGTGTGAGTTTTCTAAGGATCCTATACTTTCGTGGTGATATGCAGTGGATTGTATTTGTTTTATTTCTAATAGTTTACAAACATCTTTCATTGTTGCTGAAATGAATTCTGTACCTCTATCGGTTGCAATTTCCTGCGGGATACCGTAACGTAAAATAAAATTATTTACAAGAGCACGGGCTACTGTTTCTGTTTCCTTATTCAACATTGGGTATGCTTCTACGTATTTAGTTAATTCACATTGTAAAGTTAGTATATAAGCATACCCATTTAAATCTCGTGTAAGAGGTCCGACTATATCTAGATAAATTTTCTCAAAAGCTGAGGATGCAGTACTAGTAATACACATAGGTTGCTTAACATGTATATGAAACTTTTGCTTCTGACATTGTTCGCATCTCTTCACAAAGTTTTTTATATCATTGTCCATACCAGTCCAATAGTAACGTCTTTTTATATTATTCGTCATCCTCCTTACACCAGCATGACCACTGCTTGTAACATGTGAAAATCATTCAATACGACCTTTGGTCTTCTTTATGTTCTACCTTCGTTACACCTTTTATTATACAGATTCTGTGGCCCTTGCCACTTATTTCATATTTTTACTCTCGAGCTAGCTCTTTAATTAACTTTTCATTTCTTTCACTTTTTATTATGCAGAGTTCTTTTATTTTTTCTTTATTACAGAATTCTTCTAATTCTCTCACTGCGAAAACTCGTTTCAACCATGATCTAGAATTAGGATTCATTGTAATTATCTGTTTAGAAGGTGTATATAAAAATGTTTTTTCTCTGCTGTAAATATTATTTAAACACGTGCTATTCTTCATAAATTCGTTAGCGTCAAACGTAAATTCTATAGAATCTTTAGCCTTTTTAAACATTTCTACGACTCTTGGATGATCAGTCCAGTCGTTTAGTTTAGTTTCGTCGTCGTCATCTTTGTCTTTTATTTCATCTATCATTTTCTTGTTTTCTAGTCATAACCATTAGGTAATTGACTTCTTTGTTCATAGCCTTTATATCTTCCGATGTCAACACTATACGAGATAACGCATCTGCAGCTACATTATCTTTTCCTCGCGTGTATTCTACTACATAATCGTATTCTTCTAAACATAGTCTAAATTTGGTCAGTCTGCTTGATGGGTTGTTCATATTAAATAAATATATTAGCGGCCTATGATCGGTACAGATTTTGAACTTTCGGCCATAAAGATATGGTCGAAAATATTTGACAGCCCACACAATTGCTAAAAGTTCTTTTTCTATCACTGGATAGTTAATTTCTGCTTTGTTTAACGTGCGACTAGCATACGCCACGGGCCTTTTATCCTGATTTGATAAAACAGCTCCAATTGCTAAACCTGATGCATCAGTATGTAGTATAAACTCATTACTTTCTTCAAAATTCGGATATTGCAACAATGGTGGGTTACATAATGCCTTTTTCAGGGTATCAAAAGAAATTTGACAATCTGTATTCCATTGAAAGAAAATATTTTTTCTAGTTAAATTATTTAAAGTTGCTGTAATATGTGCAAAATTTGGTATAAACCTCCTATAATAATTAGCAAATGCGACGAATCTTTTGACTTCATCTGCATTTTTCGGAGTAGGATAATCTTGAATGGCTTTAACTTTCTCAGGATCTGGTTTAATACCTTGTGGTGTCACAATGTGACCTAGATACAAGAGTTCTTTTCTTAAAAAGTTACACTTTAGTGGATTCAATTTCATATTTACTTTTCTTAATCGTGAGAATACATCAATAAGGTTTTTGTTGTGCTGATTCAAGTTACGTCCTATTACAATAATATCATCAAGATATACTATGCACTTTTCATAATTTAACCCTGATAATGCAATCGTCATAGCTCTACTGAATGCACTAGGACTTGTTTTTAGACCCATTGGTAAGCGTTTCATTTGATAATGTTTATCGGCTACAAATGCTGTGTATTTTCGGCTCTCCGCATCTAATTTTATTTGATAATAGCCTTGATTTAGATCCAAGTGGCTAAAATACATAGTCCCTGATAAAGAATCCAATATTTCCGTTATGTTTGGTAATGGGAATTTATCATCTAGAATGCACTCATTTAGTTTCCTATAGTCAAGTACAACTCTCCATTTCCTTTCACCATTCGCGTCAATTTTCTTAGGTACAATTAGTAATGGACTAGACCATTCTGAAATTGACTCCTCAATAATGTCATTGTCTATCATGTCCTGTATTTTTTTCTTATTTCCGTTTTTGCGAATGTGGCAATCTATAAGGTTTAGAGTAAACTGGATTTGTATTTTCTTTTAGGTGTATTTTCTGTTCATATAAATTACAAGTGTTCAGCCTATCACCTGGCAAGTGAAATATGTCTGCAAATTTAGCACAGATACTAGCTATATTTGTTTTTTTCTCGTATTTAAATTTTCTAGTTTTAATAAATCAAACAACTTTCTAACTCTTTCTCCATTGTTTGTTACTTCTTTAAATGTAAAACAATCAAATGCATCTAAAGGTATTATTTCAGGTGTAAAACAATATAAAACTACTTCAGTTTCCTAGTATTCATAATACGTACTGATATTTTCCTGTTTTACTTTTACTTATACAGTTAGCAAGAAATACTCCTTACACACTTCCTTCGAAGTAATTACGCAGTTGTTAGTGTGATTAGTATTAATTTCAATAACTTTTCACATCTAGCTGGCAATTTTATGCTTGTGGAGTTAATATTTGTTCTTGAAAACATATTTATTTGCATTGTCGTACAATTAGAATCTTTTTGAAGGGTTAATGTTTGATTTTCAAAATCTAGTAATGCCTTATATCTTAACAAAAAATCTTGTCCAAGTATACCATCAATATTTAATGGTAGTGATTGAAATATATGAAATTCATGTTTAAATGTTGAGTTTCTATATTGCAGTGCTAATTCTATGTACCCTTCTGAAGTAATTTTACCACCAATGCCTTTAATGTATGTTGTTTTTTGGGTAATTTTATCAGTAATATGTTGTATAGCAGTATATTTTATTAAAGATAATGTTGCGCCTGTGTCTAGTAAAATGTATATTTTTGTTATTTATGTAAAATTTAACTGAATTCATATTATTATAGCTCATTACATATTTATTAGTTTCGAAAACCAATTTGGTATCGTGTTATTATCATGTTCTTCCTTTTCGTTTGACGAATTCTGGACCAAATTCACTTGCTGTTGTTGGCTTCTACTATTATGATTATTCGGTTGAGTATTACGCGTATACGATCTATCCCATCGGTTTAATCTACCTCTACTCTCTTTGAAAACCCCTTGATTTCGACCTCGTGAATAATTTGTGTTCATGAATACATTCTTCTTATACTGCGTTGTTGGGTTTCCGTATTGGTTTGTAAACGTGGCTTCCCACGATGCCTATTACCTTGGAATCCCCGATAATAGGGTCTTCCTTTTGCAAATAATACTCGATTAGTTGATGGAGAAGTAATTGTTACTTCTTCGTCCTTTGCTCCTTGTATCGCGTCTTTCAATGAATTGTAATTTCGCGCAGCTATGACAGTTTTCAATCTATCATTTTGCAGACCATTAGCAAATTTATGTATTGCCTGTTTTTCATTTATGGACTTCAGAATGCTGAAGGCATATGATTTTCCTTTAGCTTGGAGATAGTAAGGTCAACAAACAGTTGCTCGACCTCTGAACCGAATTTATCAATCGATTTATTACCTTGGTAACAATCTAGTAGCTTCCTTTGTAACGCGGTTTCTGATTTACTAGTCAGGAGGTGCTTTCTCATATCGTTAACCATTTCTTCCACATTGCTGTAGGTATTATTTAATCTTAACTTCGCATTTCGTGACAATCGTGTCTTCAATACAAAATTAATAAGAATTTCATTGCTTTTTAGCAATCATTGTTGTATATAATTCAATTGCATCTATTAACTGCAAGGTAACATTTTCTGTGTCGTCCATTACGGGCAACAGAGAAACTGCTGTTTTTAAATCAAACTCTTGTTTCATTGACATGATTGTCTCTTTCATAAGGTTAGTTATTTCGTCAAAAAGTTTATCTATTTCTAATGTTATATCTAAATCTCCTACACTAGTTTTTATACTTTTTATATATTGGTTATACTTTTTGTATACTTCCTTAGCTACCTCGTATTTTCTTTTTGCTGTTTCACTTCTAAGGCGCTTTATTCCAAATTTAATTAAATATTGTCTTATTTCTAGTAAATTATTAAAATATTCTTGTATTATATCTGACATTTATAATTTAAAATATTGATAAGAAATTATATCCATTTCTAATATAAATTTGATTAATACATTGATTATATTAAATCTTTATACAACATAAATTTGATTCAAATAAGTAGTTATGTCACTTACAGTTATATATTCCTAGACCGACGATCTACGTGACCGCAGCGCTATCTCGGTGGCTTGTCGCTGTATCTTTTTGTCAGCCTCTTGTGTAGCTTCTGTATATTGAATACGCCAGTATTATACCGCAGATCACCACTATTGTAATGATTAAATTGTACATGTTGTCTGCATTTCCCCAGGGTACGATGCTGTTTGGTGCATAATTATTTTGACCGCTTTGAGTGATGATTACTTCTTCTTTTTTGTCTTCTTTTGACTGTTGCTTGCCCATTCTATTGTTATTTGTTGTATTTATTATTTACCACTCAGCAAACGTCGAGTCCGTTCCATATGATCTTCCATATAAATAAAAGATTGCCCTTGAAATGACTTCTATTTGCGCTGATGCTCTTGTTCCATCTGGAAAGTCTATGTCGAAACCATTCTCCAGTAAAATCTTCTGTTTTACAGCTAACTTCGATGGGCACAAATAATGACCATTATGACCTTCTATATATGCCACAATTACTTCGCGTTCCTGTTCCTTTTGTAGTCGAACGGCTTGTAATTTAACTTCATTCTTCTCACAGAAAATAAGAAGTTGATTTTTTATTAATTCCACGTATGAGAATACCTCCATGATGAAGCGAATTCGAAAGAATGTTTCGAATGTTTTATTCCCCATTGTACTTAACTTGTAACTATAAATTATAAACAACATTTTGGCTCACTGATACGGGATCAAATTCAGAACTTAGGTGCCAAATACGGCAGGCAACTTAGACGCTTGATACTCGACGCGAGTGCACTGGCAGGGTCGCCATGTGATGTGTGGATGGAGAGGAGTGAAATGAATCAAACGGGCGTGGAGTATACACTGAATTTATTTAGGAAAATTCATCCCTTTTATATAATTATAACAATAGGTTAATAATGTGTCAGGTTACAATGTTTACATTAGGTCTAGTTACTAATTAAAGATAATTAAAATGATATTATTAAATATGACACTGTTTATACTTAAAGTCACGTATAACCTAAATTCTTAGTGATATCTCATTAAAGTACTTATACTTACACTACAGAATGTTTTAAACTAAATCGAGAATTAACAAGGTGCGCTTGCCACCGAGAGATATATTAACAGCCGTTGTTACATTAACGCTGAGACTTTTGCCTTGGAAGCTTTTACTCCGCTAACTTAATCAGCTTTTCGTATCACTCTGAATTTTTGTTAGTTTAATGAATTAGATCAATCGTTTTAGTGTTATTTTAATTTATTAACTAGCTGCTGAGCGCGATTTCGACAATTTTTGCTTATAAAAATATCTTGTAGATAAAAACATTTTTAACTCTTATTAATAGTTTGAATCAAATATATATTATCCAAATTATTGATGCAAGCTGATTAGAAGATTTATAAAAAATAACAACCCTCTTCTTTAATAATGCAGAAAAAAATAAACTTTTGCTTTCATATTTGCTTTTTATTGCCAATATCATTAATAGGCAATAGACGAGACGAGCTGTGTGTACCCAAAGTCAGTCAAAATTATTTATTTAATTTGGGCTCTACTGAACACTTGTGAACGTCAAAATTTTTCCATTTACCCGGTTCACGAACCCAGACACCAGAGAACAATCGGCAAGAAACTCTGCGGTCTTTTTTTATAATTGTATATTTTTTAAATATAAGCACTTAAAAAAATTGACCAATACATAATTCTTTTTAAGTTACCAGGGGATTCACATGTGCCAAATATGAACTATTTCCTCACATCTTGGTCCTCAATATAATTTATAACGGAATAGTAGGCTTTTTCTATAAGCGTTGTTTTGACAATTTTACGAAAGCTCGAATCATTCAGTTGCATTTTTCAGTCATTTAATTTATTGTACATTCTTATACTATTCGCCCTGAACGTGACGCCCTACAAACTAGAACACAGTAATGTTTATTCACGTAGCACCGACCGAGGTAATAATAGCCAGTTATTGGTAGGCAATCTAAGATCTATGCCTCTGCCTCCGTAGCCTAGTGGCATGGGTGTGTGCTTTAGAAGCCGGAGGTCGGGGGTTCAAATCCTGCCTGGACTAAACAAATTTTCATTGTGTCCTAGTTGGTTAGGGCAATTTGGGCCGATCACCCAATTATCTGAAAAGTAAGATGATCCATGCGTCGAATGGGCATGTAAAAAGTCGGTCCACCCTCCAACCCGCATTGAACCAGCGTGGTGGGATACGATCCAACCCCCTAATGGATAGGGGTGTATTAGAGGAGGCCTATGTCCAGTAGTGGACTAACAAAGGCTGATGATGTGATGTGATGTGAATCCAAGTATAACCTCCAGTAACAATTTCTTTACTATTCTCTTCACAGAGCTCTTAAAACGTGCGACGACACGGGCGGATTATTCTTGCTTTCTAAGGAACAACTAATGAAGTGCCTAGCAATTGACATCTTGGACGAGGAACCAAACTCGTATCAATACCTACGTTTCGCATTTTTTGACTTCCCGTCATACATGAAAGAAATATTTAACAGTGCTTTTTCTCAGATATTTAAAACTATTTTTTTTGCGTAGACGATAATTATACTCCTCTACGTTAATACTTCGCTATTATATTTCGCCTATTTAATATTTATTTTTTTGTAAAATAATATTTAAAGAACACGTTATAACCTTCGTATTAAATAAATTGATACCGCGAATAATATTTAACTGCTTCCTTATTTGTGAAAATTTGGTTTGGAGTTTTAGAAACAGTACAGTTTAAAAACCAGGCCTTTACAATAGAGCTAGAATACTACTTCTATTGCGGGTACTTTAAGAAAATCAATCTCGATATTGACGCTTGGTGTCTCTTCGATCGTGTATAAAAGACGGGCCTAAAATATGGCGAGACAGCTTCGTATAACCCGCTACCTGGACCGGGACTCTCCTCGTGTGTGATAAATGTTGTGCATCTGTGATGGTGTTACTGTGTTGAGTGGTTTAAGGCGGTGTTATGCATCGACTCGTCCGTACGAGACATCGTGACTGTTGTCGGGGTCCCGTGACCTATTTCAATGTGTTTTAGTGTAAGAGACGTTCAGTTGTCATCACTATTTTTTAATTTTAGAATCTCCAAAAACTAATTACTCGATGAATTCTAATGTCAAAGTTTGAGAGATGTGATTTCAGTTCTCGACAGAAGCAAAAGCACAGCAAAGTTTAACATTGTGCTTTCCTAGAATAAGACGTATGCATACGTTCAAGTGAAGTTTATTTTCATTACTATTCAGCTCAAGTTTTTCCTTTGCACATTCTACCTCTTTTAACATATTACGCATATTTATGCATATATTATAACCAATTGTAAATTTGTCTCAATGTCCCATGGCAAAACTTTTTTATTACTAGCAGTTGAGCGCGACTTCGTACGCGTGGTAATATAAAAAGATCCTGTTAGTTATTTTTTGTATGGAAAAAGTAGCCATAGTAAATCCAGGTTACATCAGCTATCTTGTAGTGTAAGTCCCGTCAAAATCGGAGCCAGCCAGGGAACAGACAGATTCAGACAAATATATATATATATGTATATATATATATATATATATATTTTGTTACATGTATCTGCTATGTATCACAATGTATTAATTAAAAACGGATATTTTGATGTTGCAAACAGACATTCAATTTTTTTTATTACAAATTAATAAATTGTATGATACATTGATACAAAAAAGTGTTTATTTATCACTCATTAAAGCACTTCCATTAAAAGAAAACATAATTATGTATATTTCTTTAAATTATTTTATATTTATATATGTTATAAGCTATTGCAATAGCTTATTCGTATTCTCATTTACAGCATAAAATAAAAATATTGCTGTTTGTATTTTACTTACCACCTTTATTTACAATGGACTACTTTTATTTAAAATTAAATTTTGTGTGTATGACTTTGATTTATTTTATATTAATGTATGAAATATACATTCGCAATTACTCATTCTTGCAGGATAAATAAAAAAAATATTGCTGTATTTTTAAACCTAGAACATATTCGTCCATACAGCATGGAGAATAACGGTCCGCAGGCTATAAATAATAATGATGGCGGACGGAGCCGACTGTCGACACGGCTTTGTCATAATCCAATACTGTTAGTAATTTTTTCATTACCTTCGTCGACGGAGGGAACCTTTTTCATTCGACAGTTAATTAAATATTTTGCGCTCGAATATTTCATAACACGTTTCTGCGGAACAAATTTTATTTGAAATGGCGAATGGAAAATTCACATATTTGAGGTTGTTATTTTTTGGTTTGATGCACTAAAGTGATTTATTATAAATATAGTTGTCTTTATTTTGCTATAAGCATGTTTAAATCTGTCTTTTTGGTTGACCACTGCGGCTTCTTGAATAATATGAATAGAAGGTATTGTATAAGACATCGAAATACATCGATGAATCCCCTTTCTTCCTCTGAAGAAGATATATAATAAGCGAAAATTGATATGACAAACTAAATTTTTAATTCCTTGGCTATAAGGAGAATCTGTTATAATTCAGAAAATTTGGCTTTTACTTTTGTTTTCTATTGCGAATATTATTTACAGGCAACGAGAATATTTACCTAAAGCTAAGCCCTATATCGTGCCAATAACAAAAGCACGGGTATCACTAGTCAGTTAAAACCCTGTCTCATAGGGCTTCGCCTCTCATTTGCCTTTGACGTGACGCCCTTAACCAGAACATTGGTCAACTTTACACATACCACAGTAATAATAGCCAGTTCTATAGGTAAACAATATATGAAAGCTCAAAAATTAAGGAAGTTAATAAAAAGAAAATGCGTTTAACGGAATATTCATCCGCATTTTATATGAGATTCTAAGTTATTCTGTGTTATTCCTAGTTAAGTTAGGTCATAGCTATATAAAAGAAGATTTTAAATTAACAGATTAAATTTCCATAGCTAACGAATTTACGAAAGTATTCTATAGTATATTATTTTATCAACAAACATTATTTATTAAATTTGCTTTTGTTTCATAGCGTACATTGAAATAGCTTCGTACATTTAAAACTGCGAAATTACAGAATTAAGATTTCAGCTGTCGACTGAAGCAAAGCAAAGTTTAAGTTTCTAGTTTTCGAGAATAAGGCGTAAGCATAGATTTAAGTAAAGTTCATTTTCATTATGATTCAGCTCACGCTTTCCTTTGCATATGTTTGTCTTTTAACGAGTTTTGCATATTCATTCAATTATAACAACCGAGTGTAAGGTTTCTCTAACACATTGTGTAGTAAAATCGAAACTCGTGTATTCTTTGGAATATATGTGACACTCGGATACAATTATAAAATATTTAACATGAAAAAGTGAAACTAGGCTTTAATACCATTTTAAAATCAACTTTATTTTTGTAAGAAAACTAGTTTAAATTATTTTGTGTATATGTAAATAATAGTTAGAGCGTTTACTCAGAAAACTAGCTGCGATAAAAAACTTCAATGCCACCAAAGTGTTCATTAATTTTCCAAGTGCAAAATTTATTGAAATTTCAAGAGTATCCTGCTCTAACATTTTTATTGTCAGATGTCATTTAATTGCTTATGTTATTATTTTAGTAGTTTTAACTAACTGCGAAATAGTTGCAATGTAAACAAATTTGGAACCGTTTTTGTATTTTTAACCTCGAACATATTCGACCAGGGAAGAACAACGGTCCGCAGGCTGTAAATAATAATGATGGCCGATAAAACCGACTGTTGACGAGGCTTTGTCATAATCCAATACTGTCAGTAATTTTTTCATTACCTTCGTCAACGGAGTACGCGTAAGTATTTCATGACATGTTTCTGAAGAAACAAAATTAATTTGAAGTAGGAATCGAAAAATACACATATTTTAAGAACTGTACTTTAATTTTAATTAAATGCTTTAAGAATACTATTATAAACACTGTAAGAACATCTATTATGATCTTGTTGGCATGTTTAAAGAGTTTGGAAGGAAAATGTTGTTTAAGTATTATTAAGCTTTTTTTTCATACAACATTTTATTGTTATTTTGCTGTATTACAAGCTAAATCTATTAAATTGATTTTTCGTTATATTGACACATAGTCATAAAACTTTAAACCCATAAAAATAAGTAAAAACTCACTAAAAGCATGAAGCGTTGACATTATAATCATAGCTAATTTTTAATAAACTTTTAAGATTATACTATACAATAAATGAAAAGCACATTGTTTTATTTTAAAAGTTACTTTGAACGTTTATGTATCGCCACTCAATTCTGTTTTAGTCCCAAAAGTGTATTTGGCATATGATTTATCACCGCAACCTTATTTGTCCATTTACCTCACGTAGAATCGGTCTCTGAGGAGTGCATACGTGTTTTAGTAACTGAATAGTTGATAAAAACACCTATTCACTAAGAATAGTCTAATGTTTCAAATTACGTTTAAATATCCAAGCACCATTTTTGAAAATAGACTTATCTGATCATCATTGTACCATTGAGTTACAAGTTCATATTATCTTTATTACACAAAAAAGATCTACAAAATTAGATGTTACAACCACCACTTAATAAAGCAAATATTATTCATTTATTAGAAGAAAGCTTTTATATATATTTTTGGAATTATTTATGCTCATTGGAGTTACCGGCTTTGAATATTTATCTATTACGACCTAGTAGTATAGGATCTACATTATACGGTAACACACATAGATTGTTTAATAGATAAAGCCTTTTGGTATTATGTCCGCCTTTGCACTTCTTTGTGAACATATCTTTAACATATCAAATCCACTAATTTACGGATTTTTCGCGTTACTTAAATATATTTATTCCCGACGTTTCGGATTCTTTTCAGCATCCATGATCACGGGCAGACTAAGTTGGTATATGTCTGTATCTCTATGTTTTGGAATAACCGTCAGAGTTTTTATTTAAAAAATTGACATATCTTTCGTTTTCTTAATTTTGAATATTGGTTTGACAAAAATACTTATGTTGTCCTTCGGTTTTGTAGTTTTTATTTTTATTTATGTTTTCATTTTTTATTTTAAAAATACAATAAAAAATATGTTGGTTTCTATGTATAAAAAACGTATTGCTTCTCAATACGTTTTTATACATAGATTTAGAAGTAATATATCACAAAAAATTGACTATTTACAGTATAATAATAAGGAAAGAATTTAAATCAAAATTTAGTTCTAAAACGGTCAAATCAAAGGGTTCTGTAGCTTTTAGTGAATGGGCAACAGAATTCACAAAAGCGGGCAAAGATTATATGAGCTTTACAGTGAAAAAACATATAATCATAGTACAAAGGACTTACTTACTGCACATGTCAGTGCCTATTTAAAAATATTTAAAAAAGTTTGTACTCTCGCGAAATCTCTTTATATCAAAGAAACAATTAAAAATTTATCAGACCAAATACAAATTACTTGGAATATTATCAACAGTAAAACTGGAAGAGGTACTAAGAGCAATTATAAATATTGATGACCGTTATATAAAAGCTGACGAAGATGTTGTTACTTATTTCGAAAAATTCTTCTCGGACGTTCCAGTTTCTACTACCAAGTCACTTTTATCTTCTCCAACAGTCGCTGAGTCACTATTAAAAAACATACCTATACCATTGAATGTACAGAGAATTTTAATTTTACGGACGTAAGTACCGGAGATGATGTAACTACATTTAAAACTTTAGATATTAAAAAAACTACAGAACTATGGGGGATCTCTGTTAAGGTGATAAGTTCTATTATCGATGTAATATCAACTCACATAGCAGAAATATTCAATGTTATTATCAGAAGGGGCGATTTCCTGACCTAATGAAGCATAGCAAAATTATTCCGATATTTAAATCAGGATGCAATACGGACCCTAATAACTTTAGACCAATATCTATACTGCCTACTCTTAGTAAATTATTTGAAAAACTCTTACTTAACCAATTGGTTAAACATTTCAATCGTAATTGTCTTTTAAATAACAAGCAGTATGGATTCTAGGGTCGCTCAACAACTGACGCTGGCATCAGGCTAGTCAAAAGCATTTTGAGGCTTGGGAATCATCGCAGGATGCTTTAGGCATTTTCTGAGATCTCAAAAGGCTTTTGATTGTGTTCGTCTGACTCTGGTCAGGAAATTACGTCACTGAGGTATAAGAAATACCGCACTCAACCTTTGTCTTCGTACCTGAGCCATCGAATTCAGAGGGTTGACGTGAATGGTAAAAGATCTCCCAGGGCCCCGGTAAATATGGGGTCCCACAAGGATCAATACTTGGGCCTTTTCTCTTCCTCATTTATATAAACGACTTACCATGTGAGATAAATAACAGCGAAGAGATAGTATTATTTGCAGATGAAACCTCATTGATTTTTACAATTAAACGACATACGTCAATAAATGACGATGTAAATAATACTCTCTCTAGAGTAGCGAATTGGTTTAGTGTTAATAACTTGCTATTAAACCAAAGGGAAATAAAATGTATTAGATTCATGATTCCTAATGTGAAGCATGGTAAATTTGAAGTGGTTATGGATGGGAGGCGTTAGATAAGGTTGAATCAACTGTATTTCTAGGAATAACTGTGGATGCAAAACTACAATGGGCCCCATATTAATAGGCTAGCAAGTAAATTAAGCTCTGCAGCTTACGCAGTAAAAGAATAAGATTATTGGCTGATGTGGAGACTGCTCGTTTAGTGTATTTCAGCTATTTTTATAGTATTATGTCTTATGGCATTCTACTGTGGAAATGCGCGGATACTAATACGAACTTTGAAAAACGCGCAATTCATGCAGTCTATAACCTGGGCCCCAAAGAATCATTTAGAAAGTTATTTACAGAAATAAAAATAATGACCGTTAGTTCTCAATACATATTTGAATTTTTAATGTATGTGCAAAAAAATAGGCATGATTTCTTAAGACATTGTGATGCGCATGACATAGATACAAAGAACAAACATTATTTAATTCTTCCAGCAACTAGACTGCGAAGTAAGTCTTTTATGGGACAATGTTTTTACAACAAAATCTCAGTAAACGTTCAGATAAATTCTGAACGTGTACTATTAATAAATTTAAAAGGTAGTGAAGGAACGTTTATGTGTTAAAGTTTATTACGATATTAATGAATTTTAAATGATAACACAGCCTGGTAATGGAATGCTCGCTCCAGGTCTTGTTTCAAAATTGCACAACATGTTATGTCATCAAATTGTTTGTTATTTTTAAAAGATGACATGAAAAATAGCCCGTTGAGTTTCTTTCGCCGGTTCTTCTCAGGTCTGAGGCGTCCTTTACCGAACCGGTGGTAGTGTGTTTGACAATTAATAAGCAAGTGTAAACTTCTATATTGAATAAAGATATTTGAATTTGAATTTGAATTCAATTGTTAAATTAACAGGCGCCGATAAATATAATGTTAAATAAAATATTCTGTGTGATTAATTATGTATTACACAATCATAATGATATAAAATCATTGGGATGGTGTAGCAACTCAATTTTAATGATTTGAAAATAATCGAAATAAAATATATATATATAAATCTCGCGTCACGATGTTTGTCCGGGATGAACTCCTAACTCCTAACCGAAATACTTAACCGATTTTAAAATATAGTTGCCTCCCATGTGCAGTTTCATCCAACTTAAAAGATAGAATAGCTTACATCTTATGTTATTATCGCAATATTGTTTTATAACAATTTATTTTTATATTATTATTTGATGCCAAATGTTAGCTACAAAACGATTGTGACAGTTGGCGATATCTATTGATTGCGTTGTTGGCGGATACGATTGAAGGTACTGTATATTCGTTATTAATTATTTCATACATGATAGTATGTGTTTTAGTGCTCCATATCCATTCAAATTATAACACTTTTAATAGAAAAGAAACAATAATAATTTTTAAAACGAACTCTTTGTATACAATTTTGCATTGATTTTTATACCACTGCTATTTTTTATTGTATTCAGGTGTAACGGTAGCATCATCGAGTTCACTGTTTTTTTACAAATAACATTTATCTAATAAAACATGATGGTCCTGATGACTGATATTATCTTTCCGTTTATCTTAAACCCTTAAATTGTTTGTAAAATAAGTAAATTCTAGCCGCAACGCGTGGCAGGATATATAATTTAAACCTATAGTAATCTACACATATGTTTAGTTACATAAGACTTAAAATCCGTTTAGTATCTCTCGTAAAACTTTGAGCATTAATAATATTAGTGGATATAGGAGTAATTAAATAATTTTTGACGATAATTTGCTTCAAGCCACCCGCAGACAAATTGTCTAGCTTAACTCGCAAAACTGCTCCAGTTATTGTTATTTGCTCTGTTGCATACCGAGAGGTTAATCCTATGCTAGAACCTCTGAAAAATATAGCATGGAATGTCTGAATAAGTACGCAAACTGGGGGTAGTATAATGACTACTTATTTTCGTTAGAAGTGCAACAATGATTAGAATTAATACGTTTATAAATGATAAAGGATTAATTAAGATACAGTGTTTACGAGAAATACAAGAACATTTTATTTAGACGCGCTTATTAATATAAATTTATTAATTCATTAGTAAAACGACGAAACGACTCGAATTCTGTTTGAAATTTTTAAATCGAACAATAGATAGCCAGTGATGATAAAAATATGAATTCGAAAAAATCAAGAGTTTATTGTCCCTTCCTGCTCACGTTATAAGATTATAACAGTAAAATTTTATAATCAATTCATGCCACGAACTTTATCTCTTAAAATGTATTTATTACAACACATGGATTCTCTATTTATATTAGCATTTTAAGTTACGTTTGGTAAGCAATGAATTGGAAAGTGACGAAAAAAGACGTTTTTTAGTTAAAAACTCTTCTGTTACATTGAATTAAATAATTTGATGATTCAATCGCAATTTAATGAGAGATAGAATCCATTTAAACATATCTACGACCACATAATTTTAACACAAAAAAAAATTATTCACGTACACGAGCACAACCAAACTAAGGTTTTTGAAAGCAACTTTTGAGACTGCTCTCGAAGCTATCTAAATTTCCAAGTGAGACTTCCGCGGTGTGAAAGTTTTGTTCCCGATGCAGCGTTTCTTTTAATGATATGACCATTATAAAAATTCACAACCGCCTTTATACCAGCACTTCGTATATTTGATAGCAATAAAACCAATATAACTGTATCGACAGAAGAAAACAGAAACGTGGTAACTGAGTAAAATGAAATTGTCCACCAGAGCCGATAAATACTTCAAAAACTATGTAAAATAAACTCAATAAAATCCGTAAAGTCATTTTAATTAATAATGTAAGTTATTTTAGCGTAAACAATAGAAATAATTATATATAAATAGTTTTGACTATATTTAATTTAATTATAAAAATTTCGGCTCTGGTGAACAACTTCATTTTTGTCAGTTACGACGTTTCCGTTTTCTGCCATCGATGTATAATCAACCTCAATTATCTGATATATTTCATGAGATAAACTATCTGTAGAATTTTAAAGTTAGAAAACAGACATAATTGTACAAATTTTATAGGGATTATACATTTACGTTTTGGGATTAGGTCAACCTTTGTACTTTTAATTTGAAGTTTTTAAAAAAGTGCACATTAATCATTATCTTCCAAGTTAGTAATCATGTAATCTTGCAGGTTGGAATACGGCATTCGTTTAGTCTTCGGCTTGATATACCATGCGTGAAATTTTTTGATAAAACAAGAAGTCTGAAACTACCGTCTTTGTGTATTTAAAAATAAATGTACGCATAATATGTTAAACATACGAAAAACTTTTGTATAAAGACGATTGTATTGATTAATTATTAAAAAAAATTCTGGCAGAAGAGTTTCTTGTCCGTTATTCATTTTCGTCATTTTTCTCCTTTTAAGGTCATTCCAGATTTCGACACAGCCTTTTTGAAATAAAAATTTTCAAATTTTAATTTAATTCATAGTAAACATTTTGTAAATAAAATATATTAGGTTACCCGTAAACATAGCACAATCGCAAAATTTGAAATTCACATGTATCAGTTTCAGTCCACTCCGAAATCGCTTTAAATTAGGTAGACCAAAGTTCTGATTCAATTTATTTAGTGTTATACGGACACTTTGCTTTACGATACCTATGTATATGTATTAGCAAAGTGTGATAAAATTTTCTTTCACTTTACTGTTTACTATCTTGCAGTAAAGCAGATATTTTAATGGTTTATAAAGCCATTTATATTTTATGAATTATGTATTGTACAAAGTTTTTTAAAACCGATTTATATTTATTTTACTATTTTGTTTATTATTCTGTTTTTTTGTCCGAAAGAAAATGTTTTAAGATGTCTAACTGATCAAATTGAATTGTTTATTTAATAATCGTGACTCGGCTACACTTTTTACAATAAAAATCGTATTACTCCGAATATAAAACAAAAATGTCATAAAAATACGTAGCAACGTACTTTTAACTTTTTTACACTCTTAAAAATTTTATACGGATTATGTTTATAAATAATTCGATGCGGATGCCAGGGCAATGTAGTAGTGATGTAATTAATTTCAATACATTTTTTGATAGTTCTATAGTTGAACATAAAATTTTAGCTCATCTTAGATAATAGATGAAAGCGATATCGATGATTTAGCATATTTCGCAAATTTTCACTTACGAAGAAAAATTTCTGTTCATTGGATACGGGTGTTGAATGGACGATGATTGTTAATATTTCGTCCATTTATCAAAATCTTTACAATATCATTGAATTGCTAGTCGTAGGCGAAATGTATTTAGTCAAGTGCCTTAATAGTAATTAGGAAACTTAATCGTACGTGAAAAAAGTTTTTTATAGACCCTTAAAAAGCAAAAAAACATACACGGGAAATTGTTTTAAACAAAAAAAAAACCCTGGTAATATCGTATTCGTATTAAACAGGCAGAATTTGTTACCTAAGAATGTAATAATGCCTCTTATAGATATAATAATATGTTACATTAGACAATTGTGATAAAAATAAAAATACTTCAATACATCTACGACCCTTTAAATAACTTCATTATCTATAATTTCTATAAAGTTGATTCAGTAACGTGTGATTAAACTTTGTTTAAACATATAGATATAATGTGATACGATATCTATATAAAACTAATAGATCATTCGCTTATTACAACTAACGACCAACGTCATGCCAATAAGTTACGGTAAACATAGCTAACTTTATTTTTTTCATTTTCAAGTATTTGACTAGTGAAAATATTGAAAGGCCAATACTTTCACGTTACACGAGAGCATTCGACATTTCATTTTAATACACAAGAGTATTGTAGGATTTTTGAGTGCACGCCCCAAATACTACGCTAGTGTGGGCTTTGGAAATCCTCTTAAACGTCACGTAACAAATACCGTAGCACCGTCGTCGGTGACAGCGTGAATGTTTTCAACTAAATCGAGAATTTACAAGGAGCGCTTGGAGACACCAAGAGCTATATTAACAGCTGTTGTTAGATTAACGCTGAGACGTTTCGCCTTGGCTTTTAATCCGTTAACTTAATCAGCTTTTCGTAACACTCTGGATTTTAGTTAGTTTAATGAATTAGCAAAATTGTTGTTGTAATTTTCGGATTTCTTAACTATTATTTACCTATCATGCCTTGTCCCTAGGAATAACTTACGTGTTTTCTGTTCATAAATATATTGGATATGAAAATTGCGTAAACGTACAGTAAATCTGCATTAATTAATGGTTAGATTAATATATGTTTTATTTTAATTAATAAAGCCTTAGATTTATTTGAATATCCATAAGCAAATGTAATACTTCTATATTAAGTAAAGATATTTCAATATGAAGTATGACATGGTTGGGCATAATGCCTTAATTCAAAAAATTAAAGTAGGTAGATTTGGATGTTTCCGAATCAGAAAAGTACCTGCAACCAGCGTGCAAGCTCCAAAATTTACAGATTCTTCCGCATTTGTATTCAGCAAAGCCGTTACAGCTTTATGAAAACCGGCAATCGTCACATATGAACGTTTGTACAACACAGACTCTGCTTCTTATATAGGTTCTGTAGGGAAACAACGAAGTCTGATTGCTACTTAATTCCTACTTAATTGATCCAACATAATTTTGAAATCAAAACCTTAAAATATAAAAGCAACTTAATTTAGAAACTAATTTGGTAAACTTATTCTTAATCAGTTTTGATTATGATATAATAAAAAACATTTCAGCATTACTTCGTGTATCGATTTCTCTTTTAATTTCCTCTGTAATTTTTCCAAATTATTACTTCATTGGCATCAAATCCATCTCGATTAATCTGATAAAAAGTTTTTACACTTAGTGACTGACGTCTGATACATAAAACACATTCAAATATTGTGTTGGACATCAGTAAATTCGAAGACACTACCGTCATTTTTGCATGTAATTCTAACCAACCAGAGCACAGCTATAACACAAAATTGTCTTTCCACACGATTCGAACCCACTCCAGTTTGTATTAATGTTTCTCCAGTCAATTACGACTACGGCGGCTGATCTATATTAGAGATCAGCCAAGAACGCACGAGATATTATAGTGCACAAGTGTACGCGCAAACACAAGCGCACTCTAGGAACAGTCACATAAAGGAACAGTCCTTTATACTCTCAAATCCCGATGGTACGGATAACCGACACGACCGGAGAGAGATAAGGCGCAGGACCGACTTTTTATATGCCCATCCAACGATCATCTTACTTTTCAGATAATTGGGTGATCAGCCCATATTGCCCTAATCAACTAGGAAACGCCAATGAAAATTTGTTGTGTCCCTGCAGGATTCGAAGCCACGACCTCTAGGCTACGGAGGTAAGTTAAAACGGCCTATAGGCCACGGATGTGGTTTAAGTAAATAATTAATTAAATATTTTATCATTAAGCAGGGAATGAATTATTAAAAGAGGGTTAAGGGAGAAAAAATAAATAACACAAACATCCGGAGAAGTATTTATTGCATATATGATCACCAAAATTGTTTTGTACAGTACGTAATTTTAAATAAAACTGACAAATTATTTACAACATCTAGCGGTAGTCGGCTACCATTACATTTTACAGTTACAATGTATATTTACATAGAATAACAAATTTTAGAATTAGACAATGTTAATATTATATATCAAGTATACTGATGGTATATTATTACTATGTTTTACTCTAACATTGCTATGTTACACCACGGATAATATGAATCGTATATCCGAGATGTTGGCGTACAAAACATTTCTAACAGTGTTGATTTGAGTTGCCTATTAGTAAATAATAATTAATTTAAAGGAAAAAACGTTACCAAATATAAACATATTTTAAATCCCGATTCAATAAATAAAACGTTTTAACTAATATATAAGTTAATTTATATATATATAATAAGTTTTAACTATGAGGTAATTTATTAATAACATTTGGAACACAAAATAATTGAATTAATCATAGGTTTGGCTGTCAATGGGCATGAAGAAAATAATCATAATCATAATAATGGTGTTATCGCTAAATGGGATGAATGTAAAATAATTCAAATCAAATGTACTTCCAAGCTATGAATAGATGTCTATGAAAAACCAACTGAAATACCTGTGTTCGAGTTAAACTAAAGACAGATTTAAATTTCAAGTAGCTCGATGAAAAAGAAAGACATTTTTATAAAGCAATTGTTTTTTTAATAATTTTTTTTTTCCAGTAATATTAGTGGCAAATCAACACTGTTATTTCTGTTGCAATTATTTGAAAGTTCCAATAGATTCTAATTTTTATATCTCGAAATTTTAATAATCTATAATGATTTTAATATCTTAAAGTACACACACATAACTAAAAGTACA
This sequence comes from Lamproptera curius, assembly GCA_029286875.1. Classification (NCBI taxonomy): domain Eukaryota; kingdom Metazoa; phylum Arthropoda; class Insecta; order Lepidoptera; family Papilionidae; genus Lamproptera; species Lamproptera curius. The sequence goes on from JAGSMT010000139.1 coordinate 1,017,879, forward strand.
TTAATGAATCCGGCCAGTACTATATTGCCGAATAAAGACGAGAGAATGGTTTGCATAATAATAAACCTTAGTAATAATCCATTAATTAATAACGTACGTATAATGTTATTTAATCAGCATAGATTTAAATCATATAATTTTGACCTGATGATGACCTGTATATTACAAAAGGTTCAATATTACAGTAAAGTATTCAAAGTTTTAAAGCTAATAATAAAAAATTAAATGCTAAAACCCAAACGGTAATTCTATACATGTGATTAATTGACTTTATTTGAAGTGTTATAGTTATCTGCAACATTTGTTAAAATTATATTTGAGTTAAATAATAGTTCTGTCTAGAAACTATTTTAAAAAGCATGTTTAATTACAAATTAAATCCTTTAAAAGCTTATGTTGTCACTTACGTAGAATTCCTGCTAAAGGTGATAATTTTATTAATTAATACCTAAATACTTAGTCGAAATGACAGTAAGTATTTTGTTAATGAATTATTGTTTATAATTATAATCTATGACATCAAATATTTTTATTTAATGGCTTTAAACGGTTTGGCCTACTGTGCCAATGAATGTTAATACGAAACCTTAATAACACTTTTATACACATTAGGTATTAAAAAACCTATTATATAATGAAAACAAGTTGTTCTTTTATGTACATTATCTGTTGTTGTTATATTTGTTCTCAATCGTGAAGTATTTATGAAGCTTACAACAAGTCTATAAATCTATAGAAACTGTTTGTGTTAATACTGAAAAAAATAATTAACATTGTCTATGGGCTGTTTGACAGCGATAATTAAAGAAAAACGATATAATTTTAAGCAAAAGACAATCGCATTAGTCGAAGACCAATAAACAAAATTAAAAAAAATATGAATTATATTTGTTTATTAATCCTAAATCCATATTTTATACATGAATTCAAATTTAATGAACGCTTATGGTAAATAGATAATAATGAAATGATGTAAGCATTGTGTACCGTATTGTAGTACAAATGCAATTCGTTTTATTTACGTGTTTCTTATTTCACATTACATTGATGTTTTTTTTTAATGAAGACATTTTCGTCAATTATTTTTTATTCGATACGAAAAGAATAAAAGTAGTGTTTATTTCATCAAAATGATCCTTCTCTGTTTGTAAGAACAGATTTTAAATTTCAATGTATGATTTGAAAAAATTTACATTTATTTATCTATATTACTTGTTATCTAATTATATAAGAAAATCTAAAGTGATTCTGATAAATACAAAAAAGATACAACACTTTCTAATAAACAAAACTTGAGCAAATTCTACCCATACAATTTTATCTCTAAAAAATAATTACTAACAAAAAATTTTACGCAAACGTGTTATTGACCGACATAAATACTAATATTTTAAAAAATAAAACAAAGTGTCGCAAAAAGTTGAAAACACCTACGCGATGTTTGTTCTCCCTTACATTAAATTACCAACAGCTAAGTTAATTCTGACATTTATCATATTGTTATTTATATTTCGATCGGCAAATATCGTGGCAAGTTACACTTGCATACAGTACCGGAATATTAACTACCGCTGTTTCAGTATAAACGTCATCGCAGGCCGAAGTGGATCATCACCGAAGCGAGCAACAGGAGGCAGGTGGCGCTAGATGTGATGCCGTGGATGGCGCTTGTGTTCCGACGCAGTATGGCCGCCATCTTGTTGCCTGTAATGGCGCGAAAAAGGCATTTAAAAACAATTCATTATGCGTATCCACATCCTACTAATAATATAAATGCGAAAGTTTATAACAATGTATTGATGTTTGTTACTCTTTCACGCAAAAATTGCTTGATAGATTTTGATGAAATTTAACAATAACATAGATATCGGAATAACTAAATAATAGTATTTTTAAAAATATGTTGTCAATTATTCAAAATATAATGTAGATTGTCATGTATGAAAAAAATAACTGCCATAAGCCAGCTATACAAGTATACACGGTAAAACTTTTGGGTCTACAAGAATATTATCATCATCTTCAGCAGCCTGTGCTTGTCCAATGCTGGACATAGGCCTCCTTTAATGTACGTCTTCTCCATTAGGGGGTTTTCTGATCCTATTCCACCACACTGGTCCAATGCAATACAAGAATATCACGTGCGGTAATAATATCGCAAATTGATGTAAGCGATGAGACAAACAGGCCGTATACCTGATGATAAAGGATATAACATCTTCAACTTCCAGTATTCAGTCTATTGATATCGTAAATTTAATAAATCGTGATAGAATCAATTATGATTCGGGATTACTATTGATTGTTACTTGTTCCATTTTAAATTCTAAGTAACTGATATTTTCATTAAACAAAAACGTGGACATTACGAACTAACTGTACAAAAATCTTTTTATTTGCATATACAATACCATAAACGACTAACAAGTGAAATTTTAACAAAAGCCTTCATACCACGCATAACAATCTTACGCAACATTAGCAGGTAATAATGAGTTCTCTGCACGGATTTCTACCACCGCATTTTAAATCCCATATCTTTTAAAATATTCATTTAATCAAAATGTCGTCTGTGACACGTTTTATGTACATAGATTGATTTTTAAATGCAATAACTCTAATCTAAACATAAATTGTGTTGTTGTAAATGAGCTTTGAATATCTTTTGCCATTTTAATTTTTACATAAAAATCCTATTCGTTTATTCTCAATACATGATTAAATTACCTCTATTTTTATTAACCATTTAAATAAAGTACAATTATGTAGTAATTTGAGTCTTCAAGTCTTTAGTCAGACCTTTTTTTTAGTTTCTTTAATATCTATTTAACTACTTATTACTAAGTTATTACAAAAAAGAGCACCAAATGACAACTTATACCTGTCATTTAAAAAAAGAATGAACGAAATCGAAGCACTAGTAGCGGATCAACGAGGTAACATATATATAAAAAGAAACATACACTCCGAATTGAGTACCTCCTTCTTTTAGGATTACTTTCTAGATTACTCTGATGAGTTCCAAACATGTGAGATTAAATGTAAATGCAAGCAATAATGAAACACAAAATGAGAGCTGGAGGCTTATTGAATGTTCACAATGGATTATATTATGTAATGTATTTCACACTGTTTCGATTTATATACATTTTACATTTATACTTGAAGCAATAAGTAAGTAAATAAGGTTTAATAATAATCATCATCATCAACTTGTTAGTCCACTGGGACATAGGCCTCTAATCTCTACCACTTCCGATCTTCATTATTCTCATCCAGCCCACCCGGCCACTTTGCGAATGTCGTCCTCCATCTTGCCGCAGGGCGTCACCACTACTTGACCTCGTCTCCCTCCGAACTTTCGGCTCAGTCGTGTTCTCGGCTTATTGAGGCCCTGCCACTAGCTTACTAATCCGGTGGTATGTCGGTGATTTGGTTCTCTGTCGGATCCGTCATTTCGTGCGTCCTTCGAATACTCAAGCATACCTCTCCATAGCTCGCTGAGGCGATTTAATTTGGACAGTCGAACCGTAAGTGTCCAGTCCACCGTGGTCAAAACAGGTGGACGCACTGATCGAGACTTTCGATTTGAGGCAGTGGGATGGGTGACGAAAACTCGACGAAGCTTATGGCTGCAGCCGAATCCTTCTGTTGTCCCTTAAAGTTGTTTTACCTGTTGGACGTTGCCCTAGGTGAATGCTCGCAACTTCGGTGCCGTCAATTGAGATCGGTCCGGATCAACCGTGCTCGTTAAACCTGACCTTGGTTTTACCAAGTTCGTCCGAACCGATGCGTCGAGAACTCAGCCAGGCTTTGCCATTTTTGCGGTCATGCGGTCTCAGCCATGATGGCGATATCGTCCGCAAATCGATGAGATGTACTCGCCGTTCACGTTATGCCTGTCGCTTCCCAGTTGAGCGTCTGAACAGTCCTCAAGCGCGGCGGAGAAAAATTTCGGAACGACTCCCCTTGTCTCACACCGCGGTGCGGGGATAGGCTCGTCTGCCCCTGGCACGACGCAAGTGGCGGCGTTACCGGGTTTCTCCATCTATATGAATCAATTTACCGCTTAAGGACTCGAGGAAAGACCAGGTCACGATGGGTCAAAGCCTTCTCATAGCCACAAGATGCACAGGGGTGGTTATCTCATGTTCTTCTGTAAACCTCCCTCCTGTATGGATGTGGTTTTGAACCCTCGACCCGCCTGTTCTCTGGCTGCCTTCTCGAGTTTTTCGTGCAAGACGATTAGATGACCCTCAAAACAACTTATAGACGCTCAGGGCGATTTGCGATGTTTTCAAAAGGGTTTTATCCCTTTTGAAGAACAATACGATAAACCCCATGCCTCAGGGTTCTCCCGGAGAAAGGGTAGAGGGTTAAATAAGGGCGGTCTTTTCCCCAGTTTTCCGCGGCCTTAAGCTCCTCGTGACTCCTCTCCGGGCTTTTCCTTTAAGTTTCAAGCCCCTCGATTTCTCTGGCCTATTTTGGAAGATCCTCCGACATGGGGGTAAATGGCTCAACCTTCTCATCCGCTCTGGGTGTGCTGAATCGACCTATAACTGGCTGTAAACTTTAACCTCGAAGGAACCTCTGGTCTAGAAGCGACATTCCCGTTCTTTTGGGTACTTCGTTAAAAGGGCTTCTTCAAGCTGTTTACGAAGACTTTGGACCCCAGTTTTTTAATAGCTCTCTTTAAAGGCTTTAATGACAGTCGCCCCAACGGAGATGGTCTTGTTAAAGAACCCCTTTGTTCTCGAAGTGACGTTGGTCTTCGTAAACCAGGATCTATGTTTCTCCCGAAAGTTTAGCTTTTTGCCCTTCGTGGACCCGACCCCTGATCAGGTTCCTCGTCCTCCACGTCGATTTTATTTTCGGGGAGCAATCGTTTTGATTAATCTTGCCGGATCAATATGGCTGGACGATTGGGCGGGCGGACTTCTCAATCGGCCGTTCAAACTTCAAATCTTATTCGGGGTGCCTCTCAAGTCGGTGATTCCTTGGTCTTGAACCTTGATCACTGGCATCCCGAATGCGCTTTTCATATAATGAATCTTTCATTTTTGGTCATAGTACGGGCTCTGCCACGTCCATTTCCTTGGGGCGCAAAAGAACAGTTCATTAAGAACAGCCCCCTCCTGAAATTGACGAGCATTTGCCCCCCAATTTCTCTCCCTCCTAGTCAATCGTTCCTGCATGCCCCAAACCCTCCTACTTTGGCGTTGAAATCCCCCATGACGACGTTGGTGAGCCTTGTGGTTTATATGAGCTCTTGGATGTCCTGCTATCTTCGACATCATCATCCGGGGCGTGGGTTGGTGCGTACCGGATTTTTCAGGCATCTTTTGGTGCTTTTCCAATGCAACCCTCGCCGACACACTGGATACTTCAATTACATTGTCAATGAGGAATTTATTGACAAGGAACCCAACTTCGCCCTGTCATGTATTTGGTCCCTGTCTAAAGTACAGAAAATGGCCCGATTCTTGAGGGTATCCTCTCTCTATCTACGGACTTCACTCAATTCCAAAACGTGCCGTTCCAATTCCAATACGTACTTCAGTTCCTCTCCCAGTTAGGCCTAATGAGAATCTAGCCGTAGCGTGCGTCCGTTGTATGTTGCGATGGTCAGTTGGTTTTGGCGGCCTACGTACTCCGGGGATTCTAGCACCCCCGCCCCTGCCGTTACCGTGGCCGCCCTTGGCCAGGAATAGCAAGGCTACCGGGAACTGGGGCGGGGCTTTTCGTCTAACCATTAGGGGTTTTGACCGATCCCACCACGCTGGTCCAATGCGGGTTGGTGGGTAGTTCGCCAGAGCCTCGTTTGTTGTTTGGCAGGTGCACCACGTGCAGGTGAGGTTGGCTTGGGTTCTGAAGATGTTGTTAGGATCCCCTTACACCCCATACTACTATATACATACCATAATAATAACCAACCGTTATTATTATTATACATCATTCGTTTTAACTACATAGACTTATTTATTAACTATGTACTATCTACCCAAAAGTGGTTGCGTTCAATCAACAAATTTCAATTTGTATGCTGATTATGTTCCAAATGAAAAGGGACAAATTCATTACATTAACGGAATTAACAATCGCAGTATTGATTTGATTGTTTTCGCCTTTCAATTTAACAATTGAAAGTATTGAATACGGATTCCACTTTATTAAGCACTTCGTTGATTGCAATTTTCGTGCATGTACTCGCCTTCCGCGATATCAGTTTTCATTTATTGTTTTATTCCGTTTTTCATTCAATTATAACGGAGATAACACTTAATCTCGTGTTAACATTTCTCTTTTCGGTTGTAAAGGAAATTAAATTTGTTTTATTTCATGCGTCATACAATATGGTTTTATTTTATTGTGACTTAAATCTTTTTGCAAATACAAATGCATTTATTGTCAGCACTTGCATTTATATTAATGTTAAAGTGAGCAATAATAGTAGTTTAGTAGAAAGTTGTTTAAAGTCTTATGTCAATTGAAAACTGTGTTAAATCTATATTGTTCTAAAATTTTGTTCACTTCTATGTGTCAAAAAAGAGAGTGTAGCTTTTTCGAGTTATAATAAAATACGTTATTTAATTTTTTTAATATTCAATATATAAATCTTCTATCGGTTAGAAATTTTAGACTTACACTAAAAATAAATCACTAAACAAACACGCTAATCATTTAGAAACAACCATTGATCGAGTTGAATATTAGGTATAAGTTAAGCGGTGTCTACAAATTATCAGGTCTTAAAATTTGAACTATGGTAGTAACCGACTAATCCCTTGGTGAACTGAACAAACACACCCAACGATAATCTCTATTTTTGTAACTTTTTTCCTAAATTAGTTAAATACTCACTGCCTTCAGATACGAATACGTGTATAGATGCCGGTTCGGTGTTGCTAGCGCTGCATGTATAGTTTCCTGAATCCTTGAGAGTTGCACCGCGGACCGTCAGCCTGGACTGGGTGCGGGCACCCGGTTCGGTCTCCACGGTGATACCGCCACGGGTGGCGTCGTAGTTGATCATTCGGTCGTTGTGGTACCAGAACACATATTGGGGCGGTGTAGGGCTCTGGAAGGAAGTAAATGTTGATATGCAATAAATTCTACAAAATTCGTAGTCTTTACTAAAGTGAAATCTTTGGATTTGCTAACTTATTAAAATATATTCCTTATTTGATTTAATAGCCCCGGTGATTGAGTGCCAACACGAGAAAGACAAGAGAGAGAGATACTTGCATTTCTTTCTCTATTGTCTTTAGGAGAAGAATGTAGGGATGGTTTCTAAGTCTTGTTTATATCATACTAAGGTCTGTTTTTTTAAAATTTTAAACCCCTCTGCTTATAAATGCATCGTTAACATAAATTTAATTAAAACGAGGAACCTCTAAAGATTTTTTTTATTTCGTAAGAACAAATACATTTCGGTCCAGTAACATTTAAAGAAAAAAGACTAGGAAGTGAAATAAAAGTTTTCAATGAAACATATATAAAAGGAATAGGACTTTACGTAATAGTTAAAATACTATATATATAATAATAGTTAAGAAACAAACGGATATTTTACCACCCCGTTTATAAGCGAACAAATTTTCACGAACGCATTTACTGCGCCAGTATACATTACAATCGTCGGTCAGCGTGCCGAGCCGAAATTTATGGGCACCATAGCGTTACGAGAGTCGTTAACCCGTTACAGTGAGAATACCATTAGTGACTAATAAAAGTTACGAATGATCTTATCGCGATAACAATAGTCGCTTTTATGAGTTCAATTCCGGTCTGTGTGTTCGTTTATTCGGGTGTGTTCCTGACGTAGGGTCCCTTGGGAGTGCGTAATTTGTGTCGGTATCAAACGTTCGCTGTAGCGCTGATGAGTTTGGTACATAACGTTGTGTTTTATGTTTCGTGAAGCGGAACAATATCCTGATGCAGGGCAAATAGGTGTAAAGTATTATTGGATTAAATTAACACATACTTTGCTTATTAACAGACAGTATATTGTGATACGAGTATTGGAAAATGTTCAAGACGTCGGGTGTTATATTATTTGATATGTAAATGAATGTTTAGTATTTGCGATAAATTATGATTAAAAGTGATGAAAGAATCTTAATAAATATTTTCGTAGGTAAACTAAGTTTAATTCTTAGTTTACCTGCATAATTGTGGTCTTAAATTTGAATCGCTTCCAATAACAACTTTAAATATAATCATAAACTGGATATATCTAAAACTGTCTAGATTGTTATACTGTAACTTAAGATCCACGATTAAATTAAATAAGCATAAAATATAAGACCTCAAGTTCTATAACTAACGAAGGTACTTTATTACAAGTAGCAAAACTCATTAAAGTTCCAGTTTAATATACTCAATTATATAACTTATTGCATTAAATAAAGAGCAAGTCATGCTTTTATTAGCAGCAGCAAGAGCAGTTTTGATATGCTATATTTAATAATTGCTTTTAACACAATAAAACCTTGATTAAATATAATAATACATAAAATGATTATTTAATATACTTTTGAGGTAAAAATTAATTGCCATTGAAACTCGCATTATATAGTGACTGGTAGACAAGTTCTAACTTCTGATTTATATAATAATTCTTATTTTATTAGTAAAATAATATTGTTTAATTTATATTGTACTATAATATTTTAGATTTTAATAAATAATTGTTCATGATTTGTATATATAGTGTTTTAATAAATAAATACTAACAATAATTAAGATTAATATACCTTCTCGACGATGCAAATCAAGTGGATAACGCTGCCCAAGTCAACATGGTGTTCCCCGGAGCCCAAGATGAAAGCTTCAGGAACGACGATCTGCAGACGAACGTAATGGGATACAATTCCAGTGCGAGTCGACACCTGGAAGAAAAACCAAAATTGTAGACTATCTGGCAATAATTTTTTTTTATTTATTTTATTTTTTATTTTATATTAATTTTTATAAATTGCCTTTCTGGAAATGAAAACATAAGTGTAATTCAAAGTCTTTAGATAATATGGAGTCGCCTTCTAATTATTATTATTTTTTGCAAGATATGAACGGATAGTTTCCATGGAGTTGGGCAGATTATAATAGACTCGTGTAAACTCTTTCTTGCCTGCCCTTGCATTTAATACTGATCTGAGCACGATTGGTAGCGATTGGGCGGGAGTATGCGCATTCATTGCGAATGAGAGGGTTGACAGCTCTCGATAGCCTGTCAAAGATCACATTGTAGAATAGTTTGAAGGAATCAAAAGGCAGGTGATTATTTTTTCATTCTCTAATTTAAACACTGACTAAGGCCTCCTTTTTTGGCATAGTGATGAAAAAGTCTTCATTCCCGTCGTGGGGTACTCATTAGGTAGGTAGGTGGGGTCTTCATTCCTTCAGACGCATTGCAGCAAGGGCGTAGAGCGTTTGCAGCAAACGCCAAGTCTATTTAGATTCTGTTCAGCATTTTTGTGGTGATGAGGTCGAATCTTGGGACTATTCTTCAGTGCGCGGAGTGCGTGTAGCATTTCCAGTTGCCCAACACCTGAGCAGTCAATATCTAGCAGGGTCCTGTATAGTTGGGTTTCTATCAATCGGTATAGCGGTGGGATCGTCAGGGGTACGGAAGATTTCTGATTAGTCTTCGAGCCAGCGTCGTAGCTCCTCTGCGGGTGTCACAATTAGTTGGCCTTCATTGTTCTTCAGACGTTTCACCCTTCTTTTTGAGCTTCTTTTATCCGTCAGAGTTTTGGTGTCTTTTTACAACATTTTCGGCTTACCTAACAGCACCAGCGCTCTCCTTACTAGCGATTAACGCGCTAAATAAAAGGACTGATTTTTAGTTAATAAAATATAATGGGCACTTGTGAATCAGTCAAAATTTTTCATTCATATCTTATACAAGATAAACCTGACACGACCTGTTAGACTCTAAGCATTTGCATGAGCAGTAACAAAATTATGAAAGCAAACATTAGAATGACAATAAAAATACTTTCAAACAGTCCCCTTATTATTTACATACGTAAAAAGTAATATTACAAATATGAATTACAGAAATGAACTAAACATAACACATGTGCATTAATTATACCCAATAAAAACAAAATGTCTTCAGTTAACAACGAAACAGGTTTTTAAAATTTTTATTAGAATTTATTTGGATAACTTCCTAGGAGTGATCTGTTGATTATTTAATTATATTTTGAGGAAACATGTTTTTTGTTGGCTCCCCTTTTTATTCGATTTAGTGACATTACCGTGACAAACTCTTTTGTAACTTGATATCCCATTTTATTAGATTTTAGAAAAGAATATAGTAAATACAATACGTTATTACTTACCAAGTTAAAATTCTAATGCAACCGCAGAATATTTGTATTGTTGCTTATTCCGGATTATGGTAATTTCAGCTTGTTTCGCTTTACGGAACTACTGAACCATATTATACAGCGTTTCGTTTAAAATATTACGGCTAAAAGTGTGTACGTAACGTTATTTTAGCATAGTAAAGTTTTACCGCCGTCTATTTCCGCAGCATTTGACCTTCCGAACATTATTTTGAACGATTTAGTGATACTTAACTTTTATCGTTCACGGTTTTATCACCAGCTCCGAGATGTAAGGGATTGCCTTGTGATTATATATTTATAGAATTTCTGCAATATAGATGTACGGGTCAAAAGTTTTCCCTAATCGGTAAACTTATACATGTGTTTGCAAAAAGTTGTCTCCTTTTATTGATTAAGAATTGTAGAAAGCTAAAAATTATTCTTAATAAAAAAAAATTAAATGATTTACCGTTTATCATATTTTAATTGGGACTCTCTTTAATGACTAAATTAAATAAAGTTATGTTATTTTTACCGTTATACTGTAATTAGCAATGATCAATTGAGTATACTCTTCAATAAAATCGTTAATAAATAAGTTTATTGTTGAAATTTTTTTAATGATGTTATTCACCTTCTTTTATCATATTCACTTATAAGATCTTTTATTTATTGTATGTTCATATATGTTATCGCAACTAGATGTTCATACACAAAACTAAATTCGCTCGTTTAGTTTCACGTTTTAGTTTCCATCCGATCGGCTGCTCAGTGAATGGTATTAAGTATCTCATCAAATTGAATTGTTGTAGTTATTCGTTAATTACGATAACTTTGGATTGTTTTGAAGTATATTATCCCTTCATTAAGAAAATATATTGTATTGTAATCTATTAAATACAAATAAGGCAGGACAGATAACTAATATACAAATTTGATTGAAAATATGAAATATTTACCATGTTGAAAGGATTATAAATGAAATGTTTTTAATTAAAAATATTTTGTACAGTGAACAGGGGCCAGTAAGCTGTATCTTATTTTAGTAAGGCTATACAAATAAAATTCATTAAGAATAAACTGATACATCCATTCTTTTATCTCAATCTCATCTTCATCGATTTTTTTTATAGAAATGCGATTTTCATTCATTTATCGTGGACTTAACAAGTTTAGAATAAAAATCAAATGGGCTTATAGTAATGATTGTCACTACCAATAACAGACTACCATATTTTCAACAACACTCAAGAGATGTACATTAAAACGTATACATACATAATAAAAGTAAAAATAAAATTACAATAGAAAAAATTAAATAAATTTTTATTTAAATAAAAACAGATTATTGACGATAAATTTAATATAATGTTAGTTGATAATATAATGTTAATGATAATGTAATATAATGTTAGTTCGTATTTCTCAAGAATAAATTAGTTATGGTATCATCATCATCATCAACATCATCATTAGCATTTGATAGTCCACTGCTGGACATAATACACCCCTATCTATTAGGGGTTTTTGGACCGTATCCCACCAAGCTGATCCAATGCGGGTTGGTGGGTGAACCGATCTTTTACATGTCCATCCGACGCAAGGATCGTCTTACTTTTTAGACAGCTGGGTGATCGGCCCAAATTGCCCTAAACAACTAGGAAACAACAATGAAAATTTGTTGAGTCCCGCAGGATTCGAACCCACGAACTCCGGATTCTAAAGCACACGCCTATACCACTAGGCTACGGAGTTATGGTTATGGTATCATGTAACGCCAATGTTTTGTTTTCAATTTGCATCCGTACAATCACACGATCCATACAAGACGCAATGACAGCAAACAGTAGATAAAAGATGTTCTGGCCACTGAAACATTTCAGAAGCACAAAGCAAGCAGCATAGAACTGACGGATGGCAGGCTTTGATTAAACAGGTGATTTCCTGAGCTCCAAAGGCCACATTAAGCTACTCAAGAGTTATTAGTCTCAAAAGTGTATTATACAACACGAGTAGATTCTTAAATGAGATATGGATATCTATTAGTTGTTTAAAAGTTACGAATATGACCACCTTTCAACTCGTTTTAATGAAGCACACGTAAAAAAATATTTTGCAATACATTGTGCCTAGAAAGTCTAAAGCATTCTGTTTTTTTTTTTTAAATAAGGTCAATAGGATCAATCTATTTTAAAGGGAATGGGATATATGAAAAAAGTAATTATGAAATACGATGACTTAACTCTTCGAAGACGTTAATTAAAATTTTTGATATGTACGCCAAATTGTCCAATTTGGCCTCCAAAAATATTTGACCTACATGAAGAGACAGCGAAGACAGGGCAACAAAGATAAAATTCCAAATGCGGGGCAATAACTACATTCCCGTTGGCTGTGCGCACAGAGGCAGTGGACAAAAACAGGAGGAATCGAAGATGACATCACTTTACGGATCGCCAAAGCACGGGAAACTTTTGCGTAGTTTTGGCCCATTTGGCAGCCACAGAAACTAACACAGAGAAACAAATCCAGGCCAGACTCTTCGAAGGAACTCCTACCACATGAGGTAAGCCCTAGACTGCAACCCCCAAGGAAAAAAACGAAAGGCCCAAACGTGGTCGTCCTGGCGGCGGATAATTGCTGACGAAGCAATGACCATCAAAAAGACTTGGAGCAAAATATGCACTGTGAACGCTCTGTACCAGCATATTTTGCTCTAACAATAGGGCACAAGAATATAAGTCAAAAGTCAAGTCAAGCATTAATCTTAAAGGGTCATATCACTACGCATCTTTCTTTAATTCATTACCTTGTTAAAACTTAGCGATTCTTTTATTGTGGACTAATGTCCTCTTTTTGGCGTAGGGATGTGACGACCTCATCGCCCAATTGACGGCAAATCTGCTTTGCAGTAGGAGTAAGACAGATCCGCAATACAAGTACAAAAAATTTACCAATTGCCAATCCGCCAGCTGAGCGTGGCAAATATGAGCAACTCTTTTCAATTGACCTATTGGAAAAAGGCCTATGTCCATCAGTGGACTGCTAAAGGCTGTATACGATGATGATGATAATGAATGTTTTACGTGTCTTCTTCGGCTTTAGATATCTGCTACCCTGGTTGCATAGGCTTAAGTATTGGAAAAAATTGATTATGCGTCACAAGCTTCGCGCACAGGGTGTACAGCTCCTGCGGTATCGTAAAAAGTTATTGCGTCATAATATAAGAACATGTACAAAACGGGATTTAATATTCGCTATGCAGGAATGCTTGTACGTGATATTGGATATCACCTTTTATTGATATCCTCCATTTAATTATTTTTTCGGATATAGATACAATGACCCATGAGTTTCAAAGATCGGTAAAGGTTTTAGCTTAAGTGTATTTCAATTAAATCAATCAATGTGTAATATAAACCTACACGTGTATAAGTATATGGATAATTAAATGCTTTAGGGAGGACAAAAATGTATGTTGTATGTAATAATTAAATATTTTCGGTTATATACATATTTCGTATATACAAAAATGAATCAAGATGATGCCGTGAACATCGGGGAACTAGTTATGATAACGATTCACACTCATTTGACTTCTAGTATTATTTGCTATGATGATAAAATATGTGTTAAAACGTGTAACGTAACTTGTACATATTTTGAAATTCATTATTTTCAAGTATTGACATTTAAGTATTAACATGTAAATTTTATGTGATTTTTAGATTGATCTGAAAATTACTCTAAGCCTCTTTTTTGGGCAGAAGACAACATTTTTAGCTACGTCTAAGTAGGAGCTCTTATATTTTAAAAACCTTTCAAGATTATTAGGTCACGTTCATTAAATAGCTGTACATTCTTAAAAAGAAAACGTGTTCCACGTTAAATCCTCAGAAACGTACACAAAATTATTGAAATTGTTACTACTTTAGTACAAAACTTACATAATTGAAAACAGCTAACTAACTGTAAAGAATATGTTGAGAACTGAACACAACTTTGAACCAAATAGTAAGACAATATCACACAAACATTCCCTTGCATAACTTTGTTCACCTTTTACTGTAAATTGCTTCTTTTAAGAACGTACAAATGTTAGTCATAGTTTTTAGGATACCTAGAAAAGCTTTTAGTTCACCTGTTTTTGATAAGCGCGATAATTCTATTTCTTGGTACTACTTCGCTTATAAAATTTAATTAGCAGTGGCCCTTGTTTTAGTTTCTCTTTGTACTTTAGGCATTTACCAGGGACATCGTAATGGTTTAGTTTTCAGTAAATATTTCATGAAGATATTAAAGTGAATGTTGATGGTTTACTTAACCTTAGTTTTTTTTCGCTTCCCTTTGTGAGCGTTACAATATATTTTAATATTCTTTTAATGAAGGTTTTAATCTTTGAAAAGCATCGAATTTGCTTTTCGAAATGTTTATGAAATAACAAATTTTTGTATGTTGAAGATTATATATTTGTAATTTAATTTATTTCATCATGTAAAAAGTCGGTCCACCTACTAACCCGCAATGGACCAGCGTGGTGGAATACGGTCCGAAACCCCCTGATGGATAGGGGTGGATTAGGGGAGGCCTATGTCCAGCAGTGGACTATTACAGGCTGATGAGATGAGATGAATTTAATTTATATAATTATTAGCTTTATGTTGATTTGTATTTGTAAAAATTTTTATGAAACAAATATGCCTGTAAATAAATAAATAAATGCGTTTTTAGACGTAAAGGATTTAATAAAATTATTGCACGAAATAACAAATGTAATACACAAAATTATGTTGAAGTTATTGATTTTTCTTTAATAAATTAAAGTAACTAACCAAATCAATAACTTTCGAATATCAAAAAACATTCAGAGGTGAATAGGATTAACGTGTTAAGAACATTTAAAGTAATTTTCAGACCCTTAGCGTACGCTGTGTTTTGTGGGTTGATATTTGTAAAAGCGTAGATAATCGCTGTTGTAATTTTGTTCTAAGAACCCTTTATAAATTTTTAATCCTTATTATGCAAATAGAATGATCTCGTTTCCACATACCCATAAAATATTTTAAGTGAATTATCCATCGGTATCAGCTCTACTTTAAATCTAATAAATATTTTAAGAACGTCTTTTACTTCACCCGCAACAGTTCGCCAAAGTGTTCGGTCGTTGAAGTTGTTGGACTGCGAAGTTACATTGTAAAAAAATATCAAAAGTGTTTTGTGTCACTGCCTTTGAAACTTATCCAAGCCCAAAAGATCAACTTTTGCCCCTCTGGAGTACAATAAATTTAAGTGAAACGATCTTTTGACATTTTGTTTTAGGATCAGATAAAAGTGACTATGGTAATGAGATAGTAATAAGTTTGATTATTGAAAAATGTATGATATACTTGAATCGAACCTATTATATTGTAATTCTATAATATTCTTCTGTGTTTAAATATAATATCTCTAATAATTTTGGTTATAAACTTGTAATATTCGAACAATACATTCATATCAAACCAGTCTACTAGCGGTGAAACTCTTGAGTGACTTAATGCCTTCGGAGCTCGGGAAAGCACCTGCTTAATGAAAGCCTTTCGGCAAACGTCAGTCCGATGCTGCGTGCTTTGGGCTCCTGAAATGTTTCAGTTGCAAGAACATCTTTTGTCTACTATTGGCTTATATTGTTTCCTGTATGGATCATGCCATTGTACACATCTCATTGTACGTATGTGGTGTATTTCACATATTTCAATTAAATTCGTACATCGTTTATCTGTCCTGTGCTAATACCATTTATTTATTTATTTATACAGGCAATCGCCCAATTACAAGAATATATAAAATCGGTTTAGAATGTACATAAGTAAAATTTCAATTTAAAATATCAAGAGAATCAACAAAAGAATTATCGTACTGGATTGAATTTTTACAGGAGAGAAAAAAAATTACAGAAAAAAGTAGAGGCATACAAGTGATTAAAAACAGTCAAATCTGGTTAAATACACAGATTTCCGAAAATGAAAGTAGCATAAGCTAGTTCTATAAAAAAACTATATAAAAAAATTACAGGAATTACAGAAAGTAACACAGTGTCAACAGAATAACAAAAGAGAGAAAAAGAACAATTAATATATAAGCTAACAAAATCGTATATAATAAATAATCTTTCAAAATCAGAACATGCAGAGCACAAGTGATAAAGAGTCGCAGACAAAGATACAATGTTTATGAAAAGTCTATCAGAGTGAGTTCTTTATATATACGTGTAAATTGCGTTGGTGATAAATTCAACAAATCAATTTGTAACTCATTAATAAGTCGACTCATTCTCCACAAAGGAGCATGGTGCCAATAATTTGTTCTGGCTACCGGTACATAAATAAGTTTCATCCTTCGTGGTGGAACTCTCCAGTTTATTTCTGACAACAGCTCAGGACAGTCAGTTAAATTCTGAATTAAATTATAAAAGTATTGCATATCATTTAAGTTCCTAACTGACTGTAGAGAGCTCAGGTTTAAAAATTTTGCAATTTGGTAATAGTCGTGTGTATAGACTGGTAGTGGCCAGTGAAGTTTCGAGGCAACCATGTTAAAGAATTTATGTTGAATTGATTCAATACGTTTGCAAAGATTATTGTACGTAGGAGACCATACAGGTGACGCGTACATTAAGACTGATCTTATGAGAGTCAAGTAGAGTGTGCGTAAAATAAATGGATCAGAAAAATCAGTTGTCATGCGACGTATGAAGCCAAGAAGTTGTAAGGATTTGTTAGTTATGCGATCTACGTGTTTGTCAAATTTGAGATTGTTATCAAATGTCACTCCTAAATCTTTGAATTCGGTTACTGTTTCGAGAACTACATTATCGATGCAGTATGACTCAACTATTTTATTTTTTGAGTTTGAAAACGTCATGACTTTACATTTAGATATGTAGAGCATTAGATGATTTGCATGGCATCAGTTTGACATGGCTGCGAGAACACGTCGTAATGCCTCGCAATCAGAGGGACTTCCAATTGGATGGAAGATTTTAAGATCATCAGCAAAAAGCAAAAATTGACATTCGGATAGCGAGAGTTTTATATCATTAATAAAATTTGGAAACCATAGTGGTAGCCTAGATGTGGTTCTTGAATGACTTGAATTTTACATTCTGAGTTCTCTGTGACAGATAGCTCTGCAGCCATCATAAAAGGCTACCAAAGACACCAAAAGATTTTAATATTTCAACCAAAATATTGTGATTTACGAAGTCAAATGCTTTTGAGAAAGCAGAATACACAGTGTCGACTGGCAAGCCTTGACTGAGTTTTTCTAGAGTGAAATGCTGGAAACTTAGTAAATTAGATACCGTAGATCCGTGGTCTCTAAAATCGTATTGTATATCTATTAAATTAGAATACTATAAAATTAGGTTCACAATGTTGTAAATTGTTGGTGTCACAAGACTTTCAAATAACTTGGGTATTGTATTCAGAATAGAGATAGGTCTGTAGTTTTTCACAATTATGTATAGGCGTAATGAAGCTACTTTTCCAGATCTTAGGAAAGATTCCTTCGCTTAGCGATTTGTTAAATAATAAGTGGAGCATAGGCGATATATTACAGTTGCAATTTATGAGAAAGGATGGCGGAATACCATCAGGACCTGCTCTCTTTTTCTGATTTATGAGATAGAAAAATAAGTCCAACGTTCCGACTGGAAGAAGAATCGCTTATTAGACGCAAGTCGCAGTTTACATGTGTAGCATAGACTGACTCAAGTATTCGGAAAATAAGTTAATAATGTCTTGACCAGAATTTGCAACAGAATCGTTCAGAATGACCTCATTAGGCAAACCACTTAACCTCTTTTGTAGTTGCAAAATTTCCAAAATGACTTAATATCTACTTTAATGTCTCTTTCAGTGTTGCGAATGTACGCAGAGTAGTCATTATTAGCCATAGATTTGCATTGTTTACGAATTTCAGAGAATTTAAGACAGTTAGATTTGACAAGACTAGTTTTGTATTTGATGTACGCAAGATGCTTCGAATGAAGGAGCTTTTTTAATTCAGATGAGTACCAAGGTGGATCATTAGAAACTTTTTTGGTGTATTGAGGAACATATTTGAAGATTAGGTTGTAAATAACGCTATAAAAGTAATTCAGAGAAGAGTGTAGTGAATTATGCAAGAAAAATGGAGCCAATTAACTTTGATGCAATTCTTCATTAATTTTAAATAGTCAGCTCGATTGAAATCGAAACACACTTCATCACAACTTAATTCTAAAAATGCATCGTTCGAAGTAAGATAGAATTCAAGTGGTGGATGATGTTGGTCGTAAGGAACTAAGTCAATCACAGAACGGCTAATGAGAGTATCTTTATCAGGGGTAAATATCAAGTCGAGAGTTCTGTTATGGAAGTTTTGTATATAGTTATTTTGAAATAAATTTAAGTAATTGACAGCACTAAGTATCAATGAACTATTAAGAATTGAATTTTGGCATGACTTGTTTACAAGGCAATACGTACGAGAGTTGTCAAACGACCACGTTATGATGGTGAGTGGGTTACCTTCAAGACATGTGGTGCAAGAAAATCTCATCTGTCGTTTGGTGACCTTGAGTGCGAAGACTCTAATCTCAGATGCTGAGAGTGCAGCTCGGGTAGTATTTTGAGTTGCAGGTGTCACACACGACAAAGTCTGCTTCATTGCTTTTATTTTTTATAACAATCGATTTTTCACACTAAGCACAATTTTCCATTATGAATTGAAAAATAGAGATTACGTACAATAAAATATCAAATTACACAATTAAAATAGGTTAATAGGTGATTTGAGAAGTTTACTAAAATGAGATGCCCAATGATAGTTTACCAATTAACAAAAAAAAACACCTTAAACTCACTGCAGATGTAAGTATTTTTTAAATAAAATAAAAACAACAATTTAACTTTGTTTTTACTTTAAAACTCTCCTAAACAATTCAACGTAATCGTACTTAACGAAAAACAGTAACAATCCAATTTGATGAGATGCATAAAATCATTCATTGAGCAGTCGATCGAATGGAAACTAAAACGTGAAACGACTGGAATTATATTGTATGAACATTTACCGACGGCAAATATGTTATAACTTTAAAGCTAATAAATATAAATAATTAAAAAATATTTTTGGGTATTGATGATATATTTAACATAACAGATCTTATAAAACTGTATTAAAGAAAAGGGTGATTAAATAAATGATTTTGTTGTAGTGCTCTATTTGTTGATCATTGTTCATATCGGAATGGTAACTCTTCATATAACTATGTTTTCTGGATGTTTTAATTAAGTCATATTGTATCTATTTATTGAATTGTTATAAAAACCGTATTGCGTTTAAATTAATTTTCATCATACTTTTTTGCGTTCTGCAATACTTCATCAACAAAAGAAGATGACTCTTTTGAAAAAAATACGTATTATATAAGTTTGCTTTCAGATCTTTCAGAAATTCTATAAATATATTATCACAAAGCAATCCTTACATCTCGGAGCTGGTGATAAAACCGTGAACGATAAAAGTTAGGTATCATTAAATCGTTCAAAATAATGTTCGGAAGTTCAAATGCTGCGGAAATAGCCGGGCGGTAAAAGTCTACTATGCTAAAATAATTTTACGTACACGGTTTGAGCTAGAATATTTTCAAGGAAACGCTGTTGAATACGTTTCAGCAGTTCCGTAAAGCGTAACAAGCTGAAATTACCATACGCGGCATTCAGCAACAATACAAATTTCGTGCATTTACATTAGAATTATAACGTCTTAAGTAACAAATTCTACTAAAATATGTACCTATATCTACGGATGGAAAAAAATAGTAACTTAAAATAATTAATAAATTTATAATACGAAATTTAAACCAATGTATTAAAAATATTATTTGGTTTAAGACGACAAGTACTTTAAACAGTTTATGTTTATATTTAATGTCGGTCGTAATTAAAGACATTATTAAAGACAAAGCATCAATGAAATAAATTTGACGTGGAATGTTTTTAATTAATAAATTATGTAGTAAACACCTTTTCATGGACAATTGTCAGATTAAAATAAATAGATAATCGAATAACCAAGTAAATTTTTAGTCGACAAGATTTCGAAGGCCTCTATATCATTAGCAATTGAGCACTAATAAAAGTGGGATACTATGGCATTTGATACTATACCTATAAAAGTAAAACAAAAAATGTAAGGTAAGAAAAAGTATAAGATTCCACTTATTTTATGCAATGTTCTCCCATGATGATGATCTTTGCAGTTTGACAGGTTGTGAAATGATTATATAAGTCGTAAATTATTACAGGTCAGAAAATGTAAAATAAGAAAGCGCTTAGCTAAAAAGACGCGAGCTTTTCGCGATGTTACGCTTTGTCATATTCTTTCATTAATTGGAAATAGGGAATTTCGAGGTATTTGGTAATGTTTGTTTCAGAGATTTAAACATTGAAATAAAGGCATGTCCTCGACAATTAAAAGCAGTAACTGCATATATTTGATAGAAGTTAAAATGAAAATTGAATATAAGAAAATTTTGAAATCTGCATCTGTGGTTAGTGGAGACTCCAAATATCCGCATCCGCATCTGCATCCACTAAAGACAAAAATCTCGCAACTACTGAACTTTATTATTAATATTTCAATTAATTTTAACTTATTTGTAAGTCATAACTTTTTTAAACCAGGTGCACTTATCATATATGCTATTGTTATTTTTTTTGGATTTACGAACTATAAGTTTTAATTCAAAATCATGTATAAATTTTGTCCTAAATCCATCATAAATGTGCATCCGTAGAAGTGAGCCTCCGAAAATTCGCATCCGCCTTTGCCTGCGCGGATGTCAAAAATCTCGCATCCTCCACAACCCTGGTTTTCAGATGTAACTTATTTCTAAGTAAAGTCAAGTATCAAGTAATTTCGAGCACTTATTCACACAGTTCTTAATAATAGAATGGCTTTAGGTGCCATCATCAACTTTAGATCTCTGACATATGTATGTGTAAGTATTAACAAGTGAATTTTTTACCAAAAAATATGACTGATTCAAACAGTATAAAACCATTTTGCGCAATTTAAGTGGGTGCCATAGGCAAAAAACTACCTTACGATTACTGACACTGCGTTTTAAATCTCTGATATCTCTTTAGTTATTAATTTAAATAAAAATTTCATGTCTTACACGTTTTATGCACGTTTTATGGCTAATATATGTACCTAATAATATATGATTTTAATATATGGCTGCAATTTTTAAAAATGTTTAAATTAAAATACTTACTGTGGGTTAGTTTCAAAACAAATATATATATATATATATATATATATATATATATATATATATATAATAGTATATATATATATATATATATATAATATATATGTTTGAGAGTATATAAACTATTATTCTTTAATTGTAGTGATATCGATTATAGAACTTTGTGTAAAACATGGTTTAGTTAAGGTTGATCCAGCGTTTGCAATTTAATTAAAAGACCTTGCGATTTTTGACGCCGTAATTTTCTTTACTTCTTATATATCTATTTAAATACTTATCACAAAATTATTAAAAAATGAGACCAATTGACTGCTTAACCTATTATTTAAAAAAAAAAGAACAAAATCGGATCACCAGGAGCAAAGAAAAGAGGTAGCACATAGCTCGTAGACGTAAACTGCTTTATTCGGGAAGTCGGTCAAAAAATGTATTGCGTCACAAGTTGTGCGTACAGGGTGTACAGCTCGTGCGGTATCGTAAAACGTTATTGCGTTATAAAATCAGAACATGTATAAAACGGGATTTATAATTTAACTTGCAGTGAATATTTGTACATGATATTTACTCGTAATATTAATGAGGGATATAAACATTGCTGCATTTGAATATACATTTTCAGATGTCGGACCATTGAGTTTCCAAAGATTATTAAATTTTTGAGTTTCAGTTAATTCGACTGAAGTGAAATGTATAACGCTTTTGATTCTGTCAAAATTTCAGCTAGGTTGACATTCGGTATATCGAGATGATTAGATGCTGTGCAGAATGTGCAGGGGGTCAGTGGATGTCACATCGAAATTTTTGCGCACACAGAATCGTACCTATCGGGAAGACCATGGAAGGCTTACTTTCAGCGCTGGACTTTATTAGACTAATACAATGATGATGATATAATAAATAAGTCGCTACTTCAAGTTACTAGAGTATGTAAATTATATTATATATAGTAAATTATTATGTAAACGATATAAATGTAGAGGTTTTAAAACTTGCCATTTTTCCAAATGATCTAAACTTTGATACTCTAAAGCAGTAAAATATTTATGTTATATAAACTAGACTTGTTACTTAACTAAAGAAAAAAATTTTAACTCTATTTCACCACTGATCTATTTAAAATAATATTCCGATTGATCTGAGAAATGCACAATGAAGACGCATTGTGCTTTAAGGCAGACGACAAAATTTTCAGCTACGTTCAATTGAGAGCTCTTGTATTCTTCAAAAGCCTTGCAGGATTATTAGGTTATTATGCGGGACATCACGTTTTACCTTTTGTAGCTGTCCATTCTTAAAGAGAAAATGTGTTCCACGTAAAGTACTTAGCTACGCGTTCAGAAAATTGTTACACCCCCTGAATTCGAAACTATTTCAGTAAATTACACAGTTTACACTCGTGAACACTGCTAAGGGTTACGAATACGGATGATTAATCTTCACGTAAGAGATCTATTGTGAGCTTTATTAAATAATTAGAATAGATATCATACAAATATTTTTGTCCAATTTCAAACGTCTCCAGATTATTTAAAAATATAATAGATTTGTAAGGCATACTTTAAGGAGTATCTAGAAAATCTTCTATTTCGCTTTTGTTAAGTTAAGCACTTTTAATCTTTTACATCGCAGTTTAATGACATTCGCGTGTGTTTTACAAGCAATGACTCAATTTGCTCGTGAAGTTACAATATAATAAGCAGCGACCATTGTTTTAGTTTCTTTATACAGTTTATGCTTTCAGCAGTGTTGTCGTAATTGTTTAGTGTTTAGTAAATATTTTATGAAGATATTTGGCATAGACTCCGCCCGATAAATTTTGAGTTTAATTTGCAACAATGAAATGAATATATTTATTAGTGTTTAAGCTTTAAAACTTTCTACTGACTTTTATTATGTGTTTAAAGCATTCTTTATCTATAGTAATAGAAAAACGATAGTTGATTTATGTCATTAATGATAAAGTCATTGCCAGTCTGCAAAAATTCCATAATTAAGAAAATTTGCATAAACCACCTTGAACATAAAAAAAAATAAACAAAAATATAACCTAAACAAATCATTAATACAAGTTTTTCTAAAAATCCTGCTGTGATATGAATTTGTTAAACATTTCTGCACGCTTTGTATAAAGGACTTTTTTGTTATTTGCTTTATGAAAAAGTGCTAAAAATTTTACTTCCTTCCGTGAATTCCTAATAAACTTATCGGCCTCTTTATGTTGATGCAAAGATCTCATTTGCATGAAACGTTGCCCTGTCCCTTGTAAGGTCCTTCGATCCTTGGCACTCTTCATTTTAATTGGATCGAGGGATGAGCTAATAATTCGCGTTATTTAAAACAAGAGGTTTTTCGTTGCATTATTTCAAGTAGTTGAATTTACTGTTAGTAGCTGTAAAAAATGTAATAGTAACAAAGGCATTTTACAATAAGTATCATCATCATGAGCCTGTGCTAGTCCACTGCTAGACTAACACAGGCTCCCCTAATGCACGCTTCTTCCATTGGGGGGTGTTGGACCGTATCCTACCACGCTGGTCCAATGTATCCATGCGACGCAAGGATCATCTTACTTTTTAGACAGTTTGGTGATCTGCCCAAATTGCCTTAACCAACTAGGAAACAAAAATCGAACCTACGACCTCAGGTTTTTAAAACACACGCCCTTACCTCTAGGCTACGGAGGCAGGTATACAAAGATTTTATTAGAGCTTTATTTCTTAGAACTTTATATCTTTGTCTTTTTTAAGATTGTTTTATAAGTAAATTCATTGCATTAAAACATAAATTTTAAAGCGGTAATCAATGAAATCTATTGAAGAACCATAAATCGCTACAAAGTACTGGCATAAATATTTTGAGAATGTCACTTCTTTCACCCGCAAGAGTATGCGAAAGTGTTGGGTCCCTAAAGTTGTTAAACTGCAGAGTTTAAAAGTAAAATTTACAACAAAAGTATTTTACGTCACGCCCTTAACAAATCGTCGAAGCCCGAATATTTGACTTTTGTTCCCCCGATCAAGCGATAAATTCGAGTTTGAGGCGCTTTTGAAATTATCCTCAAAGGATTGGTTTGATATAAAGGTTAGCGTGAAAGTAAAGAGTCTAAACAGATTTTAAAACCTTTAAAACAATTTTTTATATGTAAACTGAAACTAGTTTTAAGTACCAAATTTAGTTGATTGTGAAATCGTGTTATGAAATACATCCTTATATATACAGGGTGAAAGGTAATAGATCTAAAAGATTTGGAGGGACTAAGGTATAGCTCGTATCCTATCTAAATATAATATCCCATCAAAATTAATGGTTCTGGAGTTTATTATTTTCCAAATATATTTTTCAATTTTTGGAAAAAATCTATTATTTTATCTGTTACTTATTTCTTAAATTTAATGGACAATTTTGTTTTTCATAGTTTTATTAAATAAAATTAATAATCATCACTTAGAGCCTTAAACTTTGAATTTGTCTTTGAAAATCGTGACAGTAAAATTTAAATAGTCATACTTACATTTTAATTTAATCTTAAAATAAAACTTAACAGGTGTAAAAAAGAGTAAAATAAGGGGCCGATACGGCTCTACAGTCTGGTTTCTCCTGGAGCTTGGTAGTATTATAAGTGCTTTTTACAAATTTTATTTATGTACTTTATTATACCTTATTGGATAGGCAATAATGTCAGGCCCTTATTAGTGAGCTTTCCACGCATTTTTATTTATAAAATGTTGTAAATGTTGTATCTTTAACAAGTACTCATCATAAACTTTCTATACTATTGTGCTAACCAAGCCAAACGCATTATAATTATGCATAATTACGCATTACCATTATGGAGTGTTTAGCAAGTGTACGCATCACAACATTAATAAATTTTAAACCAAATTATATATAAATAATGTAACACCAAATCGTATGCATTTAACAAGCCGTGCGTGTTCTAACCTATACGCTGTTGTTTTTACAACTTCGTTCTATCCGAGTACCATTGACACCTCTATTCTCTTTCTATTTGACTTATTGCAAACATACCTACAAAAATACACATCTTTCCTCTTTATAATATTTCAGTATAGATGTTGTGAGTCGTCTTTTAATTATGTTCATTACATGCTGTTTCAAAATATAGATATCCATTACGAATATCATTCAGATCATAAATGTGGCCGTTGCGCTGTCTTCGCTTAGAAGACGAGAAGTTTCAAGTTACATTTACGTTAGAGCTGCAATATTTTAAAAGCTTCGCAAGGTTATTAGATTACTATGCGGAAGATCACGTATTTTACCTTTTCTTGCTGTCCCATTCTTAAGGCGAAAACGTGCTTCACATGAAGTCCTCGGTAACACGTGAAGTCAATTGTTACAACCCCTTAACGGGAAACTATTTCAAAAAGAATAACTAATTTTTACGATTATATATCATGCGACGGTTCAATAGTTTAAAGTATGATTCTTAAACAACTGAAGAATTAGAGTGTTGTTGTTGTTGAATGTTGTTAGTCAAGCACTTGTTTTATTGTTATTCGTTTATGTCAATCACTCGAAAGTTGTTGGTTGTAAAACTAATATTGAAAACAGATAAAGAAAAAGGGTTGGTATTTTCCAAGTAAAAATTTCATTCGCTACTAAGATAGGAAGACAATTTACAACGGATTTAGTTTTATTTACTTTTAATAAGTCTGCTTTGTGGATGTAATGCACGACACACTATCGAACAATACACATATACCTGCAAGGTTTCGGGTAACATTTGTTTTAGAAGTTTTAAAATCGAATAAAGTATGTCTTCAACAATCAAAGTATTATTTACATCATCGCTGTGATAGTCACGTGGACATAGCCATCTATTCATCTAGATCCATTGTAGAATTGACCAACAACGCATTGATGACGTCTTACTTTTCAGAAATAAGTGATTCGCAAAGAAACGGTCAAGCGAAACAGTACAATGATAAATTTTTGAGTACCGATCGAACCACGACCTCGATGCAAGAGCCATTCCACTGCTGGACAGTCAGCACTTACATATTACATATATCTTGACATTAGGCGATTTTGGACCCATGCCATGCACTGGATCATCAATTTTAGCAATTGGCTGTGTATGTGCCAAGTTCTAACAACAGATTAGCACAAGACTCGAAAGATGTTGACAGTACCTGCAGGTATTAAACAGTACTGCCATAAATCAGCACTCATATACAACTAGGTACGAGATCGTATGCAGGAATAACATTATACTAATGATATTGATATATGCCTGATTATGAATGCTCAGGCATCATCAACTTTTCGTCCTGCTATTTGGTATAACTTCGGATATAAGTCGCATAAGATGAAGCCTGTATTATAAGTATGCATAAATCAGACATGTCAAACGATTTATATCTATGCAGAATACTTGTACAATATATATATCCTGTATTGATTGTAGGATAAACTTCCCTTGGATACTGGATCTAAGTCATTATTCCAACTTCAAGCTTTGATTTTCAGATGATTTGTTTTAAGCTGAATGTTTAATATATACTTGTCTATGAGAAAGTCTTAGATTCTCTCGAATTGCAGGTCGTGTAAAGTGTAGGCCTTTTAGCGTTGCAAAGTTGACTACCACTAAATCGAGGTAATGAAGTTTTATGTAGAATGTGTAGGGAGTCGGTAAATGCAGGCGGCATTCACTGAGGTCGCACAGGATTGTACTTCTTGCAATCTCATGCTCCAGTCCACTGCTTAACATAGTTCTCCCCTATGTTAAGCAGTGGACTTCATAAGAGTACACGATGATGATGATATGTAAAATAAGTTGCTTTTTGAAAAGCTACAAATAAAAATGTCATTCACCTAAATTTATTGGTTGTTAGAATGTTGCAATCCAAGGATAATCACTACTGTTTATTTTCACATGCAAGGTTACAAACAAGTATTTATTAACTAAGCAACTAGTTGAGTTAGTAAATAATTCACAAAAGTATTTATTAATCTTCATCTCAGAAAATTTCCACTTTTTTAATATATGAAAAATTGATTCATATAATTGACTTATACATACACTATTTGACTAGTAAAATTATAGTCGCTTTTGTTGAGTTGCTGCTTTTTTTAATTGAGTACAATATATTGGTGTTTTGTCATCATGCTTCGATTTTTGAAGCTGATATAATAAGCAAGGTCTTAGTTTCGAAATGCAACTTTATGCTTTGAGCAGTCATTCTTAAGGAGATTAAAATTTTTTGAAGATATTGAAGACAGAGTCGACTGCAATGCGATTTAGAAAATTGTTAATTCTTAAAATTAGGTAACAGAATTTGCGAAGTTTAAGGCTTAAAAGTTGAAACTTGTAAGCACGTGGATTACCTTATTGATTAGAAAATTAGTAAGACTAATCTCAGAATTTGTAATATTCACCTTAAGTATCCTTATTTGACTTTTACGATTTTGTTAATAATTTTTCTTCTTTTTATAAACTAAATCGCCTATTATGACGAATAGATCTTGCATAAACGTTGTTTAAGGTTTTTCGATCCTGGGCATTCTCGTTTTATGGAACGAGGGATGAGCTAATGAACCAAATACGGATTTATTGATTACGCTTCACAAATATTTCACGATCTTATTCAAAACAAGAGGTTATTCGTTGCATTATTTAAAGTAGTAAATTTACCGTTAATACTCGTAAAAAGTGTAATAAATAATAATTACAATAGGTATGGGAAGAGTTTTGTTTTGCAGAAGATCTTTTTCTTTAGTTTTAAAGCTTACTGGTTCCATTAAAATATGATTTTTGAAGCGGTAATCATAAAATACAATAAACCATATGTATAGAAAGTTTATAAATATTTTTTTTTAACTTAATGTCTTTGCCGTTTTTAAGAATGTTTTATAAGTTAATTGATTACATGAATATATAAGTGTTGAAGTGGTAATCAATGAAATCTACTGAAGAACCATATATCGTTACAAAGTACTGGTATAAATATTTTGAGAATGTCACTTCTTTCACCCGCAAGAATATGCAAAAGTGTTGAGTCCTTAAAGTTGTTAAACTGCGGAGTTTCAATGCAAAATTTTCAACAAAAGTATTTTAAGTCATTCCCTTAACAAATTGTCGAAGCTTAAATATTTGACTTTTGTTCCCCCGATCAAACGATAAATTCGAGTTTGAGGAGCTTTTGAAATTATCCTCATAGAATCAGTTCGATATTAATGTAAGCGTGAAACTGAAAGTAAAAAAATTTTATTAACTTTATTTTAAATATAAAACTGAAACTAGCATTAGGTTTCATGTTTAGTCGATATTGTTAATATTTACAACTATTCATGTCTTTAAGGATTATTTTCAAAGTAAGGTAGTTCCTTTAATGCATCCTTATTTATCAATCAAAATAATTTTATAGAATGAATGATGCAAAAAAGTATGTTTTACAATACCTTATACAACAGGCAGTAGTAAATATTTACAAAATCTTAAAAATTGTATTATTTATCACTGGTTAGTGACTGACAGAAAACTCCTGCTGATTCTTTTATCTTCAAAAATTCCTCCTGGTGTTAAACTTTAGTTAGCTAAGTGATAGAAAACAGTTTAAATTATCTTTTATTCTAAACTAGCTATTCGTCTACGAACCTGCCTGTGTTATTTTTTGATTATTGAAATGGATTTTTCTGGGGTAAAAAACAGCCTATGTCACCCACGGTAAATATGCTCTAATGGTAAAACAATTTTTTAAATCAGCACTTTTTTTTTGTTTACTCGTTGCGAATATACACAGAAAAATACAAATCTTTTCTCTTATAATATTACAGATATCATGATTTTGTAAAATGTTGGCCTAAAAGAGCTTTTAATTATGTTCATTCTATTCCAAAATATAGATATCCTTTATGAATATCTTTTTGTTAGAGATGTTCACGTTAAACTGTCTTCGCATAGAAGACGACTAGTGTCAAGTTACGTTTACGTAGGAGCTGAAATATTTTAAAAGCTTCGCAAGATTATTAGATTACTATGCGGAAGATCACGTATTTACTTTTCCTTGCTGTCCCTTAAGGTGAAAACGTGCTTCACATGAAATCCTCGGCCACACGTTAAAAGAAAATTGTTACATTCCTTAACGAGAATCTATTTCATAAAGAATAACTAATTGTTAATGCTATACAACATGCGACCATTCTATAGTTTAAAATATGGTTATAAAACTACTGAAGAATTAGAATATTTTAAATTGGTATGAGTTATAAGTTAGTCAAGCACCGTTTTATTGTTATTCGTTTATGTTATTCACTAGAAGTTATTGGTTATAAAACTAATACCTACTGAGAATAGATAAATAAAAAGAGCGGGTACTTTACCAAGTAAAAGCTTCATTTGCTAGTAAGATAGGAAGAGAATTTATAGTGGCTTTTGTTTTAGTTACTTTTGATAACTCTGCTTTGTATATGTAATGCACGACACACTATCGAAGCATATACAACTTATATTGCTTATCTATAAGTTGGTACAAGAAATTTCAACACTCAAATAAAGTCATGACCTCAACAATCAAAACCAGAAACTGATCCTCTTTGATGGTGGATAAAAATTAAAAACGCTAAAAATCGTATAGTATATAATATACATTTCAATTATTTTTATATTCAGCTCTGAAACATGTAAATAATTAATATTTTCTAGAAAATTATAAGCATTTTATTTAAATATTATTATATAACTAATAAAATAAAGCTAATACGGATTTTATATATTTACGGACTAAAAAATTCATTAAATGATATAGGATATTATGAGATCCGCACCCGCGTTTAGTTAGCTTCCACAAAATCCGCATCCGCATTTGCCTCCGCGAATGTCAAGACTTTCACATCCGCAGCAACCTTGGTGTTTCGCTCTGACTTATTTCTATGTAACCTTTTTTTAGCTCTGTCCACTTATCATAAATGCCATTGCAACTTTTTTAACACATAGTGCCTGATTATAGAAAGGCTTTACGTGCCATCATCAACTTTTGG
This sequence comes from Lamproptera curius, assembly GCA_029286875.1. Classification (NCBI taxonomy): domain Eukaryota; kingdom Metazoa; phylum Arthropoda; class Insecta; order Lepidoptera; family Papilionidae; genus Lamproptera; species Lamproptera curius. The sequence continues at coordinate 1,048,524 of JAGSMT010000139.1, forward strand.
CATCGGTTTCATATGTATGTGTGTAAATATTAAAAAAAGTGTTATGCGTCACAAGTCTCGCGTACAAAGTGTACAGCTCGTGCGGTATCGTAAATCGTTGTTGCATCATAAAATCAGAACATGTACAAAACGGGATCTAATATTCGCTATACAGGAACATGGCATATAGGTACATGATATTGTATATCGGCTGTTATTGAAATCCTTTTCAGATTCGGATTCTTTTAAAATTAAATCAGCTGTTTCAGGGAGGCCAAAAGAGTATATCTACAATATAATACTAAAATACTTTCGGTTATATATATTACGTAAGTTTACCCGAATATGAATCAATATGACGTCACGAACGTCGTGGCTCCAGTTTTCACAAAGATTCACACATTTGACCTCAAAGTATTATTTGCAATAATAACAAAAATTTAAAAATTCGGTTTGGACATATTTTAAAAGTCAATATTTTCAAATCTCAACATTTAAATGCTACTGCACTATTGAATTATTTCATGTGATTTGATTGATCTGAAACTTACTCTATACGTCTTCCTTTGCAGAAGATAAAATTTTTAGCTACGTTTAAGAAGAACCTCTAATATTTTAAGAGCCTTGCAAGATACAAGCTTGCTTTCAATATTATTTGGTTATTATCCGGGATATCACGTTCTACCTTTAACCATTGTCAAGGAGAAAACGTGTTACACGTAAAACCCTCAGCTACGTACGGTACATTATTACAACGCAAATAATATACACTATTAAACGTTGCAAGAGTTTAAAAGAGATGGTGAAACAAATGATAACATCTTAATAATTATATCACGAGTTTTTATGGTAACCAGCGATTAATTGTAAAGGATCTATTAAGAACTGGCGACAACTGTGAACCAAATACAAAGAAGATAACAGACAAACATTTCGTTATATGATTTTTTTCACCTCTTGATGTAAATTATTTCTTTTAACGACGTAACAAAATATTAGTGTCAGAATTTTAAGGATGCCTAAAAAGCTTTTAGGCATCCTTAAAATTCTTATATCCTATTCTTATTCTTTTTAGTTTACCTTACTTTGATAAGTACAATGTCTCAATTTCTTGGTGAGACAGAAATTTAATTAGCAGGCCTTTGTTTTTAATTTCTTAATGTAATTTAGGCTTTTACCAGCGCCGTAATTGTTTAGTTTTTGGTTTTTTGGTAAATACTTGAAGTGAGTAGCGATGTATATGGTTTAATAACCCTATTTTTCGCATATTTTTGAAAGCATTATAGTGAGTTTTAATGTTCTTATAATGAGGATTTTAATCTTTGAAAAACATTGAATTTGCGTTTCAATATGTTTAAAATATAAAATGTGTTGAAAATTGTTTTTGTAAAAAAATTTGAAAACAAATAATAAAATTAAATAAATAAATTTTATGACGTAAAGGATTCAATAAAATCATTACACGTAAAAAGATGAAACGTTTACAAAGCAAGTTATAATGGACTTATTGATGTTTCTTTAATAAACAAAAATATTTACTAAATCAAAAATTTTACAAATTATCAAAAAAATTCTGAAGTGAAGTATACGTGTTAAAAATAATTACGCTCTTAAAAGTATTGATAGTGCTGTTCCTTCTAAGAACCCCTGATAATTTTATAATTCTTATTATGCAAACGAAATCATCTAATTTACATACAATGTTGCCTTGTGCCTTTTAAGGTTTAACTTCAATCGTGGGATCATTATATGTGTTGGATCGATCGATGAGTTTATTAACCAAATACAGATTTGTTGAGTACGTTTAAATTATCTTTTTCATGTCTTTAATTTTAATGAAACCCTTGAGTGGCTTATTACCTTCTAAGCTTGGGAAGCAACTGTTTAATCAAAGTCTACCAGCCGTCAGTACTATGTTGCTTACTATGTGCTCATGAAATGTTTCAGTAGCCAGAATACCTTTTGTCATGTTGTCTCATCAACAATGAGAGCGAATGGTAGATTCGCTCTCATTGTTTCCTGTTTGGATCGAGTGATTGTACGGATGCAAATTGAAAACAAAACTTTTGTTTTACATGATAATTCAATAAGTTTAAACTCAAGTAACTTGTGAGTCGATAAAAATGATAATGAGACAATAGAAAGGTAATGTAAGTTTACTTTTTATCAATTGAAATCGTTTATGTCCGTTTCTTTTAATGAAGAGATAATGTACTGCTAAATAATCCATCGTAAACGTAGTTATCGAAAAACAATATCAATCCAATTTGATGAGATACTTAAAGCCATTCACTGAGCAGTCGATCGAATGGAAAACTAAAACGTGAAACTAAACGACTGGATTAATTTTGCGTATGGACATAGCTTTAATAATTATAAGATATTTTTAGTTACTCTAGTAACTACAAGTATCTTATAATTATTAAAGCTAGTAAAAATATATCTTAAAAAGTAATAGGTATAGGAAATGAATATATTTATATATATCAAATATATATTGCATAATAGATCTTACCAGTCAATTTTAATAACACGATTGATGATTTTATTATAGTTCGCAATTAGTTGATCATTGTAATAACCGGACGGTTAACACTAATAAAACTTTGTTTACTGGACGTTTTAATTTAGTTATATTGTATCTCTTAATTGTTTTTTTTTAGAAACCGTACTGCGTTTATATTATTTTTCATTATAGTTATTTTTGGCGTTTTACAATGCTTAATCGATAAAGAAAAAGCTTTAGAAACCGGAGGTCGTGGATTCGAATCTGCGGGACTCAACAAATTGTCATAGTTGTTTCTCAGTTGGTTAGGTAATTGGGGCCGATCACCCAGTTGTCTGAAAAGTAGGATGATCCATGGTCCGATGGGCATGTTTTTACATGCCCATCCGACGCATGGATCCACCCACCAACCCGCATTGGACTAGCGTGGTGGGATACTGGTCCAAACCCCTAATGGATAGGGTGTATTAGGGAGGCCTATGTCTAGCAGTCAGACTATCACAGGCTGATGATGTAAGTGTGTATGATGTAATCAATAAAAGACTTTTAAAATATACCTATATACTTTCTTAAAATATCCCTATATAAATTTACTTTTTAGATATCTTTATAATCATTTAATATGTAATGATATAAGTTTTGACCCATACACATTTTTAAAAAATTCGATAAATATATAGTCACGAGGCAACCCTTACATCTCGAAGCTGGTGATAAAACCATGAACGACAAAAGTTAAGTATCACTAAATCGTTCAAAATAATGTTCGAAGGTCAAATGCTGCGGAAATAGACGGCGGTAAAAGTTTACTATGCTAAAATAATAATGTTACGTACACACTTTTAGCCGGAATATTTTAAACGAAACGCTGTGTAATACATTTCGGTAGTTCCGTAAAGCATAACAAACTGATAAAAACACGGAATAAGCAACAATTCAAGTTTCGTGTAGTTACATTACAATTATAACGTCATAGTTAACAACTGGTTTTGTAAAACCGGTTTATTCTGGCAATTATTCATGAAAAAATTTTTACCTTTAACTATCGGAATTTACTTTGTAGAAAAGTGAAATAAAGTCATGTCCTCAACAATTAAAAGCAGCGACTGCACCTATTTGAAATAAGATAAAAATGCTACCTAGAAAGCGTTAAAGGCTGAGAAAAGTAAAATTGTCATAAAGTATAATTATATAATGTATATATTTAGTTTCGAAACATACAGGTTAAATTTAAAATAATAATTGACCTACTTTAATCAATATATAACTGTTTTTCGCAATATAAGGAGATAACATGGTCTCTGCATAAAATTGCTTCGCGTTATTTGGCACCGCATTTTAAATTTCTTATATCTTTTAAAGCATTCAACTAATCAAAATGTCGTCTATGACACGTTTTTTGTACAAAAATGAAAAACTTTTGCAATAACTTCTATGTTAACTTAAACTGTAGCATCTTAAATGAGCTTTGGATGTGGCTTAAGCCAGCATGAATATGATTTTTTTTTATTTAATCGCACGAGATTTAAATTTTGATGACGTAATTTTATGAATTTTTTAAATGCCTATTTAACCACTTATAACAAAATTATAATAACAGTTAATACTTATCATTTAAAAAAAAAGAATGATCAAAATTGGTGCACTAGGAGCGGATCAACGTGGTAACATATTTAAAGAAAATTTGAAAAACATACGCTCCGAATTGAGTACCTCTTTTATTGGGAAGTTGGTCAATAAAATATTAATTATGTTTTAATATTACTATCATTTAAAAAATTAAGCTAAAATGTATTTTTATATGTTTACGAACTATAAATTTAAATGAAATACTAAAAAAAAAAATAATCCGCTCCGTGAATGTGAGCCTCCAAGAATGCATATCCGCATCTGAACCAGTGGATGTCAAAAATGACACATCGGCCCTGGTTTTCTATAAATTATTTCTAAATCACAGCTTTTTAAAATTTTGTGCTTTTATCGAATCCGTCTATGCCATTGTCTAAGACATAATTTCTTTAACACTTACTCCTTGATTATAGAGCGGCTTCACGTGGCATTATCAACTTGAGACATCTGCTACCCTATAGATATATATGTATGTATTAAAAAATATATTATGCGTCACAAGTTCTACGCACAGGGTGTACAGCTCGTGCGGTATCGTAAAACGTTATTGCGTCATAAAATCAGAACATGTACCGAACACAAACCGGGATTTAATATTCGCTATGCAGGGATATTTGTACATGATATTGTCTACCTTCTGTCATTAGCTTAGTAAACAAATAAATTTCGCATTCGATATCCTCTTTGGACGTCAGACTTTTACATACTTTACAGCAAGCTTTTGATTATGTCCAAATTTAGGCTCAATTGACAGTCGGTATATCGAGGTGATATGGTAGTGTGCAGAATTTGCAGGGAGTCTGTAGATGTGGTACAATCCTGTGCTGCCCAGAGGATTTTACGTCTTGGAAGCTTATGGGGGAGGTCATGAAGCCCCTCCGTTCGGCGGTGGACTTCATTTGTCTAATACAATGATGATGATATGATGAATAAGTCGCTACTTCAAAAGCTACGAGTACATATGTTAATCACCTAGATTTAGAGGTCGTTAAAACATTGCTTATTCAAATGACTACAACTTTATAAGCCTCAAGTAAATTCAATTGAGAGCTCTTGTATTTCAAAAACCTTGAAGATTATTACACGGACATCCGTTTTACCTTTTTTTAGCTGTCCATTCTTAAAGAGAAAATGTGTTCCACGCAAAGTACTTAGCTACGTGCAGGAAATTGTTACACCACCTGAATTCGAAACTATTTCAGTAAGACAAATTACACAGTTTACACTCTTAAAAACTGCTAGTGTTACCAATACTAATGATTACTCTTTACGGAGGGATCTATTGAGAGCTGTAGTAAATAATTAGAATAGATATTATACAAATATTTTTGCCCAATTTCTTACACCTCCAGATTTTTTTAAATATGATAAAATTGTTAGTCATACTTTAAAGAGTACATAGAAAAGCTTTTAGTTCGCTCTTGTTCAGTTAAGCGCTTGTTGTCTTTTAAATCGCAGTACAATAACATTGGCGTGTGTTTGTACATGCAATGACAGAATTTGTTTGTGAAGCTACAATATAACAAGCATTTCGTTTTAGTTTCTTTATGCAATTTATGCTTTTAGCAGTGCTGTCGTAATCGTTTAGTGTTTAGTAAATATTTTATGAAGATATTAAAGACAGAGTCTATAACAATATGACTTAAACGTTAACTTTTAAAGTTTGTTTTATGAGCGCAACAGAAATATTGTTATTGTTTTAAAGGGCTGATACTTCAAAAATTTTAGATTAACGTTTATTGCATGTTAGAAAAAAATATTAAGAACTCGTATCAAATACTTACATAAGCCTTGTTTTAAGGGTCGTTATTTGATTTTCACAAAATTGTTACTAATTTAATTTCCTTCCGTGAACGCCTAATAAACTTATCGGCCTCTTTATGTTAATGCAAAGATCCAATTTGCATGAAACGTTGCCCTGTCTCTTGTAAGGTTCTTCGATCCTGGGCACTCTCCATTTGCGGATCGAGGGATGGGCTAATGAACCAAATACGGATTTATTGAGTACGCTTCACAAACATTTCACGATCTTATTCAAAACGAGAGATTTTTAGTTGCATTATTTTAAGTAGTTAAATTTACCGTTAATACTCGCAAAATGCGTAATAAAAGCATTTTACAATAGGCATAGAAAGAGTTTTGTTGCATAAAGTTTTCTTTTCTAAAAACCTCTCTACTATCTTTACCATTTTTTAAATAGTTTTAAAAGTTAATTAATTGCATTAAACAATAAAGCGGTAATCGAATCGTTACGAAGTACTGGAATGAATATTTTGAAAATGTCGCTTCTTTTTAACCGCAAGAGTATGCTAAAGCGTTGGGTCGTTAAAACTGTGGAGTTTCAACGCAAAAATTTCAGCAAAAGAATTTCACTCAACCCCCTTTACAAATTGTCGAAGCCCGAATATTTGACTTTTGTTGCCCCCAATCAAACGATAAATGAGGGTTTGAGGAACTTTTGAAATTATCCTTACAGGATCACGTTTCGATATTAATGTTAACAAAAGTCAAAATGATAAAATAAATATTAAAATTACAAAAAAAATATTTTTTATCATAAATCTAAAACTAGTTTACATGCTATATACTATAAAAATTATTACATATTTCAAATATTATGTTTCAAGTAAAATAGCCTTAAATTTAATAATAAAAGCCTTTAATTTTAATTCAATATATCTCTATGTAATTTAATGCTACACTTCAAAGAAGCAAATAATCTGTGGATATTTTAACTTAAAACAGAATAGATATATAGACCAGTCTCTTTTATAAGGCATGTACACACCTTGGACATCATCATCATCAGCCTGTGATAGTCCACCGCTGGACATAGGCCTCCCCTAATACACCCCTATCCATTAGGGGGTTTGTTCCGTATGCCCATCCGACGCATGGATCATCTTTATTTTCAGGCAATTGGGTGATCGGCAAAATTGCCCTAACCAACTAGGAAAACAACAATGAAAATTTGTTGAGTCCCCGCAGGATTCGAACCCATGACCCCCGGTTTCTAAAGCACATGCCAATACCACTAGGCTACGGAGGCAGTCACCTTGTACTTGTTGTTGTAGGTAGTAATTCTTCCAAGTAATATTCTAAAATGTTAGTGACTGATACATATTACCTAATACTGATGCTTTATCTCCTTTCTTTAAGGGTATTACTCAAAAAAATCAATCCATGGTGTTAAACGTTACTTAGCTAAGTGATAAAAAAAATTCAGAAACATCTAGCATAGGAGCAATGTTCTCAAGATGGTCACCTTGTGTGGTTAATTTCATGACTTTTTCCAATAAGAGCTTTTATTGATGTGCATTACTTGCTGCTTAAAAATGTACCGAATATCGTTTTGGTATGAGATGTGCACGGTTCGTTGTCTTCGCGTAGAAGATGACAAGTTTCAAGTTACGTTTACGTTAGAGCTGCAATATTTTAAAAGCTTCTCAAGATTATTAGATTACTATGCGGAAGATCACGTTTTACCTTTCCTTGCTGTCCTATTCTCAAGGCGAAAACGTGCTTCACATGAAGTCCTCCGCAACACGTCCAGGAAATTGTTACAACGCATTTATGTAAAACTATTCCAAAAAGAGTAACTAATTACAATTTAGTTGTTTAAGGTATAATTATATTTTATTTAATAGTTGAATTCGAATAATCGAATCGAATGAATATACATCATACATCATCAGCCTTTCTTAGTCCACTGCTAGGACATAGGCCTCGCCTAACGCAAGCCTCCTCCACGTTTTTTGGACCATGTATGTATGACTGTCAGTACACGTATGAATGACTACGACTAACGGAAAAAGAGACGAAAGGACTCTAATTTCTTTTAAATATGCCATAAACGCATTTTGTACCTCTTTAGCTTTAGAAGATATTTACAGGCAAGAGAAGCAAAAAGTTGTATCAACTACCTCGAACGTTTTGAATTTTGCATTTACTAGGGCAAGTAAGTACATAAAATACTATTTTTGTTAAATGATTTAGAAATATTATGTATTTTTGATCGATTTTGAAGAAGGCTGTACTGTTTTTAATCTACGTTCAATGTAACTTTTACTTTTAAGATATAGCAACTCTTCGGTAGATCTAAGGTGAGCTAATGGATTAAATACTGAGGACGATTCTTCATAGAGGAAGCCGTACTGTTGCCACGCGATACGAAGTGAAGTCACAAAATCATAAATATTATATGACCTTAACCTAAAGTAAGTCTTTACTAATAAACTTAGACATCATGTAACAAAATACAAAGAATAGTTCAAGTCCACCCGTAATAAGCGGAGTAACCCAAAACACCAAAATGCTAAGAGTAAAAGTTTGCACCAAAATTTAAATGCCTGTTTACAATTTTGATTTTATCCTTCAGTGATAATGACTATTTCTTGTCATATTTATATACTTAAAATGGTTTATAATCTTTTATAAAAGTAATAAAGTATATATTATTCATTTTTTTTGTCTCTGAGCTGAAATGTTTACATTTGATCAAATTCAAATAACTCCTATATTTTCTAGAACTCTACAATATTGTTTCTACCCGGAAGATCACGTTTTAGTTTATACAGCTGTCCATTCTTAAGGTGATACGTGCTCTACATAAAGTCCTCAACTACAAATTCAGGAAATTGTTACATCGACCGAATGCGAAACTATTTCGGAAACAGCCACTATATTATTTAGATGGGATTGATGAAACGTTCACTTGTTAATAAATAAACAATATACTTAAACGCTGAAGATTTGGTCAAGGGAATATCAATTATGCGTTCATTGTAATAATAAATATTTTATGACGATAAAATACTATCCAGTCATTCCAGTTGACTCATCAATGCATAAACTTACTTTTCTTTTGTAAATATATACAATATAATGTTAACACAAACACCCAGACACAAGAAAGACACTATGTTCATTACACAATATTTTTCTCGTGGCGGGAGTCGAAAAGACACCCTCTGGCGCAATAGTAAGGATTACTAACCACTGCGCCAAGTAGGTCATCAAAAATTGTTTCTTCTTTATTTCTGAATGCCGCTTACAAATATTCAAATAATAATAATATGTCCTCCAGTCGATTACGAATACAGCCGCCGATCTATATTAGATATCAGCGAATGCGCCCGAGTTATTATCGAAGCTCGCAATAAGTTAATGTTGCTCATGTCATGTTCTCTTACAGAATTAAAAAAAAATGCGTCCAATATTTTTTTTTATTTTATTTATAAATCTTTCAAATATATTGAGCTCAGTCAACCCACTAAGCCACTCATGGGTGTTAGTAGGCTGTAGGCCAAATTATTAAACAGAAAGTATTTTCTTCCAGTCCTTTTACAATAAATCGAAACCTAAAAATTCTTAATTTTAAGGTTTCGATAAATTGTAAAAGGACCCTAAAACCTAAAAATTCTTAATTCTTAATACGTTCAATTTTAAAGATATAGATATTTAATAAATAAATTGACAAAATTACATTGTGTTATAAGAGGAAAGATAATACAATTAATTCTATAACTAAAGAGTATTAGCACTGAACCTAAAACTAATAACAGGTTTATGTCTAGTGGTTAAACACTAATCTAAGTAATATTAAACTAATTACCATAGTTTATAATTGACTTCTCATCATCATCAGCCTGTGTCAGTCAGTCAGCTGTAAATAGGCCCTCCCCTAGCGCACGCCACCGCTTCCGATCTTCGGCTATTCTCATCCAGCCCATACCGGCCATTGTGCGAATGTCCTCATCTTGACGCAGGGCGTCCTTACACTATGATTGCCAAGCCTAGGTCTCCACTTCAGAACTTTCCGATTCCAGCGGTCGTCAGCTCTGCGGCTTATATGACTGGCTCATTACCATTTCAGATTAATAATCCGCTGGGCTATTTTCATGATTCTATTTCTCTAACGAATCACATAATTTCTAATGTGCAATTTAAAAAACTTAAGCATTTTTTTTTTATTGCCTACGGAGACAGACGAGCAGTCGGGCCACCAGATGGGAAGTGGTCACCGACACCCAAGGACATCAGCAATACCAGGGGTATCACCAACGCGCTGCCTACCGTAAAGGACTCCTTTATACCTCGTTTGGAAAGAAGACATGTCATAGCGCAAGGAAAACCTTAGAGGAGAGTTCATTCCAGAGTTTAATAGTGGTGGCATGAATGATCTCTGGAAACGTAACGTATTTGATGCCACGGTTTCCAGGTGGTATGGATGAACTCTAGTCCGGTGATGGAGGATAGGATAATAGAATGGGAGGTAGGTACCATATTGAACAGCTCCGATGAGCACTCTCCGTTGAACAGGCGGTAGAACAAACAGAGAGAGCCAATATCTCTCCGTAGGCTTAGAGGTTCCAGCCTGTCCGTGAACATTGGATCGCCGACGATTCGAACTGCTCGTTTTGTAGGAGTCAGGTTGAAGCAGCTGATACTTGGGCACCGGCCCAGAGATGGGAACAATACTCCACGTGAGGCCTGACATGTGCTTTGTAAAGTAGAAGCTTTTGGCTTGATGTAAAGTACCGTCCCGCTCTGTTCAGCACTCCCAGTTTTTAGAGGCTAAATTGAATTTGCTGTCCAAAATGACTTCGAAACTGAACATCTGCGAGATCTCGACCCCAAGGATTCCAATGCTCGAGGATGGTTGCAGAGAGCACCCAAAACTGTGCCGCTATGACATGGGTCTTTTTTCGCGGTGAATGCGCAAACCTGTTCTTTGTGGGATTAAACTGAACGAGGTTCACTCGACCCCATTCGGAGACTCGCTTCAGAGAATCCTCCACTTCAGACACAAGTTTAGATCGCCTTTCCTAAACCTCACACTGAAGGACTGGTCGTTGGTAGTCATCCGCATATCCCGTGCTATCATCCGCATAGCATCCGCAAAGATGTATATCTCTGATAGATAGCATGTCATTGATATGCAGGATAAAAAGCGTTGGTCAGAGCACCGAACCTTATGGGACGTCCGCATTAGTGGTCATGATCTTGATATGCAATCGTCGACAACGACTTTGATGTCGATCATCCAAAAGCTGGCGATCCACTGACACAGCCCCTCGGGGATTCAATAAGCGGGCAGAAAATTGATTCGATTCGATAAAAGAGCTCTATGCCAGACCCTGTCAAACGCCTTAGTAATATCAAGATTTACTGCTAGAGCCTCACCCTATTGTCTAAGGCTTCTGCCCACCGGTGAGTTAGGTACACTAGACATAGCCCTCTCCATAGCTCACCAAGCGACTTTAAATTTGTGGACCAGTCGAACCGCAATGTGCAAGTTTCCGCACCGTACGTCATAACAGGTAGGATGCACTGATCGAAATTGTTTATACTTTAGTTCGAGCGTTTGCCCCAGGCTATTTGCCAAGGAGGTGTCATCAATTGTGATCTGTCCCGGATCAACGTGTTACTAGTTGAATATGACCTTAGTTTTACCCAAGTTCATTCAGAGACCCATGCTTGCAGAAGACTCAGCCAGAGTTCGCACAATTTTTGCAGGCCCTGTGTGGTCTCAGCCATGATGACGATATTGTCCGCAAATGGCAGTTGTGAGATGTATTCGCCGTTCACATTAATGCTGTGTCCTTCTCAGATGGGCGTCCAGAACATATCCTTCAGCGCGGCGGAGAACAATTTCGGAGACTTGACGTCTCCTTGTCTCACACCCTGGTGACTTATAGCAATGGATAATATAAAACTAAATAAAAAGGTGCTAAAGAATTACTTCACGCTGTCAAGGATACAGGCGAAGTTGAATGAGTGGTGATTAGCATAAAACATTCCTACGCTAAGCATTATTTCCATATCCTAAAATTTTAAAATTTCATAAAGTCACGCAATTATGAATAAATATTTCTGGACGATAATATGTTAACATCTTGTAAACTTGCATTATGCAGAGTATTAGTATGACAAATATACAAACTTCTATCTTTTAAAAAAAATATAACACACGAGGATACAAGATCGGTGATAAAAGGAAAACCTGTTTTCCCGTATTGAGAATCAAACCCACGCTGTCTGGGAAACATGTTATCCTTGGTTAAATACCTTTTTTATACACTTTCTGTTGCTTATTCGAATACTATTCTTAATAAATAAATTAGTTCTTCGCACATGTCGTGACCATGGGCCCTGAAGATTGTTTGAAACGTTGAGTATGATTTTAAATAGTTGTAAAGCAATTAAACGCTATAAAATCCGTAAAACTATATTATTTTAAATGTTTATAAATGGTTTTATTATCTTTCGATATATCAAATCCACTAATTTACGGATTTTTCGCGTTACTTAAATATATTTATTCCCGACGTTTCGGATTCTTTCCAGCATCCATGATTACGGGCAGACTAAGTTGGTATATTTCGATATGTTCAACATACAAATGTCTAAAGATATATATCTTTGTTAGTATTTTTTTTTCTTAAGTTTCTTGCTAAACGTGTCTCCGGCACAGAGTGTACATAACGTGTGGTATCGTAAAATGTTATTGCGTCGTAAAATCAAAATATGTACAAAACGGAACTTAATATTTGCCACACTGATACTTACGTACAGAGATTTTATAACGCTGGTTATAATGGATTAACTAAGCGTTTTGTTATAAACTATCTAAAAAAGAAAATACTGGTTATAATTAAAAAAAAACTTTAAATATCTTAACTGAATTGAATATTTATATGATGTATTATAACTTTTAGATGTGGTGTATGTCTTAGATATTTAATGAAAGGGTAAAAAAGCATTTTGATAAAATCAATATTTTATCTAATATACAAAATTTACAATATAGCTGTCGAATAAAAAATATAAAAATTAAATAGGAGCAGTTTTGTAAACCATTCGTCTATGGCGGCTGCCAATAACATAGTTCATAAAAAAGCAAAATTTTTACATATCCGTCCGATACACAGATACTTTTCAGACTAGTGGTTGATCTATGTAACTTTGTGAGAAGTCTGTAAATTATGTTTTCCGTTATAACACACAAAGCTTAATTAGGAGCAACTAAGACGATAAAGCTATTTCTAGAATCATGATTATTTATCGAGCTTAAAAACATCGTCATCATCAGCGTTGTGTTAGCCCACTGCTGGACATAAGCCTGCCCTAATGCACGCCTTTTCCATTTGGGATATTTGGACCGTAGCCCACCACGCCAGTCCAATGCAGGTTAGTGGGTGGCCTGAGTTTTAACAAGCCCATCCGACGCATGGATCATCTTACGTTTCAGCCCATTGGGTGATCGGCTCTAATTGTACTAATCAACCATAAAACAACGATAACAAAAAGTGGTTTTCTCCGTGGAGTTCAAACCCTCGATCTATAAAGCAAAGGCCAATTACGCTAGGCCACGGAGGCCATTCTATACCAATAAATGCTAGCATTTTTAAAAGCATAATGGTAGGTTATAATAAACATAGAACTTTAGTCCGATAATTTCATTCAAAAATGCTACCATAAATCTTATTAATATTTCAGAACGCTAGTAACTTCACCCGCAAAAGTGTGCTAAAGTGTTAGATCGTTAAAGTTATGGAAATGCGGAGTCACAACGCAAAAAATCCAGAAGAAGTATTTTATGTCAGTACCTTCACAAATTACAAAAGCCCGAAAATTTGAGTTTTGTTCCCGCTGTAATACAATAAATTAGACATTGGGATCATATTAAAATTTCACTGTTAACATCTGAATTTTGGACACCAATAATAAATGGGAAGTTATGAATAATATTTAGTAAGAAAAAAATATATTTCAAGTATAAAACCTAGCATATTTTTTGTTTGTGTTTTTAAAAACGTTATGAGTTTGTTTCAGCTGCCTCCGAAGCCAGAAGAAGGTAAGGGCGTGTGCTTTAGAAACTGGAGGTCGCAGGTTTTAATCCTGCGGGGTCTGAACAAATTTTCATTGTTGTCTCCCAGTTGGTCAGGGCAATTTGGGCCTATCACCCAATTATCTGAATAGTAGGATGATCCATGCGCCGGATAGGCATATGAAAAGTCGGTCCACCCGCCACTTCGCATTGGACCAGCGTGATGGGATACGGTCCAAATACCCCCTAATCGATGCTTAATGTAATAATGATGATGAGTTTATTTTATCAGGATGATACTTTTTCGTCAAAAAAGTTGTTATTACTAATTATTATTATAAATTGAAAACACCGCACCTTAATTGTAAAGGTTGGTGGGAATAATGTTTGACAAAATTATATTAACTTATTTATAAAGTATGACATTATTTTATTAAAAAATGCCGAGAATATTAGAATCAGGATTTTTTAAAGCAAATTTAAAGCAATACGATAATAATGGTCGTGTATGTAAATACTTCAACGAATATTTCGCCTAATTTTAACATAAATTTGTTCTTCCGTAATTGAATAAAATAAATAGTTTTAAACATATCATATATGCACATTATTTTACTAATATGGGTGCAAAAGTCAGGGTGCAGTAAAACAAAAATGTTGTAATCTGCTTATTTTGCTATTAATGACAAGATTAATCAAAAAAATGCGTTGTGGAATAGTACCTACATCTTTACTAGGTGTTCAAAATAATGCTAGTAGCAACGATCATAGTACGTTTTAAATAATAGCATCTACATCGTCGATAAGTATTGGTTAATTTTTTTTCTGAAATATTTAAATTCGGAAAAAGTTGAACTTTGAACATTTAATATTATTCCACTTCAAAGTTTGATCATTTCCAATTCTGTTTGATCTGAGATGTGCACGCTGCGTCTTCTACGGACAGATAACGTAATTTCACGTTCCAGCTACGTTTACGTGAGAGCTCTTATATTTTAAAAGCCTCACAAGATTATTAGGTTACTATCCGGAAGATCACGTTTTACCTTTCATGGCTGTCCATTCTCAAGGAGGGAACGTGCTTCACGTAAATTCCTCAGGAACGCGTCCAGGAAATTGTTACAACGCGAAACTATTTCTGTACGAGATACTACATTATTCACACCGATAAAAGTACGTTTTATACTTCATATAGCTTGTGAAACTATAGAGAAAAAATTATATTTAAAAAGTGATTGCGTAATAGTGGACATTGAAATCGATTGCCAAAGTTTATCGTTTGCAAAACTTTCCAAATATCGAATCAGGACTAAATATTACTTATTTTTCTAAGAAAATAAGTAATATTTAGGGTCAAATTATTAGTCATACTTTTAAGGGTACCTCAGGGCGCTATTTCAGTACCCTCCATGTTTAGGTGAGCGGAGGAGGATACGAGCGTTTGTTGTCTTTACCACCGCACTGCAATAAGGTTCCCCGTGTTTGTTCACGCGAAAGCTCAATTTGGTCGCGAAGTGACGGTTTAATTTGTAAACTTAAGTCTTCAAACAATTTATGATTCGTAAACAGTGTTGACAGTAATGGTGTCTTCACTTAGCAGAAATTTGTTTTAAATTATAAGACTCGTATTACGTTTTTTATGCTAGTATTTAATTTATTACAATAAACACATAAATCGTCGACTTATTACCGGTTTTTTAACAGACACGTGTATATAATTAATTTTTATTAAATTTAATATTTGTGTAATGGAAGTATGAACTATTAACATTTATAAATATCTAAATTGGTAATAGGTAAAATATTGTTTTTAGTGTCCAGTATACCAAGAATTGAGGAATAGGTAAATGGAATTTAAATATCCATAGTAACATAAATTCTACTGTAACATGCATGCTACCGATGTTGTCATATTTATAATTTACCGATTATTATTATGCCGTCAAATCCAGTTATATCATATTAAAATAGAAATGAGAACTTGCCCTGAGGTGCATCCTGGTATCTAGTTATTTCGAGGATAATTTTTAAATAGCATTATATAAATGCAAGGTACGTTTTGAGTTTTAAAATTTTATAAACGATCAAAGAAATTAATTAAATAAGTACTTAGTTAGAATCCGAAAATGCAAGGTATAATAAACTTATTACTTGCAGTATTAATAATATTTAAAACTTAATGTTATTAGTAATCTGTCAATAGGTGGTAGAATAACCATGGCAGTTTAATAGTAGACGCATTCGATATTCTTATTGAAAATTGACGTATGTAGGAGCTTATAAAATGTACAGCCAAGTTAATATTTTAATTGCTGCAAACTTGTTTGACACATTGTTTTTGATAGTTATATCGAATTGATATAGCTAAAAGAAAAGTATTATTTGTCAATCAAAAAGTAATTTATACAAGTAATATAATAGTTTTAGTATCTGCCTCTCCTATTCGCACAATTGGTTTAGTCACTAAAGCCTTGATTACGAACTATGTATAAAGCTTATTGATAGTAATATTAAAAAGAGGAAAGATTTGTTTGTTTGTTTTGTAAAGGCTTTAAAACTACTTAACCGATGAAACATTCTTTTCATTTTAAGAAAGCTATATTATCCTCGAGTAACACAGGCCTCTTTTTTCTTCAGAAAAAAGTCCATAAATATCAAAATAAACATAGTCAGATAGGCTAGGAACTATATACGTATATATAAACATCTTTAAAATGTTTATCAAATCTTAAGGATCGTTTAGTTTGTTTAATTTATAGTTAAAATATATTATGTAACCAATGAAGAAAGTGACAAAGATATTTATTCGAAAAGTAACAATTTGACAAACGATATAGTTTAAATTCGAATTTTGTCTCGAAAATAATGTGCGCAGTTTAACTTTATGTTACTTAATGTTTGATTTGCCAAATTAACCTTCGTAACTATGTTTCAGTTTTTTATTATAAACTATTTTAAATAATTATTCGGCATAATATTGGAACATTTGTCAATAACATTTGATATCGTCATCGTTGTTGTATTTGGTATAGCCAATGTTGGCTGGTCATGCAATTTCTTTATAGGTAAGATGTTAGTTGTTTAGGTAAGATTTTTTTCCTTTGTAAATCTTAATTGAGAATAATTTAATGTATTTTCATCATCAAATACATAATTTATAAAGATTCGGTAACACTCATAAAAGTTTTAGGTTTATAATTTCAAAGAATCGGAACAAATCAAAAAAATAGTTTCGATAAATTCTAAAAGAAGAAAAGTGTTTTGGTCC
This sequence comes from Lamproptera curius, assembly GCA_029286875.1. Taxonomy (NCBI): domain Eukaryota; kingdom Metazoa; phylum Arthropoda; class Insecta; order Lepidoptera; family Papilionidae; genus Lamproptera; species Lamproptera curius. Next base: position 1,065,738 of record JAGSMT010000139.1, read on the forward strand.
TCGTAAGTTTCTTATCTAAGCGTAAGTTATCGTTTGTCAATAGAACTATTACTTTATTATTAGATTTACAATAAAGTTTTTAGTTATAAAAATGTAAGAATAAACCAGCTCAACCTTTTCTTAAATGTCAAAGGAGAAATCTATTTTAATGGCTACTGTAATAGCGTCTACGGCTAGACGACTATTAAAAACTATAGGTGAAAAAGACATTTTTATATATTTTTATATCAAACAAACAAATCCAATTTCAGCGACTACAGTTTGGCTTATTTACTCGAGAACATTTTTTAAAATTTTGTTTAAAATGATATTTTTATACGTTCAAACTTCAGTTGATATTTGAGTACTAAAAATACTCACTAAATAATTCATTCCTAACTTGACCTGATGACGTATAAAACAAAATGTTTATAATTGTTATTGTATATGAACCGGACGGTTTTTTTTCCATAAAAGATCCTGTCCAAATTTCAATGCAAAGCTCGATATTAGTCTGTATTCTGGTTTACGATGACATTATAGGCTTTAGATAAAAATGACATGACGTGTATCCATTCACGCGAAAGCTCAATTTGCTGTTGAAACGACCATACAATTTGTAACAGTCTTTGTTTTAGTCTCTTTCGATAATTTTGCTTTTAGACCGAAGCTGGGGTAATGGTTTCGTATTCCAGTTTCGTTTTATCAAGTTTTTATAGTTACAACAAAATATTATCTTATACGCTACATTTTAACGTTATAATAGTTTAATTTGTGTTTACTTAAAGCTTTTTGGTGTTTCAGTTCTTTACAGTATTAAAATTAGAAGTAGTAATTTTGTAAAAAAATTGAGTGCATATTATGATATTGTCTATTATAATATGATTTATAATAGATAATATAAAGTATTCGTACAACTTTCATTTTAAATAACAATATAAATAAGGAATTAAAAAAGTAAAATAATAAAGGTGGATATGTACATATATGCAAAAAAAGACCCTAAAGATTCTAAAGTTTTGAATTGGTATAAAAAATATCACTTGTAATAGTAGCATTACAAAAGAGATTCGGCTTTATTTTCTTCATTTGTTCTTTAGGTTCAGATATTTAGGCCATACATTTTTCCTAAATAATTACTTAACTAAAACTTAGAGCAAACTTAATATCATTCATCATGCTTTATTTTGTTTTGTTAAAGCAAATATTGTGACACTCGCATGATAATACACTAAAAACCCGTTCGTCTAAATCCAGTGCTAAAATTTAAACCTGGATAATAATTTTGCTACATTTTCCTGAATGCAGCTTTAAATTTTGCCAAATTGGCTTGCGGTTTGGTTTCTCCTATTATGTCGATTGCATTAACTATTTTAACAGAGAAGATTATTGACTCTTAAATAACTTTACTCAATTCCGTCGTATTACTTTGTCCTAATTACAGTATCGTTTTAGCGATACAAGAATTACTTAATAAATCGACAAAATAGTCAAGCATTTTATATAGTTCCAAAAAAAATTTCTTGCCACCATCTTTTGTACTGGGTCACTACTACTATGGCTAGTATTTATACTGGCTCACTAAAACGGTTCGTTTATAACAGAGCTATAACGTGACAACATATTCGTTTTAGTTTTTGATCGGCATGTTTTGTTATACATGACATCCTCAACCTTTTCAAGGAAGGGTGTTATAGATTACGGACAAATAAAATATGTAAGAGATAAAAAAAATGTGAGGTCATATGACTAAACTTCTTAAATTTAAATTGCTATTTAATATGTCATTGTGAATCTGATCATCATTATACTTACGCCGCTAGTTTGTTGATTTATATTTTATAACACATAAATTACTGAATTAATTATGTTGGGTTTATGTTCTCTACTAATTTGACGATTATATTTACATCTATATCAATTTATATCAATATTCTTGCATTAAATTCTTATAATTTATATGAAATAATATCTTAGAATTAAGAATTGTATTACTTACCGGTGTTGCCGTAACTAACAAAAAAAAACAACTCATTTAAAAAGAAAAAGGTATGTATATGTTTTGGACGGAAATATGAACAAATATTATAGCAAAAAAATATTGTGACAAAGCATTTGTAAAAACACGTTTCAGGTGTACATTATGTATGTAATCGAATTAAAAGAAGGATAATTGCTGCCGCCGCTGAGAAGTACGGTTCACAGTAGTTAAAAGATGTTTCATAATCATTACTATGTTTAAACTATAAGCAGGCATAGTATCTTTTTTCATATTTGACTATATTAAAAGTAACATAAACACACTTAAAGTTTAGGAAGTGCGGTTATCAAAGTTCACTCGAGGCGAATGAGAATAACCCGTTTACATCTCGACTTCAAAGCATGCAATATCCGGTATTTCAAGAAAATTCAGCAAGAAAATGGCTCGAGTCTCGTCCTGATATCGAGTTACGTGTTATATTCCGCTCAGACTTTTCAAATTATATCTATCAGGTGCAATGCATGTCTTGAGTACACTCGAAGTCTAGGATTCACTATACGCATTTTAGAAGTAAAATTCACATTTTACAACGACCCTTGATTTCTAGCATTACTTTCATATCAGTATAGAAAAAATATAAATCCCGAATTTGTAATTTTTATTTTAAACTAAAAGTTATTTTAATTCCACGAAATAACTAAATAATGTAAAAAAAATGTTACCTTTTGGCTCTGCATTATGTGAAAAATCTTAAATGGCTTACAGTTCGAATTTTATTTTTGCTTTAGTCATTTATTTAGCTAAACCACATTGTACACAAAAAAAATTACATTGATAATTGTACATTATGGATTTAAAAAAAATGGGGTTCAAAAACTACTACGCGTGTTAACATTTGAAAGTTTATTGAAGTCAAAACTTCTTTTTATATTTTACAATCGAAATAAAACCCTAACGTATAAATTGCCATTTGACGAAACGATTATTCTATTAAATAAATAAAACACCAAAAGCATATTTTGAATGAAAGAAAATATGCGAAGGTATATTTTAATAATCATGAAAATGAAAAATGGGCCTCTGTTGTTCGCAGTGATCAAAAGCGACTTATAAAATTGGATTAAAACAAAAGCTGTGCGTCGGACGGACAATGATAGGTTTGTCGGCTTCGGTCCATGTTCATTTTGCCGTGAAAAATTATTTAAGCACAATTTTCATAATAAAATTAAAATCGTTTTCATTTTATTATAAAAATTGTGCATTACTTATTGTATTCAAAGTCAATTTCCGTTTTTTTTAACTTGCTGTATTATCGGCGGTCGTGGGTTCTAATTTAACGGGGAAATAATTTTGTGTTATAGTAATTTTCCAATATTTAAGGGTAATATGGGCCGACCATCCAATTGGCTAAAACGCTAGATTGTCCATGTGTGGTACAGACATGTATAAGTAATTCTCGACTGTCAAGAAAATGTTTGATAGTCTATGTACGACGTGTGTCTTTAATTTCGTGACTTTAA